>PVJD01000332.1:0-417929 GCA_004026545.1 Mormoops blainvillei
TTCAAAACAAAGGCTATAGAAAGAGACACAGAAGGACACTTCATAATACTCAAAGGAAGAATCCATCTAGAAGACATAAACTTTGTAAACATATATGTACCCAACATAGGAGCACCCAAATATATAAGGAAAATCCTGGAGGACTTCAAGAAAGACATAGACAACAACATACTTATAGTAGGGGATTTTAACACCCCACTATCAACAATGGATAGATCTTCCAAACAGAATATCAACAAGGATATTGCGGAGCTGAACAACGCATTACATCAAATGGACTTAACTGATATATGTAGAACTTTCATCCCATAGAAGCAAAATACACATTCTTTTCAAATGCACATGGAACATTTTCAAAGATAGACATGATAGGACACAAAACAAGCCTCAACAAATTTACGAAAAATTGAAATCATATCAAGCATTTTCTCAGACCACAAGGGCTTAAAACTAGAAACCAACCTCAAGGAAAAAACCCAGAAGCATTCACACTCATGGAGACTGAATAGGATGCTATTAAACAATGAATAGGTCAATAATGAGATCAAAGAAGAAATCAAAAAGTTTCTGGAAATAGATGAAAATTAACGTACAACAGTCCAAAACCTATGGGACACAGCAAAGGCAGTCCTGAGAGAAAAGTTCATAGCAGTACAGGCCTACCTAAAAAAGATAGAAGAAACATTTCAAATAAACAACCTAAACCTACATCTACAAGAACGGGAGAAACAACAAAAACAAAGCCCAGAGAGAGCGAAGAAAGGAAATAATCAAGATCAGAGCAGAATTGAATGACATAGAGACTAAAAGATTAATTCAAAGGATCAATAAATCCAGGAGCTGATTCTTTGAAAAGATAAACAAAACTGACAAGAGCTTAACCAGATTCATCAAGAAAAAAAGGGAGAGGACCCAAATCAATAAAATCAGAAATGAAAGAGGAGAAATTATAGGACAAATACAAAGGATTGTAAATTACTACGAATGGCTATATGCCAAGAAATTTGAAAACCTGGGTGAAATGGACAAATTTCTAGAAAAATATAATCTTTCAAAACTGAATGAAGGAGCAGAAAGCCTGAACAAACCAATAACAGCTAGTGAAATTGAAGCAGTAATCGAAAATCTCCAGGCACACATAAGCCCTGGACCAGATGGTTTCGCTGGAGAATTTTACCAAACATTTATGGAAGAGCTAACCCCTGTCCTACTCAGACTATTCCAAAAAATTCAAGAAATGGGAAGACTCCCAAATTCCTTTTATGAGGTCAGCATCATCCTAATCCCAAAACCAGATAAAGACACAACAAAGAAAGAAAACTACAGGCCAATACTGCTGATGAACGTAGGTGCTAAAATCCTCAACAATATTGATAAGCCACACCCAGCAATACGTTAAAAAGATCATCCACCATTATCAAGTGTGATTCATCCCAGGGATGCAAGGATGGTATAATACGTGCAAATCAATAAACGTAATACATCACATAAAGGAAAGACAAAAATTACATGATCATATCGATACATGTGGAAAAGCATTTGATAAGGTACAGCACCCATTTATGATAAAAACACTCAGCAAAGTGGGAGTAAAGGGGGCATACCTCAACATAATAAAGGCTATATATGAAAAACCTACAGCCAACATCATACTCAGTAGGGAAAAACTAAAAGCTTTCCCACTAAGATTGGGAACAAGACAAAGATGCCCGCTTTCACCACTTCTATTCAACATAGTATTGGAACTCCTAGCCACAGCCCACAAACAAGAAAAAGAAATAAAAGGCATCCAAATAGGAAAGGAGGAAGTAAAACTGTCATTGTTTGCAGATGGCATTGCAGTATACATAGAAAACACTATAGACTCCACCAAAAACCTACTCAACCTAACAAGTGAATCTGGCAAAACAGCAGGATACAAAGTCAATATTCAGAAACTGAAGGCGTTTTTGTACACCAACAATGAAGTATCAGAAGCAGAATCAGTGGAAAAATCCCTATTTACTATTGCAACAAGAAAAATAAAGTACCTAGGAATAAACTAAGGAGGTAAAAGATCTATACGCAGAAAACTACACAACACTGAAGAAAGAAATTAAGGAAGACACAAACAAATGGAAGCATATACCATGTTCATGGATTGGAAGAATTAACATCATCAAAATGTTCATACTACCCAAAGCAATTTATATATTCAATGCAATCCCTATTACAATACCAATGACATATTTCACAGATATAGAACAAACATTTCAAAAACTTATATGGAATCATATATGACCCTGAATTGCCACAGCAATTTTGAGAACAAAGAACAAAGTAGGAGGGATCACAACACCTGATATCAAACTGTATTATAAGGCCACTGTAATATAAACAGTGTGGTACTGGCATAAGAAAAGACACATAGATCAATGGAACAGAAGGGAGAGCCCAGAAATAAATCTATGTCTCTATGGTCAATTAATATTTGACAAAGGGGGCAGAAGCATAAAATGGAGTAAAAATAGCCTCTTCAACAAACGGTGTTGGGAGATCTGGACAGCTACATGCAAAAAAAATGACACTTGACAACCAACGAACACCACACACATAAATAAACTCAAGATGGATAAAAGACTTAAATATAAGTCACGACACCATAAAAGCCCTAGAGGAGAACATAGGCAGGAAAATCTAGATATTCCACACAGCAATATTTTCACTGATATGTCCCCAAGAGCAAGGGACATAAAGGAAAGAATAAACAAATGGGACTTCATCAAATTAAAAAGCTTCTGCATGGCTAAAGAAAACATCAGCAAAATGAAAAGGGAGCCAATTGTATGGGAAAATATATTTGCCAATGATACCCAGACAAGGGTTTGATCTCCAAAATATATAAAGAACTCACACAGCTCCACTATAGAAAAACAAACAATCCAATTCAAAAATGGGTGAAGGACCTGAACAGGCACTTCTCAAGGAGGACATACACAGGGCCCAGAGACATATGAGAGGATGCTCAGCATCACTAGCCATCAGAGAGATGTAAATTAAAACCACAATGAGATACCACTTCACACAGTCATAATGGCCATCATAAACAAATCAACAAACAAGTGCTAGAGAGGTTGTGGAGAAAAGGGAGCCCTAATACACTGTTGGTGGGAATGCAGACTGGTGCAGCCACTGAATAAAACAGTATGGAATTACCTCAAAAAAGCTAAAAGTGTAACTGCCTTTTGACCTGGCAATTCCACTGCTGGGATTATATCCTAAGAATGCAGAAACACCCATTCAAAAGAATGTATGTACCCCAATGTTCACAGCAGCACAATTTACAATAGCCAAGTGTTGGAAGGAACCTAAGTGCCCAACAGTAAATGAGTGGATCAAAAAACTACAGTATATTTACACAATGGAATACTATGCAGCAGAAAGGAAGAACTAGCTACTACCCTACACGACAGCATGGATGAAACTGGAGAGCATTATGCTAAGTGAAATAAGCCAGGCGATGAAAGACAGATACCATATGATCTCACCTATAAGTGGATCCTAATCAACAAAACAAGCAAACAAAATATAAACAGCAACATTGAAATAAAAAACTGACAATAACCAGAGATGAGGGAAGGGGATAACAAGAAAAGAAGGGGAAGGGTCATCAAGGAACGTGCATAAAGGACCCATTGACAAAGCCAAATGCGGGAAGGACTGAGGGTGGGAGGTGAGATGGGAGGGACTAGGGAAAGGGGTGGCCAGAAAATATTGACAAAAAAGAACAAAACAAAATGAAAAAATAGGCAGAGAAGGTTAAGAATAGTATAGGAAATTGAGAAGCCAAAGAACTGAAATGTACAACCCATAGACATGAACTAAGGGTTGAGGGATGATGGGATGGGGTGCAGGGCAGAGGGGATATGGGGTTGGGGGGCGGGCAGGAAATGGGACAACTATAATAGCATAATGAATAAAATACACCAAAAAAAATAGTATTTCTAAATGTTCATAACATTTTCTGAAATATGACTTATATTAGTACTTAGAGCTGGATACCATTTGTAAGTTTCTCTTTCTGACTAATCTCAAATACTCTTAGCAAAGACAAGGCATTCCTGTACATTTTATACCTAGTTCTCATGTAGGCTATAAATGACCATATGGAAAACTCCTGAGGCAAAAAAAAGGAGCAATATTTACAGATGTTTCTAAAATATACTTTACACATAACTTGGGAACTTCTAAATTATACATGCTTAGATCAGAGACTTTCAACCTTTTTCATCTCATGGCACATGAACTAATTACTATAATTCCATGGCACACCAAAAAATAAATTTTTTCTGCCAATCTAACAAAAAAAGGTGTAATTTTGACTCATTCCTACAGGGACAACTATTGTTGCGTTGGTTGTTGTCATTTTCTTACTTGACGAAGTCAGAGAAAAGGGTCGGTGCCCCGACTAAACAGTCAGGAACTGCACGTTTAAAAGTCCTTGCGGCACAGAAGTGTGCCACAGCACGTGGCTGAAAGTCACTGCCTCAGAGGGTATGGAAGAAAATCCTCTTCCACACTATGCAACAGGGTTGGTTTTCTAATTTTTATCAATGTTATCATCACAGATAATACTGGCCACCAATATCTGCAACACAAAACCAACCCGACTAGAGTTTTTGTCATCTGCTAAGTTTCAACAGAAGCTGGTCCCACGGTTGCTCTGACAGTTCCTTCCAGTCAATGTTTTTTTAACTAACTCAGATCAAACAGTTCCTAAGACCAAACAGTTAATTCCTACTAACCCCCTCCCCCCCAAAAAAACTGTTCTACCACAGTAACTAGGTTCAGCCTTTGCATGCACTTTATGACTCGTCAGTACAAATAACAGCAACTACTAGAAATAAATAATAAACCAAAATATTTACTGTGAAAGAAACAAAATTTATTTTTAAAAAAATGAGATCAATACCATTTTTAATGTAGAAGATACCACCTTTATTTACAGGCTAATAAAAAAATATTAAACTCAACTTAACTAGATATATTTGTCATAAATCCTATTGATTTGAGGTCAACCCTAAGTGGAAGACCAGAAAGGTGAAACAGGATGTCAATTATAATTACAATAGGAATGCCAAATAATGTGCAACTTAGGCATGAATTAATATATTTTGTTTCTAAACATAAAAACAAAATAAGTTTGCTGTGGAGGGGAATAAAACCAGCACCAAGAAAAACTGTGCTAACTTCTGAAAACTCTTCAGTTATAATTACCATGACTCACAAATTCTCATCTCTCTTACATCTATTTTAACAAGTTCAATAATCCAAATGTTGTTTTTCCATTAGATAGTACAAGAGAGAATTTAGCAGTTAAAACATAACTGTATACACACACACGCAACTCTCATGCTCTATTGAAAAGTTTTTCTCAGCTATTCTGTGTGTGCATTTGTGTTCTTTTCTTTTTCCTTTTCAACTATAATAACTTTGCAACAGTTCTCTCCTTATGTGTTTTATTTTGCCCTAGCAACGTAAGTGTTATGAGTTCCTTTCCTATAAAGGCGAAAACTAAAAACGAAAAAACCCCTGTGCTTCTCATTCGGTCCTTTGGAAAAAAGTCTATAATTCTTTATTCATCCCCCAAAGACCACGTATATATCTAAAATGAACTTTTAAATGGGTAGTTACAGAATATGTCAGGAAGCTCACAGTAGCATCTGAGCAACAGTCTTCTCAAGTAGGCTCACAAACCAAGGTGAAACAAGAATCAAAAGGGAACTGACCCATGCAATTTTAAATTTTAAACTACCCAGTAAATTTTTCATTCTGCTCATCAGCCCTTGAAAGGTGTTATATCATAACCACCTCACGCAATCCTTTATATTACACAGCATCCTCAAAAACATGCCAGCTGAAGGCCGTACAACAGTTCTTCAGAGATGTATCAGATAGATCTTGAAAACCAAACGGTTTTAGCTAATATTTCCTAAGAATTCAGTCATAGATATTCTCTGGAAAAAATGTCATGGTTGTCCCATTCGACTGTTAAGAAAATAAAAATAACATGGTTTCAAGTCACAACAAACACGTTTTCAGACATGTTACAATGTAATTTTTTTGACTAAATGAATACACTGGACAAAATCCTGTTTGAAGATCTCATGTCATACATGGGGGTATGTGTTTGGAGGAGGGGGAATGCATGAGGAAAAAACATTTGCTTTCTATAAAGAGGCCTAGTCTAGCAAGTCAGAAGCAAACAAGAGTACGTAGCTTGCTTATTCAGTTGTGCAATTAAATACTAGCTTTTGCTTAGGGGAAACTTTATCCTACAAGGTATTTTAATATCAGTAACAATATATATACTATGAAGTGCATTTCTATTACAAATTAACATGAAGATATACAGGTGATTAAAACCATCCAAAACAAACCATAAACGAGCAACAGTTAAAACAAAGTTTATAAATAGCAAAACCACCAAATAAAGTATATACATTTTATAGATTTACCTATAAACAAATATATAGTGCATCTAGGAAATACAAGAAAATATGTATTACATCACATGACATCTGAGTATTAGAAATGAAGAACTGTTAACACTCTAAAAGCCCTGTAGGTTTTCCCCTCACAGAACAGTCCATTAAATGTATATCCTTAAAAACAGTGACCCTGGCAAAGGTATCACCTCTTTAAATGTAGTATCTTAACTTTTCCCAAAAAGGTACAGTGGCCTTCAGAACAGTAAATAAAAGAGCAGGTACTCCATGCTTAATCCTGGGATAATAGAGCTAGAAAAATCTTGGTTTGCTTCTGGAAAGCACTTTAGTCAAACATACACTGACATGAAAAGTCAATCAAAACAATTCTGCATCAGAATGTCTTCACCTTGTCTTTCCGACCAGTGCTTTAGCTTTTTAAATGACTGGCAGATCAGGTACTTTGAGAGAAAACTGCTGTTTGGATGCAATGTGTTTCATTGACATAGTAATAATTTTGAGCTTTTCCTGCCAGGAAAAAAAAACGTATCTTTAAGTGCCAGAACTACCACAACAAGACACAATTGAAAATGTATAAACTGTCTTTGTAGATCCCAGGAAAAAAGCATTTGAGGCTGATCAGTAACAATGTAATGCTCCAATATCATGCACACAGGATAAACATAATTGAGGACAGATATTTTACACTCATCTGCATTTTGTTTGAAAACCAGAAAAGTACAATGTTACAGTAAGTTTACAGGAACTACTTCTAGTGCAGCACTGATTAAGGATTGCTTAAAGAAAACTATTTCATACTGCATTGCATAAAGCTGAACAGCAAACTCATCACAATAAGTGATAATTAAGAACTGATTTAGATATCAGGATGCAAAATAAATTAAAAAAACTAAAACAATTCTTTCAGTTAAAAAATATTAAGTCAAGCCTACATTTCTGCAATTCATTAAATTTTGTCCTTTGAAACACCACACTTGACATTCTGGAATATATAATATGAATTCATTTATTCTCTTGTATTTAAAGGCTATTTCTTATAAAATACTGGTTAGCACTATCCTTCTAAGTGGGAAAGGAACCAAATAAAACAGTAGTGCTTCATTTGGTACTTAAGAGCCTAGTAATACCCCTTTGGAAAACACATGCTTTGGTATTTCACAGTTTTTTTAAGAAAATCAAAATTGCTTTACATGCAATGGCCAATTATGATATACCACAGAAACAGGGAGCTCAGCATTTAGAACAGTTCACATGAAGCCCTGAGGTACCCGCCTTTCATTTAGGCGACAAACAACCTCCCTTGATTTGTACAGTCTTTGTCACCGTTTTCCCTAGTGCCCCAAATTCAGAATAGTCTGATTTTACAATCTTGTCTGGGGATACAGTCAGTTTAGTAAGATTTTTTATGATAGAGGCTGTGCAGATCATCTAACTTAGAAGCACTGTCTTCCAGTGGAGTTTCACTTGAAGTTCCTAGGTCTCCATTTTCATGTCCGTCAGTTACTGTCTTCTTATTAAACCCTAAAAGAAAGGAAAACAAGCAGTTTTCTAGTTTAAAAAAAATGTCTTGTGATTTTACTGAGCAAAAACAAAGGAATGAATGCCCACTGTAATTTATAACAGTGGTCTAAGGGAAACAATGGGGCCCTCGATTAACCAAGTTAGCAATTTATGAAAAAAGGAATTCTTCCCTCCTATAGCAGATATTAAACATTGCACAGATTTTAAAAGATATTATCTATGGAATCTATCTAAAAATTGTATAAAATTCCCTACCAAATTTTGCATGAAACTTATAACTGATAAATGTAACTATAAAATTCAGTCACTTTTACTTATACAAACATCTACTGGGCTATGTTATATTTTTCCTTTTACATTTTGCTTTAAGATTATTTAACTTCAGTACACTAAGGTATATACTAGTTTATTGCTAAAACTCTAGTTTTGTTGGCAAGACAATGTCCAGATAAAATGTAAAATTAATTTTGGTTATTCTACAAAATAGATAACCAAATCTTTCAAATCAGTGAGAGTTGACTGTCACCTATTCAGTGAGCTATGAAGTATGGACATATGCTAACCAATAGCCAATGGATTTTTCGTGTGTGTGATGTGAGCAGTTAACAGCAATATATCCTAAGAGCACACATTTTTAGTGGAGTCACGATTTAAGTGGTCTGCAATTTACACAGGTAACAGTACTGTTTTAGCTTTGGCTGCCAGGAGAGACAAGTCTTCTAATCCTGACAGAAAACAGTGGAAAGAATGAAAGACAATGAAATCATAGGGCGAGCAGCCCAACAGTGGAAAGGTTTTGACGTACTGCCACAATAGTTTTGTTCAAGATGACTAAGGAAAACAATGTTTACTACTGATATGTTTGTGTAGATAACTCATAATATACAAGTTTAGCAGAAGGGCAACGCTTCATCAATTCATTCTAAGTTGTCAAACTTTTTGGTTTCGGGATGCCTTTGTACTCTTAACAAGTACTCCAAATAGTTTTTGTTTATGTGCATAATTAATGTTATGTCAGTTACTGATGTTTAGCATATTACTAACTAAAACTGAGAAGTCTAAATTACTTTGTTAAAAATGACAAAAAACAGTAAATGTTAACATAAATAACACATTTGTTTAGTGAAAATAATTATTTTCCTCAAAAATTTTAGTCGGGCCCTGGTTGGGTAGTTCAGTTGGTTAGAGCATTATCCCGATATGCCAAGGTTGCAGGTTTAATCCCCAGTCAGGGCACATACAAGAATCAACCAATGAATGCATAACTAAGTGGAATAACAATTGGTATTTCTCTTTCTCCTTTCCTCTCTCTCTCTAAAATCAATAAGTAAAACAAATTTTAAAAACTGAGTCAGAAGAGTGGCATTATTTTACAATTTTGCAAATATACTTCATGTCTGGCTTTATAGAAAATAGCTGGATTCTCATATTTGCTTCTACTCAATCTATTACAATATATAAAGTTAGTTCACCCTTGCACAGATATGTAGCTGGAAGACAGAAGAGTAGTTTAATAGCTTTTCCAGATAACTATCAATACTCTCCTTTGATATTATACCAAAATTTGATAATATGGAATTTGAAAGCAGAGCAATAAACTTTTTGCGCTCCGTTACATTAAAATCCATTTGTCTATCTTGTACTTTGAATGGCTCTTTTGCCCATGCAGGATTTTGTAACATACTGATCATTTTAAAAATATAAGAACACTGAGTTATGTAGCATTTCCAAAAGTTGACACATATCATTTTACTATATGAAAAAAAAAACACCATTCACTAATATCACCACCGATCTTATTAAGAAAACGTTTTTAAGCACTGGGAAGCGTCAAGCTCATCGTGGTTGATGCATGTTTTATACCATTCTAATTTTTACTTGTAAGTTCACATTTTATCATTGGTAATAAATACTGTCAATTATTTTTCTTGAAGTGATGGACTCACTTTGTTCATTTTAAAGATAACGACTGCCAAAACATCTTAACAACCATAATTTGTCAGTCATTCTTTCAAGTAAAAATTGTCTTCCATGAAAAAATGGAGAGTTCAGTTAGCAACTTAATCATTTAAGTATTATTCCTTGAGACTAGCATCTTAGCTGAGCATACCACAAAGTGCTTTATGCATACTTCCGTCTCATTACAAAGAACATTTTAAAAAATGTACTCAAGGGTCAAGATTTAATAAAATGAAGTTTTTAGTACTATTTCATCAAGGATATTTATAAGGGAGACTAACATTTTCTTCTTCTTTTCTTTTAAACTCTGAGTGGATGACAAAGGGTGAACACGGTAATTACTAGTACAGTGGTGCCACTGCCCTGATTCACGTGAAGGCCCAGGAGTTTTATCCCCATTGTTTTTGTACCATCAGTGCAAATATTAATACAAAATGACAAGAAAACAAGACAAATAATGTCTTAGAATTATTATGAAAAATTTTGATATCATGAACCCCCTAATAGGTCTCAGGGACCCCCAGAGATCCATGGATCATAATTTAAGAACCACTGTATTATGTAAAAGAAACTGCTAGAATTTTTCTTTAAAATGAGTAAATGACAGCAAAGGAACTAAACCAAAAATCCTCAAGGTCACATATCCTGATTCTAATAGCAATAATAAGACAACAGTCTAATCTCTTATTCACTGTATTATGAGAGAAGAATTTGCATTAAGACAGAGAGATGACATTAAAATACATTTATTCTAACAGGCATTTTGGTCTTTGCTTCAGAGTTAGAAAACTTAAATTATATGTATTTTTTAAAGAACACTTGTAATTTAATAACTGGTAATGTTCTTGTCTTAAGATCCAAGATGAATCTAGAAGAACTATGTAAATAAAATTTTGACCCAGTTAATGGTTACAATGAAACTATAAGCAAGGGGGAACTATCCATTCTGTTAATGATCATTTCCCCATTATTAAAAATGTTACTGAAAAACAGCCTAGGCTTTCATATTTTAAAATTTTGTTAATAACAAATACATTAATAACTTTACAGTGATTTTTACCTTGTAACGCTTTGATTTCCCCACTTGGGCCTTTGCAACTAGCACCAGGATTACTAGCTCCCTCTAACTCATCAAGGTACAAACGGTAACGATGTCCACTTTCATCTTCATACTCTACATTTTCATCATCAGAATCCACTTCAGGAGCCACATAAACTACTTCAAATTCAATCTCTCCTCTCTAAAATGGTGGGAGAAAATTAGGAAGTCAAGTTATTATAAATATAATTTTAAAAGGATTTCTAAATTATCTGGGGTCGGGGATACAGATGAGGAACAACAATCAGACCTCAGATGTAGCTTCTTTTCAAGACGACAAATGCTGATATTCTAGAATCTCAAAAGATAGAAGACAACTTAGAGGCCTCTGTGTCCAGACCAACCCCCTGAATCCTCTCTATAAGTAATTTCTTTTTAATATTACAGTAGTTCTCTCTACTCATCACAATATTTTTGCTAATAAACCTCAAAAAAGGATGCTTAGCTATTCAATTTATAGAATTCTGGAACAAATGTTCAGTTGAAGTTATTTACCCATTTTGTGCTTTACACAGAAATTCAGCAAATTCATCTAGTCCGATATTAAATAAAGTTGCACCTAAAGGCATCACACAAACTTTTCCTTGACTAATTCAAGAAACCTCTATACAATGACTTCTTGTTTCTTACTGACTAGGTCTTGAGCCTTTTCTTAACTTACACTGAGTACCAGACATCGTGTTTAATCAAGTATTCTGTTCGGTGATAACAGTAATCACTATATTTATTGTTCAAAATTATATCCTTTAATCCTCAGAATAACACTATTGTGGTCTCTTTTGCATGACTAGAACTTGAGAAAGCTCCAGAGAAAGCAGATAACTTCCAATATGATGAACACGTAAAATAGAATAGAAATATGATTCCAAAGTCCTTGCTCTTTCTACCATACTAGACTACATTTCTATAATCATTCTTTAATAACAACTTTATGTACAAGTAAAAAGTTACAGATTATTTTATGTTAAAAAAGAATTCCAAGCTATAATTGTCATTTAATTAGAGACTACAATCAATACACATAAGTCTGGGATTTGGAACTCTCTGAAAATTATGGCCTGCCTTTGCTCAAAAGAAGCATGCCATTTTTGTTTTTACTGCTGCTCACTAAGTTAGTCTCTTTGATGCTCCTCTTTTCCCCACAGTTTAAGGTTGTTTTGGAATTTTAATACGTGCTTAGCATTTCCTTAAAACTTCATGACTGTCTAGCTGTATCTCCTTCAGCACAGCTGTCATTCACCCCACTCTCGTGCTACTGGATGACAGCCAACCTGGGCTGAGAAAGCACTAACTTAAAGAAACTAGGGCTACATTCTTAGCTCTCCCTTATCAGAGTATGCTTTACAAATACCATTTTGGGGAGAGGGATGGACAGTGCAGTAGTTATCAGTACAGTTCTAGAAGACAGAATTAGGTCTGTGGGTAGCAGTCAGAGACACAGGTTTTAGGCTTAATATGAGCTTTCTAAAAATCATCAAAGTACCACGATGGAAAGGACTGCTTTATCAAGTCCTTTAATGCAATTATTTAATTAGTAATATTGTAGAGGTTTATACATCATGTGGTGTTGAATCAAATGAGCTATATATTCACCTTCAACTCTGAGTTTCAATCCTACATTCTCATACCACACTTATGATACAACAAGCATCTCAATATACTACCAATGCCTCTCTAATTCCCTCAACCCGAATCTTAAACAAAAAACAAAACAAATCTTTAGTACATGAATAAATATGACTTCTGGATATAAAGACCAACTCTATCATTTATTTGCCTGAAACTCTGAACGAATCATATATTTCTCTATGAACCTTAGTTTGCTCGTTTTAAGTAAGAGGGTTGGGCTAAATTGACTTATAAGGATCCCTTTAGTTCTAACATTTATGACTATAAAAATAAATCCACTTCCTAGTATCATTTTTTTCTATAATACCTTATATTTACATCATGTTTTAGTCACTGATGATACTTTGCTCTCTAATGTCAGGTTCTGTTCTGAGCACTTTATAATGTGTTAAAGTACTTAATCCTTACAGCTCTCAGATGGGGAAACTGCAGCACTGCAACACAGAAGACTTGACTTGCTCAAAGTTATACAGCTGTGGAAAAGGGCAAACTAAATCTCTTTTTTTAGTAAATCTGGCTGAATGTCTTCTGTAAAAGCCCCAAATCAAAAACAAACAAAAACAAGTATCTGTATAGAAACACTTTACTACTTGAGTAACCTCCGAGGAAGTATAAAATATTCAATAGATTCAAAAAGAACCAATTGATAAATTTTAATTTCAGAGAGGGAAGTTACCTGCTGGGAAAGGATGGTTACAGCTTCTTTATGTTTTGTATCCCTTAAGTTAACTCCATTAACAGCCAAAATAGCATCTCCAACGTGTAGCCCTCCACATCTATCAGCAGGTTGCCCAGGGTGGATCTCAGAAATGAGGATTGGAACACCATGTTCTTTCCCGCCCTAACAAAAAATGTAACAAAACAAGGCAACAAATTAGTTTACTCTTTGTATAATCACAGGTTATTCTAACAACAAATTTTCTTAAAACTGTATTTCATAAACATCTATCTACACTGTCTCTATAAATGCTGAGTGAAATCTTATTTGATTCTTAAGTAATGATAAATAAATTATTATGAGTATCAAAGGGTTACCTCTTAGTAAAAATGAATAATAACATACATGTGCTTTTCTAAAAAGCATTTTAGCATCAAAACAACTATAATCGCTAAGCCCTTTTAAACACAAATAAAAATATTTTATATATTAGCAGTCTAAAGCACCATTAGATTTTACCAAACCTAAATCACTATAAGTGATAAAAAAAAAACAAAAACCATTCTTCCATGTATCACAAAAACAGTTATAAGATCATAAGATGAATTTCGGTTTCAGAGATATTAAATGTGAAAAAATATGTAACACTGAATTAATGAAATGTAGTACTTGGTACCTATCACTTTCCAGCTTATATCATAATTATTTGTATGTATGTCTATGTATCTGATTTATCCATTGTATAAATTTTTCATTATAAGAAACCCTTTTACATTAAGTAGTATCAGAAATAAAATGAGCTTATGCAAGTGCTTAAGTATTACCAAATGAAAATTAGTGTAAAACCGCCTTATTTATTCATCTGGAACAAAGCACTGAACAATAGCAAAAGAACTCCAAATATATGTATTTCTTAATAGATTGCTCTCAGGAATGTTGCCCAAGACATCTCTTTATAAAGGCAGCACATTTAAAAAGGAGGACTATTTAGACCCATGAGCCAGTCAAATCTGACAACAAAGAAATGAAACAAGAAAAAGATAACACACACTCTAGAGAAAAAAAACAATACAATCTGGAGCCATTTAGCACAGTAGAAAATGGTCATATCCATTCCCAAAGGCCCTTAAAAGCCTTTATCACAGAATACAGTACAGATCTATGACCAGTCATAATAAAAATGTTTAACTCTGTTTACTAAAGGTATACTTAACAGTTATTAGGAAGGTTTACGTACCAAAAAACAAAACAAAGAAAAACTTTACACAAAAAGGGTACCCATGGGGATTTAGTTATTTAACTTAGTTATTGAGAAAATATATCCAAAATATTCTGTTTCTCAATGATGTCCAATGAAGGAGCATGATTACACTAGATAGCCATAAAAAAAAAAAGACTGAAAGTGCTACTTCTTACTGTAATTGAAATGCCAAGGCCTTCATGATCTTCCTTAAGGAGGAGAACTTTTCTAATCGGACCAACACCTTGGCTTTTCTTTAAAGAGTCTTGATCCTTATTGAGGGGGAAAAAAAAATTAGTATTATGTAAATAATATAACAGAGTAAACCCATGCCATATGACCTTCTTTTATTAAATAAAGAAATCTTTATTAATTTCCTATAATGGATACATAGTACAGTGTTAAGAAAGTAATTACAGATAAAATGGAAAAGTGAAAATAGTTATTCTGTTAATATAACAGACTATAGACAATTTTCTCACCCTTTTGTCAAATTCTGTAACACTGATAAATCTGTTTAAATTTTAAGGCATTACAAAAGAAATTACTGCCAGAAATTAATTGATGAATAGATATCTTCAAGAAATAGAAGTGACTGTTTATTTTCACTGGAAAAAATCATAAAGATCTATATCCATTTTAACTGATTTGTAGAACTGGAAAACAAATTACTAACTGGATCACTCATTAATTTTTTATTCTTTTGAGCTCTGGAGTCCACCTTTTAAATAAAGGATCTTGCCCAGTGAATAATTTCTTCTCTGATACCTTTTCTCTTCCCCTCTCTACTAAGCACCATCCCATTCAGCTTATAAACTAAAACCCCAAGCCTCTTCCAGATTTAAAGTACTGGCCATGTACACCCACAAAACAAAATGAAACCCTTCCATCACTTACTATCATCTTAGCTACCATCCTCCTCCATCTGCCCTTAACCTTCACAGAGTTAATCCTCACCTATATACCCGCTTGTCTCCCAAATTCACTACTCCACCTGCTGTAATTAGGGTTTTGCCCCCAACTGCTCAACTAAATTGTCTTCTCTGCAGTAGCTGGTAACCAATACGACTACATCCAACAAACACTTTTCAGTCGCTATGCAATTTGAACCTTCAGAAAGTTGATACTGTTCATTAGCTGCTCCTTGAAATCCTCTCTTTCCTTTGGTTTCTATTACACTGCTTTCCTAGACGGCCTGTATCTGCAGCTCCATCTCAGGCTCCTGCCACTGGTACTCTATTTCCATTTCCCTCCCTCACTCCATAAAGGTTTCTTTCCATCCTTGCCTTCTTATTCTTTTTACCTTAAATATACTCTCGCTGTGTGACTTAATCTATTCCATAGTTTCGATTATACATAGATGAATGATCTGCCTAATATTTCTTTAATTCAAGACATCTCTCCCGAATTCCAGTCATTTATTTACCCAGTTGGATGTAGTGTGCCTACTCACTGGCACCTCACACCCCACAAGTCTGAAACTGATCTCGTCTTTCCCTTCCAAACCTCCTCTTCCTATATTTGCTTTATAAATGAATGTCATCAACTCATTTAGATGCCCAAATCAAAAACCTAGTGTCCTCCTTCTCACTCACCTACTTAACCAAAAGCAGTTATTCACCAAGTCCTCTTGACTCTCATTCTGTCAAATCTGTCGTTCCTCTCAAACACCCTTGCCCTGCTCTTGTCACTTTTTCCTTGGAATAGTATAGTATCTTTCTAATGGATCTCCTCATCTCCAATTAGACCCTCTTCCTATATATCCTCTTCACTCTATCAAACTGTCAAAAAAATGTTTAATCTTATCAAATCCACTATTTCATTTTAAAATCCCATGGTTATCAGGTTAAAGTTCAAACTCCTTTATTTGGCATAACTTTTGTCATCTGGCCACTGCTTAGAAGTTAATGGGGACCACCAGTGTCCCAGAGAAGACAATGGTGTAACTCTTCATTGCCATCCCCACCCCTCTCCCACCAACTCCATGTACGTATCAATTCTTCTTGTAATACTCTTTGCATTATTAAAGCCAACCAATAATTTTACTTAGGCCATGCGTTATCTGGTACTAAGATATATGACGACTGGGTAGGAGTTTGACATGTTCTTATTATATTAAGGTCTGCATCATCAGGCAATTGTAATGAAATTTGATAAAGATTTACCTAAAGAAAAAGAAATACACCTGTACATGGTGGCTAAGAAAGCAGACAATTAGACATAGACACAGATGTCAAATTCCATCTTAGTTCAAGAACAAACAGGTATAAACATTAGTTCAGAGCCTACATTTTTATAAAATGATTTTATTTATTTATTTTTAGAGAGAGGACGAAGGAGGGAGAAAGGCAGGAAAAGAAACATTGATGTGAGAGAGAAACACCCACCAGCCGGCTCTCGCACATGCCCCAACTAGGTACTGCACCTGCAATTCGGGTACGTGCTCTGACCAGGAACTGAACTGGCAAGCTTTTGTTTTGTGGGACAACACCCAATCGAGCCACGCCAGAACCTGACATTGAATCAAGTTACCCAAGATTCTCTTAAACAACTTCCAAAAAATTTAGCTATTTATCAATATAACTACACTCTGTCCATTAAGTTTAAAACAAATTTAAAACAAATTCATGCCTGATCATGATCCAGGAAAATTTTGAAATATGAGCCAAAGTACGCGCAATATGTATTTACGAGTAATAGCTCACTATCTTCAGAAATATCACTTTCAGGGCATTACCAAGTCCGTAAAGCGCTATGGGTTATTAAAGTTTTAAATATGTAACTGTTTTAAATAAGTCTGATCCCACTTTCACTTTTTAAATTAAGGTTTTAAATAATAATAGAATAAAAAAAATGAAAAGAACTTCCAACTAAAGAATGAAGAAAGAGGCTGAGTGGGAAACAGTAACAAAGCAAACATACATGGCCCGGTGGTGCCTGCATTGGTCTTTTCAGGTCATTACGTCCTCTACAGGCTCTGATGACAGTTTTGTGACGATGCAAATGTATTTCGGCTTCCAACTGGTTCCAAAGCTTATCATGAGCAGGTCCCTTCATATCTCGTCCTAATAATTGTATTTGTTGGACCCTTCATATAGTGAAAAGAGTTAATTCGGTTATTTTTCCATATGCGCACAACAGGGAGAATTCAGAACTACTGAACATAAGTAGCTTTTGCAAAGATATAAGTTGGTTATAAAAATAATGCTCAAGAAATTCCCAATGTCCCTCAGATTTACAAAGATATGAAAACTCTGAGAAGAACAGATGTCTTCAACGGAAGACCAGTTTAAAAATACATAAATGAAACCTTTTTTAGTCATATGCTTAATGCAAATGCATCAAAGAAGCAATTTATGAGACTAATGTCAATTAACATGTGTTTAATTTCTAGCATACAATCAAAGTAGGTCATCAAACTCAGATAGGGTTTTTTTTTAATCCTCACCTGAGGTTATGTTTATTGATTTTAGAGAGAGAGGAAAGGAGAGAGAGAGGGAAGGGAGGGAGGGAGGGAGCGAGGGAGAGAGAGAAACATTGATTGTTTGCCTCCTGTACACACCCTGATCAGGGATCAAACCCACAACCTAGATATGTGCCCTGACTGGGAATCAAGCCCACTACCTTTTGGTGTATGGAATGACACTCTAACCAACCGAGTCACCCGGCAAGGGCAAATTCAGATGCTACTTAATACTAGTCTTCAGATGAGACTGACTATACAAAAAGATTTCTTCTAACAACAGTTTCTTTTTATAAAATGACTATTTTAAATGTGCTAAGTTATTAGAAAATGTATACTTCAAGGTGATATAAATTATTTTTATTTGCTACACATCAGTTCTAATGTGACATTAAGACAGTGAGCAGAACATTATTTAGTACTAATAATAAATCACCAAAGTTTGTGAATAATTCATTGTACAAGCCAAACTCTATATTATTGCGGTATCACTGTTATTCCAACATATTTCTTAGGGGCAAGAATGATCAGATTTCAGTGACCACAGAAAGAATTCCTCGTGGAAACCGTGCTGTCCATGTGAACATAATCTGTTATGACATCAAGGTAGAAAATGGTTGAAAAGCGTAACTGTAGAGTGTTCACATTTCACAATACATTATTTTCAGTGTCTGTGTGTCTGTCTCTGTGCGTGTAAACCAGAAATAGTTATCTAGTATGGCCAAATAAATCTGCAATATATAAAGCTATCAATATTAAGTTAACAACAGTATGCTATAACCAACTATGAAATAACTCTCCGGCTAAGGATTAACATTTCATTTACCACAGAGGTAAAAGTCAACCTCATTAAATATCAGTCTGTCACCTTAGAATGCAAGGGTACCCGTTTTTACACACCTTCCTGCCAGTTCCTTGTCTAAGTACTTGGCAGCCAGTCTTGCCCCATAAACTTCTGCCTGGAGAACAGCTATATGTCTACGAAGGGCTTCGTTCTCTTTTCTCAGCAACTTCACTTCAGCTTCAAGTTGGGCTTCTTTCATTTTTTCTTTTTTGTTTGCTTCAAGCTCTCTCTCCTGTTGTAATTTTTAAAAAAACATAATGTAATGAAAATACTTTTCAGACCCTTTACAATAAACCATGTTCCTTAAAATACACAAAAGCACACAGTCTAAATATTAACAATGAAAGCATATGATAAAAGTTACTTAATTTCTATAAAACAAGAACACAAATATTTGGGTCAAGTTCTTTTAAACTAGTACCAAAAGGGGCTGGAACCACTTCTAGGGAGAGTGCTAAGAGAAGCAGTCTTCTTTATGCCCACACTATCACATGCTAATAGAAGTGGCTTCAGTGGACAACTGAATCTACTCTCTATTTTCTAAAAAGGACTCATGAAACTAGACTAGAATAAAATAGTCACTCTGGTGGTTGTACCCAAGTATTTAATTAATTTTAATGCAATAATTCTATAAAGCCAGTCAAAATCAGTTGGTTACACAGGTATGTTCTTTCTCTCTCTCTTTTCTTTCTTTTTCTTTCTTTCTTTTCTTTCCTTCTTTTCTTTCTTTCTTTCTTTCTTTCTTTCTTTCTTTCTCTCTCTCTCTCTCTCTCTCTCTCTCTCTCTCTCTCTCTCTCTTTAATGAGAGATGTTCTATAGCTAATCTATTTTAGGGGACTACAAAAACTTACAATGCTTAAATTAAAACAGGTATTCTAACTAAAAGAAAGCATTTTACGGTCATGGACAAATGCAGGTAACAGCTGTATTAAGACATTTACACACTAAAAATTTCTACAGATAAGTATATATCTATGGTGTAGATTATCACTGAATTTTGTGATCTGGCTCATTTATTTGTCCAGATGTTAAAGTAACTGAAGGGAGAACTGTTTTCTGGGGAAAATGCTGGTCTCACTTGCCTCCTGGGGGAAGGATGCATATCCCTTTTTAGCGCTCATAAAAAGATGTCATTCTATGCTCTGCTTGATGGACAGTTCGTATGTGTGAATTTACAGGTGTTAGCCAGAGAATATAACCTCAAGGTCTTTGCCACCAAATTTTTATCATAACCTCATGTGTGAGAAACAATGTTCAATTACCTTAAAAGTATGAAGTACACCATGTACAAATGTGCATGCCTTCAGGATCCAAGCACAGAGCAGACAGGCAGGCACAAGACAACGTAGGGTAGAAAACTGAAGGCACAAAATCCTGCCTGAAGGCAGTCAAATTCAAAGTTACGCACACACAAACTGTGTGGCCAAACAAAACCCTTCTGAGAACTGATGAGAACCCTGATAGATATTTTAAGTGTTATTTTTGGATCAAAAAAAATTCCGAACAATAAAAACCTTCATCTATCCTGAGTAGAACAGCTCTTAACTGATTTACAGAATGGGATCTATAAAGCCTGTGAAAATATGGTTGTATTTGTTGATAAGATGTGGAAGACACTTCACTGTACTGCCATGTCCCCTTTAGGAGATTAAAAGATCTACCATAGCACCAGGAAAAATCATTTATCTTGAGCAAATGGCAAATGATAGTTTCTCTTGTCATGAATACTGATTATTATAATTATTTCTTTTTTTTTATTCTGGATATTAAGAAGTTGAGATATTTAAGTAATTTTTAGCAATTCATGGAATATACTATGGTTAATTTAACTGTCTACTTTAGTCTACTGTTTTGACTACAGTACATCAACATGTACTATATTTAAACATCAATATATAATATATTCAAATACAAGGCAGTGAGTACCACAATCTTAAAAATAAAAAAATTATATACAAGTTAAAATGAATGACAATGTTTTTGATTGAAAATATTTGTTGTGTATGTGATAAACAGAAGGAAAAATAATGATTAATCAGCAGCAGGCTTTTGCAAGTTCTGTAAAAAAAATAATCAGTAGAACATAATTTCTAGATACTGTTTTTAAAGAAGTTGCAGAACTAATAATCTAGAATCCTCCTTTTTTAACAACCTTGGAATTATGAATATGTCGATTTATTTCAGGGCCTGTTTCTTAAAAGGCCAGGGATCAGTTCTAAAAGAAACCACAGTTTAGATAACACGAAGAAAACTTTTTTTATAACACTTATTGAGGGGAATGCTATTTGTTTCAGAAAAAAAGAGTTCCTAGGAGACGAAGAATTCTTTGGTTTGCTGGCTAAATAAACTTTTATGTTGAGAATTATCTACTTATAATTACTTTAATGAGCTATTTATATAAAATTTATGAAATCTGAGAAATATATTAAGTCACTTCTTTGCTTTAATAATTCAAACCCCTAAAGAATCTGGCAAACTTTTGGGTCTGAAATTAACAGATGAAATTAAAAAAGAAAAAAGAAAAAAAGGACTAAAAAAATTGAAGTTGATCCCTTTTAGATTTAATTAAAAAAAATTTTTTTTAGTTAACCTTTTTTTTTATTATTAGGTAATAATCAAGAAGTTTATTTTGTATTTAGGAAGCCAAACAGTATATTTTCAAGAAAGTGAAGCCATATGACAAACTGGAACCTGATTAGGTTGGGGTAGTGGGAAAAATATTAAGAGTTTATATATTGTTATTTTAAAAAATAATTTCTAGTAAAGGGTTTTAAAATTCAGTGAAGGCCACACAATTATTCTCAAGACTGCTAAAAAGTTACAACACATGCAGTGGATGAATAAGAAACTAACATGCACATTCTTTTTCTGGGAGTGAATTCAAAGAGTAGAGGAGGAAGCTGGGCCTGCTTAACAGATCTTCAAAACACTCCAGTGGGAAAACCAATTGCTCTGCTGGATAAGTTACCAGGCTCAGGAAATGGCAAAAACTGATGAGCTCTGCAAATAATGGCTACAAATCACAAACGGAAGAAAAATCTTTCTCTTTTTGACAACAGAAAA
Source organism: Mormoops blainvillei (assembly GCA_004026545.1). Taxonomy (NCBI): domain Eukaryota; kingdom Metazoa; phylum Chordata; class Mammalia; order Chiroptera; family Mormoopidae; genus Mormoops; species Mormoops blainvillei. Next base: position 21,965 of record PVJD01000332.1, read on the forward strand.
TCAAATTTAATATAATGTGCACAGGAACCCCACATACATGAGAGAGTAAGAGACTCTGCATGCATGAGAGGTACACAAGAAAAAGCTTTAACAGGTAGTAAGAAGAGAGCAATGGGCCATCCACTGAACTTTTCAGGAACGGGCACATTAAAAATCTGGCATCATTAACATCATTTTCAAATACAATGTGACAACATGTAATATGCAAATAAAACACCAAGAACACTTCAGCATGACATATTAAAGCAAAGCAGAAACAGCATACTTACCAGCTCCTCCACAGAGGGGGCAGACTTAAGATACAAGAAAAAAGTTTTATAATTAGAAAGACAGCAAACAAATGAATTTATCTAGTGGTATAATCACTACAGGGAAAATTTCCATATGTTGAGTATCATTTGTGTAAAATTTGTTAGAACAAACATATGTGCAAATCCATAATCAATAAATAGGAACTGTATGAGAGGGGACCCAATAAAAAACGGAATTATCTTCTGCAGGGCGGGTCCCTTGTCGTGCAGGCTTTCCTTGCCACATGAGAGTTCTAGGAACGCATCTGAATCCATGCACCAACCGGCACTGTTGTGAGAGGCCGCATTCAGCCTCAGTCAATTTGTTTTGAAGGCTCTTTCAACATGTTTGCCCATCTTATGATGGGTGATTTACAACTGCACCTGTCCACATCGTGCTGAGTGTTCAAGCAGTTTTTGACAAAACACGGCATCACCCCCATGTCCCACCCTCCCTATTCACCCGATCTCACACCCAGCACCTTTTTTGTTTGTTTTGTTTTCCCGATGAAAAGAGTCCTGAAAGGGAAACATTTTGTCGATGTGCAAGAGGTGAAACAAAAAACGGCAGAAGCACTGAAAGGCATCAAAATCGAGGACTTCAAAAACTGTTTTCAGCAGTGGAGAAAATGTCCTGACAGGTGTATTGCATCAAATGGAGAGTACTTTGAAGGTGACAAATTAAAACATGGAAGAATAAATACACAATTTTTTATAAATAAATTCCGTTTTTGGGGGATCCCCTCTCATATAGTATTAGAGTAAAATGTTTTATCAAAATTAGTCAACACACTGGGTTCAGTGTCATTCCACTATAGTGGCCTGTCTCAAATCTAATGTCAAAACCAGGTAAATTCTTTTCTAGTAAAAATGTACATTGTTTTCTCAATGTTAATATAAAATATTCCAAAGAAGCAGTTATCTGATTCATGTCAGTTAAGTAACACTACTAATTTAGATTCATAGAATTTCGGAACTTAAAAGGACTTTAGGAGAATGTAAATATTCATTTAAATAAATTACAACATGTCAGTATTAAAAACTAATTTACCAATCAAGTGGAATTAACTGAAAACAAGTAAAACTTAAAAATGTATTTATTGTCATTAACATCAATTTATCTCCTGCCTCTCCCAATCTGTATCTGCCTTACTTATTACTGTGTTCCCTACAGCTACCTAAGTGTCTGGCACAGAGCACAGTACATACTCAATACACATGAGGTTAAACTGAAATGAGACTTAAAAAATATTTAAACAGCCTACAATGATTAAGAGGGCAATGGTTAATTATGGAATATTTGTACAGTGAAACATTATGCAAAATAACGAAGTATTCAAGTGAGAGGGGAAATGTTTACAATATATTAAGAGCAGAAGAAAACATGTTCCCCACTGGTTGGCACCCAATTCCATCTTCCCCTTCTTCCTTATGAACAGAACTCCAATTTAAATAAAGGTGGTCATGTGACCAACTAAGACACTGACATGCAGCTAAGGCTAGCCAATGAGATGGCTAAATGGCTTGGTAAAAACTACTGAGGAGAATTTCATGAAAAGTTCTATAAAGATGACTAGTACAGTTGGGAAGCATTCTTTTGCCCTTCCTTAGACTTCCCCTTCTTCTTGTCTGGAATGCAGACAGAAACAAATCCTGAGGATAACAATCATGAGCTGAAAATGGCAGAGCATAATAAAAAAAAAGGAACTTAGATCCCTGATATCTGCGGAACTGCCATATTAGCTCTGGACTGTCTCGGAGCTTCTTCAATTGTGAAAAAATAATATGTACTAAACAAGAATACGTAATTTATACTATTCAAAAATAATCCCAATGTTACTTGGGATTTCTGAACTTAATCCTAACCGATACAGTAGGGCAAAAAATTGTTTATATGCTATAATCAGAAATATTTAAAAATATATTTATACAGATATTTTTAAATGGAAAAAAGTCCTATTCTAAGTATCCATTGGTTATAGATATTATCACTGATCATCTCTGGGTGATGAGATATTGGATGGTCAGGTTGATCTTTACATTTCCTTTACTTTCTAAAATTCCCACAATGTGTACATACTGTCTTTTATAATTAAAAAAACCTCACCAAAAATTGTCCCCTTCATTCTCTAAAAGGCATGTAAATATGTTTCCCTCTAAACTACTTACCAATTTTGCTTTAATGGTACCAGAGTCGACACTTTGTCCAGTTTTGGCATGAAGCTGAAGCTGAACAGAGTGCAGCTGTAAAAGCTGATCGTGCACTTCTTTCTCCAGCACGGCTTTCTCTGCCTGGGTCTCTGTCAGTTCGGATTTCAGATCCACCAACTGTGCCTTATAACGCAACAATGAAAAACATTAAGTAGGCTTCACTTTCTTTACTTTGACCCTAATAATTATTATTTAAGAATGACAGAGAGAGACTGTCTTTGAAATGAATAGATGAATACTAGAAGATCAGTATTTGAGCTATAAGACATCTATGTAAAATGACGTAAAATCAATAGTACAAGATATTTGAGTGACAAGGGAACTCTACCATAAATAGTACGTTCTAATAACACAGGATGCCACTTCATTTGACTTTGCTTACTTTAACACTTTCACTCTTTCACCTTATGAAAATATACAGGAAGGGGATGGTTAATCATCCTATAGAGACAATTTGTGCTATAGTGGTCAACTAACATTAACAGCTTCTTAGAGGAGAGGCCAATAAAGTCATACCTTGTCTTCAGCCAGAAAAACACTGGCCCGGTTCAGCCTTATCACTATCTAGCAGTTACTTTCGGTGTTCAAGCGTGAGCTTCTACGGCTACAGCAGGTCTAAAGGTCAGAATTAAATTTAAGCTACAGGTAACTTACAACATAACAGAACACCTCATCAGAACCACTTACCCATTTAATTTGAGGTTTTTCATTTTCTACAACTGATTCACTGCTTTGCAGCCGTGCACAGGATATGTCCTTAGTGTGTGTTCGGTTTTCCCCAACTAGCCAATGAATTAAAGATCAAGGCAAGGCCTAGTTTTTTATTCCATATAATTTTACTAAGCATCTAGGAATCCAGAACTATGTTGGCACAATGAGAAGAAAATTGTGAAAAATACTTTTAAAGTTAAAATTATTTATGCCCTTGAGATGCTTTCTTATCAACTGAGGTGATAAATATGCATGCAAATCAAATAAGAAAAATGTGGCAAGTAACAGATATATTTAGAATTGGTCTGGTCCCAAAGCAGTCAAAGTAAAGGAAGGTTTAAAGAAGGTTAGTGAGGACAGAGTTTAGAAGGGCTTTGAGGGAAAATGACAAGGACAAAGTAGAAGCAATAAAACAGTCTACAGATGGGAAAAAGGCTAGCAGAGGCGGAGAGAGATTAGAAGCAACTCAGGTAAATTCTCTAACTCCCAGAGAAATACATATCTACATCCCAGCTCTACCAACCAGGGCCTACATAAAAGGTGCTCAGTAAGTATCTTTAAGTTGAAATGACTTCTAATACTAGCCCCGTGATTCCAGATAAATCATTCTGTCCCCTCAATTTTAAAATAGGGATAATATCTATGGCTTTGATTATTCCCATAAGATTATTAATCTTATATACGAAAGCATTTAGTAGAATATGAAGGTGTTATTATCAAGGAGATGAGACCATCTAGAGGAGCTGTATGTTGACAGACTGGATGAGACTGAATACGGAAGTGAGGCTGGATACAATGAATGGTTTTGGATATTAAACCAAAACTGAGATTTAGTCTGACAGGAAATAACTATAGCTCTCAAAGACAAATTTGTTTTTCGTAATGGCTTTATTGAGATATAATTCGCCATAAAACTCATTCTTTTCAAGTGTACAATTAATTCACTGGTTTTGAGTATATTCTCAGAGCTGTTCAACCATCACTACATAACCTTGGGAACATTTTCTCTCAATGACATTTTAGCAACGTAATATCTGCAGGTGAGTTAAGACAGGGACACTAACAACACCCTATTATAGCTTTCTAAATGATGTTATCATGGTAAGTTTATAAAAGAAAATAAAGCATTTTACAATGCTGAAAGGAAATTGTCAGCAAACAGGGCCAGACTGGCTGTCCAGTGCAAGGTTAGGTCAATGAAAACTCAAAGACTTTAAGTTCAGAGAACAGTGAAACTATTGATGGAAATAGTAAGATTATCAGGATGGTAGCTTATTTAGACATGCTGATTTCTGTGCTGCGATGACATAATCAAAAGAAGCTACTCTATAGAATGTTGAAAATAAATAACTCATAAATTGGGACTACGGTTGGAACTAGACACACAGAGCTATGAATTAATATCCTAAGTCTGCGTTAAAAAGAGAACAGATGGCCAAGGACTGGGCTTAGGCAATAAATGCCAGTCAGAGCTGGCTGGAGGGGCCGAAGGAAGGAGGTGGCATGCTGCAGCCCAAGCCGAGGTGCTTCATAATATAAACACTGTGCTGCATCTTGTTTTGTATTTTTTGCTTTTTTTTTTTTTACTTCCTGGAGACCACTCCCTATCAGTGGGACTTTCTTCATTCCTTTTTTATAACCTTCTTATTTACATATAACTTAATCAGAGAAGTATAGGAATAATGAATTATAGAAAATAAATACACCCATTTAACTACCTCCAGATAAATCATTCAGACATAAATAGGGCAGGACTACCATTCCAACACTCTCCTTGAGGCCACTTCCCAATCACCGCCTCTCCTTTGCCCACAAAGGAAACCATCAGAGTAATACACTGAATTCTCAACACCATGGATACTTTTGCCTGTTTTGTTTGTTTGTTTGTTTTAAATCCTCGCTAAAGGATATATTTATTGATTTTAGAGGGAGAGAAAAGGAGGGAGAGAGGAAGGGAGAGAGGAAGAGAGAGAGGGAGGAAGAGAGAGGAAACACTGACCTGAGAGGAACACTGATTGACTGTCTCCCGCACATGGCTGACAGGGGATCAAATCCGCAACCAAGGCATGCGCCCTGGCTGGGGACAGAAAGCACAACCTTTTGTTGGACAGCACGATGCTCCAACCAACTGAGCCACCGGGCCATGGCCTGACTGCTTCTGAATGTTAAATAAATGAAATCGTACAGTATGCACTCACTTTTGCCAGGCTTTTGCCTTGAGAGTACGTTTATGAGATTGACTCATGCTGTTTTGTGTAGCTGCTTCATTCATTTTCACTGCTCTGCAATATTCACTAAATAAACACACTGACCCATATTCTGGAGTTTGTGAGGATACCTCCACATCTAATTTTGCTAAAGAGGCTGTCAATGTTTTTTCTTTTGTGATTCTAGTTTTTCTGTTTTTACAAAAGATCTTTTTTTAAAAATTTAAAACTATGCATTCATTGTGACCTTTCTCAGGCCAGAAATACTCAGCTCACATGTTTTCATTATAATAGGAAAGCTGTAATATTCTAGCCCAGCACTGCCCAACAGAATATAAGCCACACATGCGATTTTAAATTTTGTAGTGGCCACATTTAAAAAAGAAAAAAAGAAAAAGGTAAAATAAAATTTTATACTGTATTATATTCTATTTAACTCAACATATCTAAAATATTATCAAACCATAATAATATAAAACAATTATAAAAATATTACTTTCTTTTTTCATACTAAGTCTTCAAAACCCACTGTGCATATAACACTTACAAGCACATCTTATTTTGGACCTGCCACGTTTCAAGTGCTCAACAGCCACACCAGGATGGCTACTCTGTTGGACAGTAAACGTCTAGCCTTTTCATTATGAATCTGAAGCAGTAACAAATTTCACTAAGATTTACATGCTCAAATAAGTAACAAGTAGTGACTCTGATTTTTACACATAACAAACATATATATGAGATTAAATAAAGCAGAATTTCATGTTTCCGTTGCCTTACAGAAGAGAACATAGGTTAACAATGTTACATAGTATCTTTCACAAATACTCCTAATCTAATAAACCTAGAGGGAAAAAACTTGCATGCATGACAAAGATGTCTTACAGACTTTAATCCATTTAACAAACTGCCTATACAAAAGTAAATTATAAATATGTAAAATCACCTATTACTAGACAGTATTCAGTATATTTTACTCCTTTAAAGTACAAATAAACCTAGTCTAGAAAGTCCTTCTTAGTCAAAAAGACACCTGCAGGGTTTTATGGTCTTTGAAACAAAATCATCACAAAAGGAAAATAAATATTTGAATTAACAATATACTTTTTGAGCAATATGTAGCTTATGCTAAAGCAAATCCACCCAGAAATAGTTCAAAATAAGACATTTACTCTATAACAATTCTTATCTTTTTTTCATTACACTGACTTTCACTCTTCTATCTTTGTCTAACTGTTTCTTTGTGGTGTTGTCTAAAATATTCCTCTCCCTTATATTTCCTATAAACTGGAAGTTAGATCTAAAGGCTTAATTAAGACTTAAATCTTTTCAGCAAGAGGTATACTGTGTGTTTCAACAGGCGTATATTGTTTGTTTGTCCCACTATTTGTTTTTCAAGCCAAAAATCTCATCATTAATTACTGTGTAAAACTTCTAAAGAAAGAAGTTAAAGAAACATTAATTAATTAATCTGGCAGGCCAATATTCAAATCAGAAATAACTGTACTCTAAAAGGGCAAGAAAAACAGGGAACTGCAGGTCTTTTGAAAGTGGCTTATTAGAAACATGGACAGTAAGCGAAATAATTTCTCAACACGTTGCTCAACTTTAAAAAATGTTGAGCATCTTCTCTATGTTCTCTTCTGTAAGGCAATGGAAACATGAAATTCTGCTTTATTTAATCTCATATATATGTTTGTTATGTTTAAAAATCAAAGTCACTACTTGTTACTTATTTGAGCATGTAAATCTTAGTGAAAATTAGTTGCTCTAATTTAAAAACATTAGAGGATGTAGGTATCACAATTCAAGGCCCAATTTTATTTTTTGGGAACAAGGCTAGTGTTTAGAATTTACTCTAAATTTAGTGATATTTAAGTAACTCTTATCTATCATTTCAGCACTTTAGCTGCAAAGAAAAGTTAGTCATTGTCATATATGTCCAGATTAAAAAGTTCCATATTTTACTTAACAGTTACTCTCTATGAGAAATAGTTTATCTAAATAACATTACAGGATTATCATCACAATTTATTTGTATTTAATATAGTCATTGCTATCTATTTCTCATCTCATACTCCCACAGTATCCAAACCTTCCCACTGATAATTCTTTTCCAATATAATTCTTAACTACTAGATTCCACACTGTGGCACAAACATCAAAGTAATTTTTTAGTCAGTTTCCTATTATTCCACTTTTCAAGACCTTAACCCTCTGTCTAGATAATCTTTGAAAAATATACAAGAGCTGTACCATTTTCTTTCTAAACATAAGCTAGTTTTTATTTCTTTAACAGTCTTATGGATAACACTGCCAATCACTGGCAAAACATCTTTATTTTGCCTAAGAAGAAACTGAGGCCCAAAGAGACTGAGTTGCCCCAATGGGATTAAAACTCAAACCTCCAGACATCCTTTTTAATCCCGAGAGTAATAGTGTATGGAAGCAGCCCATGTGAGAGCATGTTACCAAGTCTCAGAACTAGACAAGGCTCTAAAAAAGAGCCTCACACATGCACACACACCCTATGCCACACCTGCACTCATCACACACAAAGGAACTCATAGGCATGCACAGATATGAAGATACACACAGACACACATGCAGGCATGGACACACATGCACATGAAAGCTCGCATTCCCCCGAACTTAAGAATTACAAAGAAAATAGTTAATTCTGAACAGCAGTTTAACACCAATGAACCACAACACAGAAAGCTGTTGATAAAGATTTAAGTATTATCTCCTTCCACATATTTTGTTTTACGGTATGTGTACAAAAAGTAATCAAAAGAAACAATTATGCTTTTATATGTCTATATGTTTTTTATGTTTGAAGTACAATTTAGGATAAAAAGTATAGGAATTTAAATCTCTAGCAATTATACCATTTCTAAAATTTATCATCTACACCCAGCTACTTCCCAAAGGCTTTAAAGTTCATAAGGTCAAAAAAGAAATGTAAAAAATAAAAATCTGATAGAGATGGCAGGATATCACTATTAAAAAATACCATCTTAGTCCTGGTCTGGTGGGTTCAGTTGGTTGGAGTGTCGTCCCGTACACCTTTTAGAGAGCAGGTTCGATCCCCAGTCAGGGTGCCTATAGGAGGCAACTGATCAATGTTTTTCTCTCAAATTGATGTTTCTCTCTCAAATCCATGTGTCTGTCTATATCTCTGTCTCAAATCAATAAACATATCCTCAGGTGAGGATTAAAAAAATACCATCTTATTACAGTTTATTACTGAATACGAAGCTTAATACTGAGTTTCCTATTAATAGGAAAACCTTTACAGGTTATATAATTCTCTTTTTCTCACTGAAAGAAGCGATGCCATCCTATCTGGTGAGACAGTCTATTTTTCTGGAACTAAATTTTTAAAAAGAGGTATCATAGAGATTCTTATATAAAGGATCCTAAACTACCTGACAGAGCAAAAGGTAGAACCATTCTTCACAGGGCCTTTGCTCCTGTGACAAAAGTGAAAGGGATAATGTAACCAATGAAAGCATTTTATCCCTCTCTTTTCTTCTGCTCCCTCAAAATAGCAAAACAAAGTCTCGGAGCTCATCTAATCTAACCCGCTCCTTTTATAAAGAATCTTCCTCTATTTTCTCTTCTCTCCCTCTGTCTGAGGTGGTTAGCATTGCTCCTAGTATCCAAGATTTTAGGAAGCCATTGAGTCCTATTCTAAAACAAAAACTGTGACCAAACTGAAAATATATTCAAAGGTCAAATGTGTAAACCTCTGCCATCCCTCAAGATAGGAAATAATATTCCTCTTTATTACAAGTCAGCTCTTGAAACAATCTGCTGACCCGCCTTATGAAAGCTCTGTGAGAAAACTCCACCTATTTGCTTCAATTTCCTCTATCGAAGCCTAAGAGTCACTATCTCCATCTGTCATTACTTCTCCCCAAACCATTCTGCAGTTTAAGACAAGCAACGTATTTTTACTTTCACTCTCTCAGTCACATTCATTCGACAAGAATTTATTAAGCATCAGATATATGCCAAGCATTGGACTGGATTCTGGGGTCATACTGGCAGAGAAACCAAACCCTGCAAAGGTCAGAGTGGCCTGGATCTTGCCCTGCAAAGGTCAGAGTGGCCTGGTGCGGAAGACAGCTCATAAAGATAACAAACGGCACATAAAATAACAGCATTGCATGCGCCAGGCACTGTTTTGAACATATTCAAATTTTGATTATCACAATAATCCTCGGAGAGACATAATTTTTGTACAGAGAGGGAAACGGAAGTGCAGAGAGGTTAGGTAACTTGTCCAACGTCATTACAAGGCCAGTAATTTATGTATAATTACAAACTGTAATAAGCCATACGAAAGAAACTAAAAGAAGAGAATTAGCAGGGTGGGAGTGTATGGTTATCCATCTGGGAAGTGTTTTACTTATAATCAGAGCAACAGTTCTCACAGGTCTGACAGGTCATTTTTAAAAATGTAAAACAATGCTACTCTAATTGCTGACTATATACTTACTTCTCATTAAAAAATGATATTTATATTAACATGTAATGGCTATTTTTACCACTATAAACATTTAAAGTTTTTGCAGTTTTAATTTTTTTTTAAGATTTTATTTATTTATTTTTAGAGAAGGGGGAAGGGAGGGAGAATGAGAGGGAGAGAAAAACATCAATGTGTGGCTGCCTCTCACATGCCCCCTATTGGGGACCGGGTCCACAACCCAGGTATTTATCCTGACTGGGAATTGAGCCCGCAACCCCTTGCTTTGCAGTCTGGTGCAGTTTTAATTTCTAATATAGTAAATACCAGTACATATAACCCACATTTAAAAAAAAATCTCTTTGGAGACCTCATAAATTGGTACAGTGTAAAGGAGTCCCAAAACCAAAAAGTTTGAGAACTGTTGTCTAAGAGTTTCTGAAAGGAGGCCCATCTGACTAGCCATACAGAATAAGAGGAAAGAATAGTATGACATGTCATAAGAGGTTTATCCAGGTTAGATCATACAGAGTTTGTCAGCTATATTAAGGAGTTTGAATTTTACTCAAGGTACAACTGAAAGTTTTTAAGCAGAATGACATGATGAAATTTATGCTTTAAAAGAGGCAGCTAGGTGTAACATAAGAGACAACATGAATGAACTAGGGTTGGGGGATCTAAGATGGAAGCATATAAATTGGTGATGTACTTTTGAAAGTACTTTAATATCAACCTCAAAATGAAGTTCCAAACAATATAAAATGTTTCCTGTTCCCATTTTAATATTAAAGGACTCAGCTGCTCTATGACGGTGGGGTGAGAAGAATCAAGCTACCCAATATTTTGGAAATGTCAGAGATACACTAAATCCATACTCAGTATTCTTATATAATGATGTTTAAAATTATTTTTAGTCACAGTTTCAAATTTTTCTTAAAATGGAATACCATGAAACATTAACTCACAAATCACACCCTTATAAATTAGAGATCAAGGGAATAAATGAACCAGCAGATTCAATCATTCACTGATATAACAGGCACTGTGTTAGACACCACAAAAATAGCGTCAACAAGACAGACACTACCCTAGTTCTCATGGTACTTTTACTACCGAATCATTCTTGGTAATCTTTGAGGATTCATGGCAGAACACTAAAAGTGTTTCAAATAATTTATTCATTAAAATAAACACTTACTGAGTATACAAAATGTGCCAGGATCTGGAGACAAAAAGATCTGAATAAGACAGGGACTCTGTCCGAAGACTTTCCAGTGTCCAGTAGAAAAAAATTAAAAACGAATATTTCTAACTATGATGCAGTGTTGTAAGCATTATTATAGAGGCATGCGTGGTGTACCAATTCAAAAAGAAGTGAAAGGGGACAGTCACAAAGGGGAAAAAGGTGACCTTAGTGTTGCAATGGGAATCCGCTAATACACGGAGTAGGGAAAAGAATGGTCTGAGATACGAAAACCCCTAGCCGGCAAGATAGGGATAAGTAGGTCAGAAAGGCTGGTGTCTAATGTGTGTTTCAAATTTTTAATTTTATAAAGGGGCAGAACATCAATTTTGTAATCTACCTGTAAATCAGCTTGATATCCTTACTCAAACACTACTCAATTTGGTTTGGGAGCCCGATGAAACCAAAATGGGTTCATAAGGAGATATTATTACCCCCTAAAGTTATCTCCACTAAGCATTTGATAGTTCAGGTTCTTTCACCTACACATAGTCCCGATCCTCAAACAGCTTCCCCTCCAGAGCTAGAGAGATATGGTAACCATTAATTACAGTATGCACAATGTAACAAATCTAACAGTCCAAGGGAGTTCAAGGTGTTATGACAGCCTCTTCCTATAGAGAGCAGAGAGGAGTAGGTGAGGAAAGCCTTCACAGAGATGGTGATGTAAGTGGTATTTTGAAAGATGAGTGGGTGTTCAATACTGTAGACAAAGTGGACAGAGAAGTCATTATGCACAGAAGCCTGTGCCAAAGCAGAGATGCCACGACCGAGCAAGGCCGATTTACAGAACTGCCAATAGCCCAGTCTGACTGAGGCAAAAGTAGCTAAGAAGGGGTGACAAAAAATAAGGACAGACAGAATGGGCACTGATCACCATGCGACAGAGCTTGAATTTTAGCCAGTAAGAAATAGGGTGGTATAAAAAGAAGACTGACAGAGTCAGAGTTGCCTTTTTTGACACGAACTATTAAAATGAAACATTTTAGAATGATTTTGACAACTAAAATATGGTTTGAAGGGGGTCAGAAGCAATAAGGATACTGTTAGGAATATACAAGAAAGAATAAGGACCCCACAATCTCCTAAACTCAACTCATTGTCTTTCCTGCCAGACCTGCTTCTCCTGGTAAATGGTATGCAATGCCATTACTCCAGTGAGCTGTGTAAGTCTCCGAGGGCTGTCATAACAAATAAACACAAACTGGGTGGCTTAAAAGAACATAAACTTACACTTTCACAGTTCAGGATGCCAAGAGCCCAAAATCAAGGTAATGGCAGGGTTGGTTCCTCTGGAGACCCTGAAGGAGAAACTGTCCCATGCTGACCTCCTAGCTTTTGGTGGTTGCCAGTAGTCACTGGCATTTCTTGGGTTGTAGGAATGGCACTCCAAGTTCTGATTCCATCTTCACACTTCTTCTCTGTCTCTGTATGCCCTCTGAGTGTCTCTTATCAGTACACTCTCACTGGATGCAGGGCTCCCTCGATCTGCTATGATCTTTTCTCCATCTTTACATTAACTACAGCTACAAAGACCCTAGTTCCAAATGAGGACACATTCTGAGGTTCTCGGCAGACATGAATTTGAGGAGGCAACACTGAACCCACTATAGGCATCAGCCAACACGTTTCCCAAACAGAAATGTGGTGTCATCCCTAACCCTTCCTCTTCCTCATCCTCTGCATCTACAATACAGTAGTTATCAAATCCTGTTTTCACTTCTTTAATTCGAGATTGTCTCCTTTTCTTCATCCCCATTACCATTTTCATTTGAATGACAATCTTGTCTACATAGCAAACTCCTTGCTACAGCTCTGGATGAACGCAGTTAGTACTCTCATTACTGTGCCTGTTAATAAACAAGTAAGTATTGCTGGAGAAAGTCACATAACAAGGCAGGCTGGTTGTACCATGAATTTATGGTAACTCCGTACGTCCTCCACATTGCCCGGTAGTCCTTCTATGTTTCTGGCCAACTGGCTCACCAACTCTTCCGTATTTTATATCTTTTTCACTCTCCTTAAGTTCTTACTTTCACCCCCTTTTAGCAGTTGTCCTGGGCTATTTTACAGAGAAATAAGAAACTATCACACAAAAACTCCCTCAACCTCCTACTTTAGGCCCTCATCAACTCTCCTCTCTAATAGCTGTCCTTTCAATATAAGGCCATTCTCTCTACATATATTCTGGATCTCATCTTTATTCAGCTTACTAATACCAATCATCCCTCTTTTTCTCCACAGTATTCAGCTTTCCCCTGAACTGGATGGTTCTTATTGGCTTATAAATATATTCAAGTTCATTTTTTCATTTAAAAACAAAATAAAAACAATACCTCCCGTGAATGCCCCTCTCCCTTCCAGCTATTGATCCAGCCATGCTCATTCTTTCTGCCTGTTTTTCTATCTCCTTCTCCCACCAGATATAAACAAATGCGTTTTTGAAGAGACCGACTTACCTAGTTCTGTAGTGTCTGGTCCCTTACTCAATAACCCTTGTAAAATGGGAATGGCAATACTAACTCTGACCCACAGGACTGCTGTCAGAATTAGATGAATCAAAATACGTAAAACACTTAGGACTGTAAATCGAGAAGGACACCAATACTATCGTGTTTATCCCACTAAATTTTCCTAAGAGCTTTGATCAAATTCTCCTGAATAGTTCATGCATGCAGGAAACAGTATGTCTGAGTGCAGCAATAGATACTGACCTGAAATTGTTAAAAGTAATCAGGACTCTCTCTGAAATACAAACCTAGTTTATCGAGGTGAAGGTAGATCTAAAAACTCAAATGTTAAAAGGTAGGCTAAGGTATTCTTATGTCAGATAATCCTGGAGCTTAAGTCTTAGGTTAATGTAGTAAGCAGGCTGATGTAGTTTCTCCTCATGTAGTAGGAAGGTGAATGTCTGGACCCCGGGGGACCCACAAGTCGATCTACAACCCTTTTTCTACTCCAGCCTCAGCTCACTTCTTTCCTTCTTACATACACACCCACTCCTCGTCAAATCTGAGGCCCAGGTCCCCCAGTGGACAGTTTTCTAGTCGTTTCACTGATGCGTTAAACGGGATCTGATGACTCCAGCTGAGTGCCACCCCCTCCAGCTCCCAAAGCTCACCTCTAGCTTGTGGTTGATTTGGGACACGGTCTGGACTTTGTGGCAAAGCTGCGCAAAGCAGGAGCTCAGGCTGGTCATCTTCTGTCGTCCCTCATAAGTGATGTCCGCCTGATCCGGATCGATCTCGCCCAGGAGCAGATCCACATCCACGAAAGCCTTGTCGAACTCCTTCTCCAGCACCTCCAGCCATCGGAACATGGAAACTCCACCGGGTGAGACCCCCATGGCGCAAGAGGCGCCCCCTGGTCCCCCTCCGGCTCCCGCCGGGCACGGGCCGCCCGCTGACATGGCGCCGTCTAGGGCCTCCCCCGACTGCTGCTGACCCCCACCACCCACCCCGCGCGAGAGGAACTGCTGGGACTGTGGGGATCCCCGCGCACGCACGCTCGTCTCTCCCCTCCCTTCCCCTCGCGCAGCTAACGCAGGCAATGCAGTCCCAGAGTGCCAGGAGCAGCCAGGAGAAGCAGCAACCGTGGCACAAGGAAGAATCCGCCGGCCCACCTCCCCGCCAGCCCAGGCTGCGCAGGCGTAGCAAGGACTTAGGCGGACGCAACCGAGGGACGAAATGGGCGGGGCTAGGATGCAACCTTGGCCTATGAAAAGCCTTTGCTGGGGACCGGCCCGTCAGTGGCCATATTGACAACTGGCAAGCTCCTGCTTGCATGCCAGAGAAACAGAGGCGCATGGTGTTGGCTTCCAAATTGGAGAGGCCCAAGGAAGGGAAGGGTGGCCACGTCTCGGAGAGGAACAGCGTCCGCTCGTTTGACTTCACAGGGGGCGGGAGCCGTTCTAAAGTTGTCCGGGAAAGTTGTGGCGGTGACGTCCAGGGGCATGTAAGGGAGAGTGAGGCTAGGCGATGTGAGCATGCGCAATGGCCACGTTTTACCTTTAACATCCTCGTTCCTGTTTACGGTGCGGTGAGTGGACGCACTGTCTCTTCTTGGTATACCAGGCCCATAATTTCGGGTGGAAACTGAACTTTCAAGGATAGCGTCTAACCAGATTTTGCCAAATTAATACAAGACTTGTGATTAAGAGTCGGGCAGGCTTGGGTTCAAATCTTTAACTCTGGCACATATTAGTTGTGCCATCTTACTTGTATTCTCTAACCCCAAAGTCTCAGTTTCCAAAATTTACTTAACTCAGTAATAAGGTAAACTGCTCATTTCAGTGCTTGGCACTTGGTATTCCTTATTATCACACCACAGGTCCTATGTTTCCAAAACAACTACTTTAAAAGGTGTAATTATTTTAAAAACTGGGCCAGTGTTCCCATACATGACATTTTAGAAAAACAAAACTATGACGATTCATATATTCGTAAATACATTGAATGCAGAACCATGTTGAGGCATTGGGAACACAAAAATAAATGATACCTGAGTCTACTCAAGCACAGCTCATAGACTGGTGAGTCTAACCCTCAGAGCTACAACATTACCTTGAATTTTGTGGTACCTTTGGGAGTGCTTAACAACTGTCCTTTACCATCCCGCCTACTCTCTTTCAACCAACCCCATTCCCCTTCCAGAGTAGCCCAATCTTGGACGCCGAAGGATCACCTAATCTGAACAGAGTAGGCTGGTAGGAACTGTCTCTCCTGAATTGTCTAGGGGAAAATTTTACTGGCCAACTATAGACACTTCTGTGATATCTTCATGGTACAGATGCTTCCGATTAATCACCACTAAAGCCTGCACTGTGTGCCCCTTGCCAATGCAATGCTAACGAGGAATAAGAAATCATAGCTTAAGTTTGCTCACTGGCTACTGCATGGCAGACTGGTTACCATGGATCAATAAAGTCCTTTGGCTTCAGCAAACTTAGCTAAGCAAACTAACCGTAAGATCCTTGCGTTGAGCCTTCCCACAGGTTTTAATATATAGAAATAATATAAAACTGAAATTTGTATCTTTTTCCATTACCCTCCAAATTAACTTTATTTTAATCTTTGGCATTTGCAGAAACATCATTACTACAGCTACCAATTTCCCAGCCACTTTCTCTATATATAATGCAGTAAGCAGTGCATTTTCAGGAATTTGAAGTAAATAATTTTAAATGAGGATGGGGGGCGGGACACCTAACCTAGAATCGCAATAGTAACAGCTTTCAGTTATGGAGCTCATACTATGTGTTAAGTTTATGTGCTATTTGCTTTACGTCTTTGACCTTAAACAAAATCCTGTAAGATAGCTAATACCACTTTTTTGTAGTTGAGTTACGGAGAGCTTAAGTATCTTGGTAAGGTCATAACAGCTAAAAATCGACTGAACTGAGATTTCAAGCTAGGTGTCTTTTTCTCTAGTGTTTAGCATGGGTTATAGAAGAATGAGGGAAATAATTTTTTCTTGTATAAGCTACCAATATCATAAATTGACAATCAGTGAAAAAGCTTTTTCAGAAAAAAATTCTTCTCAGTTATAGCCATATACAAATATATTAATATATAAGAAATATTACAAAAAAGTAATTGTAATGCTCATTTTCTATTACTTAATCACTCTCTTTAGTTATATGGACTACACTTAAAAATAAATTTTATTTCTTTAAAAAAATTCAACTTCCTGCTATATTGTGGGTACAACTGAAATGCATTTTAGGCGTTTGTATGTTTCCAGAGCTCTGATCCTTGGTGCATACTGCCATTTTCAGGAATGTGGAACCCAGCCTCGTTTCTGTTTACAATCTTTACATCTTCAACAAGTCACACCCCCTGTGTCTCAGAATACTTTCATCATACATTGTCTCTTCTCATTTCCATGCAGGGTACCAGCTGCCACATCCCTATGTGCTTGCTATTTTGCTGTTGTGTGGCTATTTCAATTATTCATGAGGTGCCCTCCCTGTAGACATTACCTTTGATTGGGGTTTTGCATTTTTGCGAGTCACAGTCTACAAGGAAGTGAAAAGCAGGGTTTGATGTTCAAGTGCTGCCATCTGTTGGCAGTGTGTTCTGTCTACATTTATTGTTTTTTCTTGACCTATTCTGGAATTTAGAATTGTATGTAAATCTCAACACCTACGGGATTTATTTACCAAGAGATAATAAAATCTTGATACTTATATTTACAATAACATTGGCTCAAACTTCCAATAACTGTTTTAGGAATCATGCTTACATGATTAAACATTTCTAATATAACTTAAATATGACAGTCTTGCTTTAGGAACTTATCCTTACAGAATTTTACCATGAGGTACTCCTAAAAATAAATAGGGTGGGGACAGAGGAAACTGGGGAAGAAGGTAAGATGCTAAAGATTTCTTTGGTAGGTATTGGTAATTAGCTATAAAGTTAGAGTTCAAATATTTATTACGGCACCATTAATAGCAAAGGCACTGTAGTGAATGGACATAGAAAACCTACCTTGGACTGGAGAGGGAGACTACCATTTATTGAGCTCTACTGTGTGCAAGGCCCTATACTAAGCTTCACATGTGTCATCTGATTTCCAATATCCCTACCAGGAAAAGGAACAGGCATTAACTAAGAGCTGTGGGTCGCGATAAACAGTGCTTTGATGAATAAAGAAAGCTAAGGAAAACTCACTACCATTTTACTTGAGCTGTGTGGGAAAAGACCTGGAATATATCATATTCATATATATTATTTATGTTACATTTATTCATTTAGTAGCTATTTGAAATTTTGTGATAGACATGCTAATGAAGTAAGTTTGGGCATTCCAAAGTGATTTGTTATCCTCATTCTCCTGATCAATTCTTTTCTATACACCAATAAAACAACCGTTTGCTCTCTTGTTCCTAAAACTTAAGAATTTTGATGCAGTGATTTAGGATTAGCTCAGACACCTCTTTCAGGAAGCCTTTTTTCTCCTCACATGAAGCTATGGGCACCATTCTCATTCAGTTTCCTGCAAATGCCTGCTATAGCATTTATCATATGTTTTCTTGGAGAACCTTAGACTGTGAGACCCTTAGCAGCAATAGCTGTATCTTATTTATCTTCAAATCCTAGGTCCTAACACAGAACCTGTAATATAATAGGAATGCAGAAAATATTTGTGTGAGCAGTTGAATAATTGAGATAGTACAATAGTCTACCTAAGAAATTCTAAACACAGTCGCTTTTCAAGGCATACTTCGATACCTGCTAGAGAGCACAGGTAAACATACTTTCATATTGGCTCAGGAGTTATGAATATCTATAAAACACATGTTAAATATCTATAAGATACATATTTTCTTAAAATCGAAGAAATATTTTTCCCAACTTAAAGCGCAAAGCTTATTTAACAATAATCTGGTTCATTTGTCAAGTAAGTCCAGTATAATTTAGGCTTTGAGCATTATTTTACTTATTCCATAGTTAAACTATATGAGATACTACATTTTGTATGGTGTGCCCAAACCTAAAAGCAAAACACAACAAAACATTTTTAAATCTCTATATTTTTATTCTGTTACACTCTCAAATATTGACTATAACTACTTTTCCACAGTTACTTGAGCTACACTCTTCATTCACCATTTCCCACAGCTCTAGAATGGTTCAGCATTATCTAAAACCACCCTTTATCGACAACGGTATCAGAGTTTACTAATATTGATTCTTCCTCTTTCATCCACTGTCAAGTCACTGCTTGTTTCTCAGATTGTCAGACTTTGCAGATCAAACATAGACTCATCAGCCTCTGTCACTGATATTTCTTCCAGATTAGTTCTGTGAGCAGACCCAAACAATTGCATTCTGAATATCTTTGACATTTATCTTTGCACTTACATTAAAAAGTACAAGACTACTTTAAATTATTTCGTTAGAAATTTCATAGTCTTCTAAATGAACAAGTCAGAAAAGTATAATGAAGCAATTACACAAAGAGCCATGTCACAGCAATTGTTGTAAATAGAATTTGTTTGGTCCCCAGTTTATGGTAACTAGCTCAAAACTCATTTGGCTTTTATGGACATGGTGTGCAAGAGGAGTTAGAGTGAAAAGATTTCTACAGTGCACATTTGTCGCTACAAACGGAGGACTATCCATATTTGAATCCCCTTCTTTGTTCAGGGAATTCCCTACCTTATGTGACTTGAATATTAGAAATAGAGGTCTCCTTCCATAATGAACTGAAAATGTCAGATAATCACTTTACCAGCTGTAGAGCACAAGCATACGGCTTGGGACCACCAAAAAAAAAAAAAAAACCACCCGAAATTTTTAACATGGAGCTAGCAAGGCAAGGACTGGGGTTGGTAGGGGAGGTTTCCTGGTAGGGAGTGGGAATGGCATCCTTTTTCGGTAGCAGCAGTGTCATCATCAGTGGTATCCAATTTGCCATTCAGTGGGGGAGGCCAGGGCATCCATGTTCTGTGGTGACTCCAGGCTGAAGTGTGGTTTTGCCCGTGGTTCTGGCTATATAGCCTTCCTTTATTCTCGTCTGTCTCCACATCTGATTTTCCAGGCTTTCCCACACCCCAGTGTGCTACCCAATCACCTTTCAATAAATCCTCTTCAGCCAGAATTTGTCTGTGTTGTGTGTTGCTTGCAACTGATAACCCATGTTTTGTTGTACTTGCTCTGAAGTTATGTTGTGCTAGGAGGCAGCCATAAAAACTGCCACAATTGCCCAGATTCTGCTTTACCCTCTGCTGACTTTCGGAATTTTCACATGTTTACTGAGGGTCATGGGTATCTACCCAAGCTAGAGGTAGGGAACTACCACTATCTACCACTGTCATTTATTGAAACTTCTTTTTTTTTTGCCCATGAACATGACATGTTTTAGTTTATTTCACCTCTTGTTTTTCTTTTCAGTAAAATGGAAAGCATTTTCCCCATTTTAACTTCATTTTATAGAAGAAAAAAATTGAGATGTAAAAAGGTTAAGTAGCAGAAAAAATTATTGTTTTGTTTTACTTTCAACTTATGTTCTTTTTGCAACATTCTCCAGAAACAAACAAGTTAAAAAAGAATCATATTCACAATGACTGTATTCTTTAAAATTTCTTTTCTTTTATCTCAGAAAGAAATTTTCATAAGTTAAAATCTTCCATTTAGCTCTTGGTTGATCAGTTTTACAGCAGAAATCTTAAGTCAATCCTTCTATATCCAAGTCAGGAGGAATTTGTGTTAGTTTCTTCTCTGTAATTCATTTTCCTCTGCATGACAGAAACTTGTCCTTTGCTTTTAATAGCACAGGAAGGCCAGCATCTATCACACAGAGGCACACACTTGTGTTTATTGCAAGGTTTCTCAACAATGGTGGTATTGACATGGGACTGCATAATTTTTTGTTGTGGGGCTGTCCTGTGCATTGTAGGGTATTCAGTAGCATCCCTTGCCATTCCCCCCTAGATGCCAGATGCACTGCCTACCCTTAATCTTTCCTTGTCCTCAAAAGTGTCTCCAGATATTGCCAAACTGAGAATTACTGGGCTACAGGAAAAAAATAAGAAGCAAGTCAGGAAAGATTCTGGCTTGAAATGTGAACAAAGACATAAATCTAAGTCAATCCAAATTCAAATGCAGAGCATATTTTTTTGAGATTGCAATCTCTCTTGTGCTCAAAGTCTGGACCTAGATTCTGGGCCGTATTTTGAGGAGAGTTTTTGGCTGAGTCATTGAGGTTTCCATACTTGAGAAGGCACGCATGTTCCTTTACCGTTTTTCATTACCCACAGAAGCCAAGTAATAACAATCAGATAAAGTCTTGTGACGTTCTTTTTAGAGAAAAGAGCAGGATGCCTCACACTCAACCTCAGAGACTAAGCTCAAGATCTAAAAACCCAAGCTACAGGTAGGGAACTCGATACCCATGACCCTCAGTAAACATGTGAAAATTCCAAAAGTCAGCAGAAGGTAAACTAGAAGCTGAGCAATTGTGGCAGTTTTTATGGCTGCTTCCTAGCACAACCTAACTTCAGAGCAGGTACAACAAAACATGCATGTCCTTCAAGCATTCTGGCTCTACCTCTGTATTACACTTTCTCTGCAGTTTATAGTATCAACAAGATTTTGCCTTCTACCTGACAAGAAAAAGTTGACCCTACGTAAATAAGTATGGTCTGGGGAGCAGATGGATCTTTTATTCAAAACATTCTCAAACTTTTTATGATCAAAGTTATTTATACTTATAATGGTAAAATCAGGAAACAACCTAAAAATCCAACACTTAGAAAGTAGTTAATCTAATGTAGACCATAGTCTTAATTAGGTCGTAACTATTAAAGATATAAAGTTATATTTATGGAGATCATAAAATAATATGAAAAAATATTATCATAGTGAAAATTGAAGAACATAAAGTTGCATCTGTTTACGACCTGATAAAACAAAACATAGTTATAGTGTAAAATAGTAGTATACTACCTATAAAGCCAAACTTGCAGGAAAACTTTATGAATGCCATGGAAAAGAAGGGGAAGAAAAACATAGTGTACAGTGTAATTTCAAGGCTTAATCAAAGAAGAGAGAATCCTGTGGCCTTCATCAGAGGACTAAAAATATAACTCATTGCTATGCCGCATAACAAAATAATTAGCTGTCATTGATGGCAAATGAGAGGTTAGGGTTTTGCAGGCATTTTGTTTCAAGTAACTAAATACGAATTTACCTTTTTAGCAACACAAGAATAAAAAGTGTTCAATAAGTATTTATCTTTGTTGTTTCAAAGACTAGGCAGAGAAAAGAAACTGGAAAAATGATTTTGAATTTTTTTTCCTCCTTTTCATTTTTTCTAAATTTCTTTTAATTGAGCATTATTTTGCTATGTGAAAATTATAAAAATTAAAGAGATAATTTATGACTAGGCAAGAAAAATAAATTATAAACTTTGTTGAAAATCAGGATCTTAACAGAAGAGAAATCTCTTTTGACTCCTTATCGCTGATAGTGAAAGAAAAGAAAACAGAGGAAAGACAATCAGCAAAGAAAAGTGGAAAAGTCTTTTGGAAAAAGCACACAGAAATCTCTACTCTTGAAATAGAATAAATTGATTATTAGATCAAAGAAATTTTTGGCTTCAAAATGAAAACTGTAGTAAAGAGAGGTAAGGCTGAGGAGGAGGTCAGAGAAGCGTTTAAATATTAGAAAGGATTTCTTTAGAGCAAGCTGCTGTTGCTGGCCAGCATGGGGAATTTTAGGTTTTCTGCTTGGGAGGACAGAGCTTCTCTATATTATCTTTTGCTTAAAATGCTTTAAATCCCATAGCAGGAGTGACCAAGGCAAGACAAAAAGCCACAACAAAGGAGTGCTGAGGACAAGTGAACCTTTCCCTCTCCAGTCAGATTTCACAACCAACAAATTCCTCTGAAGAAATGAGAGGCATTTTCTTTTATTATTAAAAATAGATAAAGATAATTGACCCATTTTGATGTTTAATTCTTATTTGAGTCAACAATATTTTTGAGTAACAAAAATATTTTCCAAATACAAATACACTGAATCAAGTGATGGATACACTGAAAATGTTATCTGTAGCTCTAAATATCTCTGCATTGTACCTCATTGTTTCACCTAGCAATAAAATGTAACTGAAACAATATTAATTCAAAACCTGCCTATTTTCCCATACTAGTTAATGTGAGAAGCAAACACCTGCCTGTTGCAGTCCTGCAAAAATGGTTTTAATATAGGGTCACAGAAAATTCAAAGGTTTTATAACCCCCTATAAAAGAGCTCTTTGTCTTTTCCCACTAATTCCCTCATGTCACATTTAACAAAACAAGGAAACTACAGATAATAGAGGTGTTTGCAGATTAGCCTTCCAAGCCATAAATAACATAGGGTTTTGCTCACCTACAAATATTAAGGCAGCTTATCAATGTTTAAGCCCCTTCCTCTTTGTAATGGTTGCTAACATTTTAACCCAGGCAAATTGAAAATTTTTCTTTCCTGTCTTCTTACATTGACAGAGTACACATTCATAAGATTCTATTATCGGATTTCATGGTATAAAGAGTGAGGCATCACCTAACCACTCGGCTGCTACCTGAGAGGTCCCGTTTTGGAGGATGCCTCTGCTTTATGCATTCCTTGTTTTGCTCTCTCTCAGCGACGGTTTCGATCCCAATTGTCCTGGAAGATGTAGCTGTGACTCTGTGCAGTCGGTGCAATGCTACAGATTGATGGAGGTGCCATCAGGCATCCCCGCCACCACCAAGAAGCTCTACATCAGCCACAGCAAAATTCAACACCTTCAGGTAACTGCTCTTGTAACACTCAAGTTGGTGCAATTTTATTTTGTATGATAGGGTAAATGGTGAGTGCGGGGTTGTTAATTTAAATAATCAGAACTTAAAAGTTAAAACTCAAAACTTAAAGATTAAGACTTAAAAACTAAAAGAAAGAAAGAATAAGAACATACTAAGTTTGGGTAGTGGCACTAGTTATCAGCTTGCTCTGTACCAACAACTGAGATGTGTATAGGACTCTGGGTATTTCTTTCTAGAGAAGCAGCCAAAAATTTTTTTAAAATCCAAAATCTATAATTAACAATACTTTATTTTAGTTTTTATGCAAAATGTTTTCTAATTATGTTGTCACAAAATAAAAGTGAAGAAATGGCTCTTTCTTAACAAAAAGAGTTTGAGACTGTATGGCCATTTTATATCCCCAGGATTAAGAATAAGTCCTTTTAGGGGAAAATGTAATTCTGTTTACACTATAGAAGACAGATGATACTAAGAGCATTATAAGACTATCAAGATGAACCCAGCATGTGAGAATTATTCATACAAATCTTATATCCGACCAAACCTGGACATGTTTTTGTTTTGTCACATTGCTGCACTTCTCATTCTGTATGCTTTAATTATGACTTGTACTTTTATGCTTATCTATTCAGAGGGCAATGAAAAGAGTGCTATAGATTTGTCTGACCTGTACAACATAAGGTCACTTTTGTTCTTGGCCTTCCGTGTTTGAAAGGGGTCAAGAGACTAGGGTTCTCTCCCTAGTTGGCTCCCTACCTAGAGAGACAACCATCTTAGCCAGCAGTTAAAAATCTCTGGGCCTCACTTTTTACCTTTATGAAGTGAGCATGCTAGATTAGATAGGTGATCCCAGGTCCCATCTAGATGGAAAATTCTATGCCTCTCTGATTTTGCCTTTACTGGTCACTGCTTCTTCCTCATCGATCCAAATCCTAAGATAAGGAAATGCCTCTCTGTGAACCAGGTGCAGAGGCAGCAGGTGAACATACTTTCTCTTCAAACAGAACCCCCGTCCTTTCACTTGGTTAAGAAATTTTAATGTAGGTGCACATAAACACAAGGGGTTTAAAACATGTGGTGTGGTATTTATGTCAAGCCTTAATAACCACAATTGCCTAGTCGTCATCTGTTTACTCTCCTCTTCTAATCCAGTGGTACCTACTGCCAGAGAGCAAGTCTGACCTGGTCAGGTCTCAGCAGTCAAGCAAGACACCTGGTTAAATGGCAAGATGCTTAAATATTTGTTCTGAGGACTTGAGATGCTGAGAGCTAAAGGGTCACCTAAGCCTGGCAATGATCCTACACAACAGCTTTGAAGGCAATAAGATGAAATTATACCTTTCCTCAAATTCAATTTTTGAATCAATCTATTTGTCATTGGTCTCAGTTCACCGAACAGCACTGTTGCCACTTCACTGACCTTCGCCCGGTCAACTGTCTCTGGGAAGGACAGCTCCCAGGAGAGTTGTTGGTGAAACACAGAATTGTTTTCTGAAGGAAATAAAAAGCTCTGAGCAATAACATTTCCCTTTCTTCTGCTGAAAACACTTAGGTTTTAAATGACCATATTTCACTTGTCTTTGGTGAATACGATGTATATTCAGTGTATTTGGTTTGAATTACAGAATAAGATGTCTATATTCAGAGGAAAAAAAAAACCTTAAAATGGATCTTCAGTTTAATTGCAATAGAAATTATACATACATATATAATACATGTACACATATCACACATCTGTATGCATGTATACACACACATATATACATATATGTTTGTATATATATATATCACAATTGAAAATATTTCTCTTACTTGTTTATATAATTCAGTTGGGTTTAAGACTGGGACTAAAAGATGACAAAGTCACAGTTCCTGCACTCAAGAAAAGAGGGATTTTATTTATTCATTTATCTGTGAAAATGCCCACTGCCTTGAGGGTACAACGCCATCAGGCTGTAAAACTCTTTATTCCTCTGTCTGTCTCGTACTGAGCCCCGGTCCCTTTCCTCCTGGGTCTAGCCTTCCTCGCCGTCCTGAACCCTGCATGCCCTGCGTGCCTTCAGTGTCCAATATCCTAGTCTCACCCTTCCTTGAACTCATAAAAAAGCATCCATCTGCATGCCTATGGACCACAGCCAGCTACTGTCTTTGTTATATCATAATCCTCTTTCAACATGAAACTTCTCCACTCAATAACTTTGAATCCCCATCCCCACTCTCTGGTCCTCATTTTCTTTCTGTTCAGGTGTCATACTCTGCACTTATCTTTCCACCTTGTGGAGAATTCTAAGCTTAGACCTACCCATGTTCTCTCAGATAATCAGTTTACTATATTTATTATCTATCTTTTTAAAATACCCCTTTCCTTTTTGCATCCCACATTGAATTATTTCAACATCTATCCAGCAAAACCTCAGTCTTAAATTAGGGAGATCATTTTCTTCTGTTTCTCCTGTACCTGAACACCTGACTGCTACTGGAGAGGATCATACAACCTCTCTACGCACACACATGTGTGTGTATGTGTGTGTGGGGGGGGGTGTTTTCAAAGTCTCCAACTTCATATGGGTCTTCAGTGTCACCCATTTATCCTTTTGTTGCTTTGTCAGTTTCTCCCTATAATCCCTCAATATCTTCCAAAATTTCAGTACACTTTCGGATTCCTTTCTCAATCCCTGCCCTCCTATTCTCATCAAGTGGCTGGCCTCCCATTTTATTGACAAATCATGACAAAATGAAGCCCATTTGTCCTGATCTCCCTCAGTTCCAGCTGACTATATACTAACATGTTTCTATCCAGTTCTGCAAGCTCTTTCCTCCAGAGAGGAGATGTCCCTCCTCTTCAAAGCTAGCTCCCTCTCCTACCTTGATTCTGTCTTTCTCACCTCTCATAAAGCTTGTTTCATCATTCTCCCCACTGCCGCATCTTCAGTTGCTCTTTCTTTACTAGTTCCCTGTCCTAGCCTATAAATATGCTTCTTTCATTACAATAAAAATAGAAACCTTTTAATTCCATGTCTCCTCTTGCTGCTATCTTTATTTGTAAAACTCTGAGAGATTGGTCTGTACTTATGTCCCCACTTCTTCATGTTATATTTATTCTTTAATTCACCTCTGTTTGGTTTCTACCTATTCCACATAACTAAAAATATCCTCTCTCAGACATTGACTCACTCCTGTTTCTTGAAATTCTCACTTTCTTGCCTTCCATGACTCTATACTTTTAAGTCATCATTATTTCTCCCTCATAGTTCTTTTCTGCCATTTTAATAGGTTTCTTTTCCTCTACTATGCCTTAGTTTTTGGCTTTTCCAGGGAGTCTCAATCCTCAGCCATCCCTTTTCTTACTATGCATACACTCCTTAGGTGACTTCACTTTATGTGGCTCCCATAACTGAGTTTCTGTCATAACTATCCTCCATGTTTGAGACTTGCCCAGCTGCCATAACTGAGTTTCTGTCATAACTATCCTCCATGTTTGAGACTTGCCCAGCTGCCTCCCAGGCCTCTACTTAAAATAATGTCCTCAAGGTTTATCCATGTTGTAGCATATGTTAGAATTTCCTTCCTTTTAAAGGCTGAATAATATTTCATTGTATATAAGATATCGTATGTGCCACATTTTGTTTACCCATTCACCAGCTGATGGACATTTGGGTTGTTTCCTATTTTCAGCTACTATATATAATGCTGCTATGACATGCAGGTACATGTTTTTGTGTGGACATATGTTTTCATTTCTCTTGAGTATATACCCAGGAATGAAATTTCTGGGTCATGTGGTAAGTCTGTGTTTAACATTTTAAGGAACTGCATCATTTTGCATTCCCACTGCAATGTAAAACTGTTTCAATTTCTTCTCATACTTGCTAACATTTGTTGCCTTTCTTTGCCTTTCTTTTTTGTTTGTTTTTTAGATCATAGCCATCCTAGTGAGTGTCAAGAGGTATCTCACTATGTTTTGACCCTCGTATGACTAATGACTAATGATGCTGAGCTTCTTTTCATGGGCTTATTGGTCATTTGTAAATCTTCTTTGGAGAAGTACCTATATGAATCCTTTGCTCATTTTTAATTGGGTTATTTGCCTTTTTATTATTGAGTTGTAAGAGTTCTTTATATATGCTAAATATAAGCCTTCCATCAGATACATTATTTGTGAAAAATTTCATCCATTCTGTGGGTTGTCATTTCATTTTCTTGATGATATCCTCTGAAGCACAAAAGATTCCAATTTTGATTAAGCCCAATTTATCAGTTTTTTTTTCTTGTTTACTTTTGCTTTTGGTCTCATGTCTAGAATAGCTTTTACCAAAACCAAGGTAATGAAAATTTAAGCCCATAGTTTCTTATAAGAGTTTTATATTTTTAGCTTTTACATTTAGAGGACAAATAGGAATGTCTTTATGATAGCAGTCAATTAAAGTGATTGTACTTTACATCTTTTGTGGAAGGAGTAACTTAAAATTCCTCCTGGGTAAGAAATATGTAAACAGAGTTTACCACTGGGTGAGGGAATTACAAAAAATCTTTATATTCTCCTCATACTTTCTAGAATTTTAAAATAGTTTACAGAGAACAAGTGTTGCTTTGATGATGAGAAAAATATTCCAGCATTGTTTTATTCCAAATTTCTTGCTGGCTTGGTACACACATGTCTGAGGCAGAGACTGGGAGGGTATGTTAGTTTTGTGTGTATATTAGACCCCTAAGAAGCCCAAGAAAGTTGTGTGGCCCCCTAATGCTGGGAGCAAAGCCTGCGCAGAATTTAAACCAGAGACAAAGCCTTTTATAGGGAGCCTGCGGGAGGTTCCATTCTGCTCTACTTCATCTTACTTGCCTTGTTTATTTTTTTCAAACTTTGCATATTTTATTGTAACTTTTCATATGTATTGAGCTGACTAAACTGTAAAACTGCGATGGCAGGAATTATACTTAGCAAAGATTCCTGTGCCTAATTGTTAACACCAAGCCATATAGGCCGTGCTTTCTAAGCAACATTGGAAAAACTACCAGCAGCCCCAAGGTTAGCTCTTGGGCAAAAGCGCCTCTTTCCATATCTCTTGAACACAGCCCTGCTTAGGCCAGCGAAATGGTAAAACAGGTCTAGCAGAGTTATTTTTTTCCTTTTGTCAGCTCTGCAAACTCAACTGCAAAGGTGAAAATCAGTGGGTGTCTTCCTTATTGTTTGTGCTACCAGAACTGTATATTCTTTAGCTAAATGCACATTATTGTGATAAAGTTAAAAATATATTTGTCTGTGGTAAGATACATCTGGTTTGAAAGCCCACCTTTTCCACTTGCTAGCTAGACATACTTTAACAGGTTATTTCACTTCCTGGAGCCTTAGTTTCCCTCTCTGAAAAGAGACTAATCATGCTTACACATCGTGCTTTGCAAAGATAAACAGAGTATATACTTAAATAATGGTAGACATTTAATTAATAATCAGAAGTGATCTGCATTGACTCTGATAAAAAGAAAAAGGTTCTCTAAGTTTAATAAAAGAAAACAACTATCCACTGGATTCAGTTCAGAATACGGAGCGCATTTCCTAGCTAGGCCTGTTCGTACGCTTACAAAGAGAAATCAAGACAAATTGACAAACTGAAGCTCTGACACCACCACACTTTGTCTACTTCCCAAATAAATTGCCCATTCGGATCCATGTCATCACTGAGACTTGCTACATTGTCAGCAGTCTTTTAGGGTTTGTGGTCACTCAAACGGAAGTGGAAGTATTAGTAACATCAAGTTCTTCTTTTGGGAGAGCAATAGTCCAAAGAGTGGCGATCTGGGTCTAGAGTAATTTCTGATTTTATATGAAAGAAAAGCCTAGAAAAGAGCACTTCAGAATGGAAATTAGATTAAAGAATACTGAGTTTGGGGCAGGTCATTTTTTTTTTTTTGGCCTGAAATTCATTCATATGCATTCTCATTCTCATTCTCTCTCTCTCTCTCTTTCTCTCTCTCATAAAATAAACTTTATTTCTTTTAAAATTTATTTTATCGTATTTTTTCCTTACCATTTATCCCTTTTATACCCCGCCCCCGCCCCTGAGAGCTCCATGCTGCTGTCCATGTCCGTGAGTCTTTTTCCCTTTTTGCTCAAACGGCCCCCACCCAGAGCTGTCAGCCTTTTCTGTATCTATGAGTCTGTCTCAATTTTGCTTGTTAGTTCAGTTTGCTCATTAGATTCCACATGTGAGTGAAATTGTATGGTATTTGTCTTCCTTTGACTGGCTTATTTCACTTAGTATAATGTTCTCCAGGTCCATCCATGCTATCACAAAGTGTAAAGTTTTCTTCTTTTTTATAGCTGAGTAGTATTCCATTGTGTAAACTCCCCATGGTTCTTTTATCCAGTCATCTGCTGATGGACACTTGGGCTGCTTCCATATCTTGATGATGGTAAATAACTATAATGAACTTAGGGGTACTTATGTTCTTTCAAATTGGTATTTCAGGTTTCTGGTGCAGCCACTGTGGAAAGCAGTAAAGAGAGACCTCAAAAAATTAAAAATGAAACTGCCTTATGACTCAGTGGTTCCACTCCTGGGAATTTATCTGAAGAAATTCTTCATTTTTTAAATGGAAGATTTGGACTAGACAACCTCTAAGATCTCTGCTTATCTAAAACTCTATAGTCTGTGTCCAGATCTTGAGTCTTTTGTGAAAACAGTTGTAGAGCAAACGCAACAGAAAATGCATTAGAAAATGGTGAGCTGAGGAGGATCTTTGGAGTCCAACAAAGGTTTTTGAAATCTCAACTCTTTCACTTAGCAGGCTTCTAATTTCCTCAGATAAAAGCCAGTGTTGATAATAGCAAACTTGAAGGGTTATTAGGAGAATTAATGATAACATATAAAAAGCACTTTACACTTGCACATATTCAATAAATTTAGGAAAAAATTCACTGTTACTATTGGGATTAGACCTAATCAATACAACTGATTAAACGGTAAAAAGATATCAAATGTTAGCAGCAATAAATAACCAAAGGCAGCTGCCAAAACTATTAAAATTAAAAACATCTGTTTATGGAAATTTTAACATGAGATTCTTCTAATAGAATATCATATTAAGAAATGCATGAACATATGCTTTACCATAATTCACATCACATGTCTCCCAGAATTTAAGTAACTGTGATAAATATGAGATGCAAAATGAACTTACTTTGGAGGTATTAATTGTGCATTCGTATTATAAAAGGACTCATCTGCATAATGAAACCAAACATTTAGAAACTGTGGGTAAGTAAGACATGTAAAATTTGCATTGAAAGTTCCACCTTCATTGAATTCTAAAGCAGGTTGAACATTCTGTGAATTTTATCAAGCTGAAGAAAACCTGGAACAATTCTTCTTTCTACCTAAACGTGATCTTACTCTGAGAACCAAATACCGAAGATTCCATAATACCACAGAAAAGATGGATGTCAAGCTAGAAATTCGGCAGACGTGTAGAGAGAGAGGAGTACCTGAATTTGCAAATTGTGGATATAATATATCGGATTTGGTACTTCCTAAAACCTAGAAGAGTAGCCTTAGTTCTGGGATATACGCATGACTGTAGTTCTTGCTCTGTAGAGATGGAGACACACGTATCCTGCTTGTTTCTACGTGGCTCTTGTTTATCAGTGAAGTGCAAGTTGGTGGGGGGTGTGGTGTGGTGTCGAGAGCAGAAGGCTAGTTTCCAAAATATAATACAGTTGAAAACATTTCTCTGATAGGCCCATCCCCTTGATGATAGTATTTAGGACATTTAAAACTTTAATTTTTTAATGCTTTAAAAAATCAAAGGAAATTTATAATTTAAAAAATTTAAACAATGAAAGATGTAGATAGATAGTGAAACTTCCATGTAATATTACACCCTAGAGTTACCAACTGTTAATGGTTTGGTGAAAGATTGTTTTTATTTTTGGCTATTATAAGATGGTGCAACAAAGAACATTGTATCCCATAAATCATTCTGTAATTTGTAAGTACTTCTGCCTGTAAGTAAACTTGCTGGGTCAGAGAACATACAGCAAAAGTTGACCAGTACTGCATGTCTAACAACAGTGCTCGAAAGTGCATAAAACAGTGTTAGCAATCATAAACAAAAATAGTCAGGACCCGAGTTTCCATCCTTTTCCAAAAGATAATTTAAAATAGATCCTGAAGGGAAATTTGAAGTATCAGAATTGAATGCTAGTACATGTTATTTTTCCTGACATAATCTTGTTTACTGTTTTCATCGCCCCCCCACCCCGCCTTTTTGTTCTGTTTTGTTTTGTTTTTGTAGCTATCTAACTTTACCCAGATGTTGGCTCTAGAAGATTTTATTCTTCTGGCCAGTGGAACGGAATCCGTAGAAAATGATACTTTCAAAACTCTGCGTACCTTGAAGACCTTGGAACTCTGGAAAAATAAACTCAGACGGGTCCCTAGGGCTCTCCCAGCCAGTCTTGAAGTGTTAAAGCTAAATGATAATTCAATCTATGTCCTACACGGATCTGATTTTGAAGGACTGGAGAAATTAAAAACCCTGGAACTTAAAAACAACCTGATCTCTTCTCTCTCTCCCAGCATGCTCTCCTCTCTTGGCAGTCTGCAAAGTTTGATGTTGGATGGCAATAATATAGAATCTGTGGCTGGACCACTGGTACTACCCCATCTGAAACACATGAGTATGGAGAATAATAAACTACATCTTATACCAGCTAACTTCTTTACTTTTCTTCAGTCTTTGCAGTTTCTCAGTTTCAGTGGTAACTTTCTGACTAAAATTCCCATTAATCTGCCCAAATCCTTGCTGTCTTTAAAGATGGAGAGGAACCAGCTCAAAGTGGTAAGGTTTCGGGATATGAAACACTTGGAGAACCTATTGCATCTTTACCTGTCAGAAAACTCACTCTCTTCCATCGAAGGGGCACAGCTTCTTGCCAATTTAACCACTCTCGAATTGTCCCAAAACCAGCTTCAAATGTTGCCCCTCAGACTACCAGCAAGGCTACAAAAGCTTGATATCAGCAATAATCTGATTCAGAGAGTTACAGTGAAAGACTTCCAGGACCTCCGAGACTTGAAACATTTGTTTCTGGACAACAACTTCGTCAGCTTGTTTGAGGCTGGAGCCCTGCAGAGGTGTTCCCAGCTCTCCAACCTGGCACTGGAGCAGAACCTGCTGTTGTCTATACCTCTAAGGTAAGGGAGTGTTACCATTTATGGTTGTATTATAAAAGTTCTGGAGAGACTGGAGCAATTAGCACAACATACAGGCAAGAATAGTAGTTAGAGCAAACATAAATGATCTGATCAGGTTACCCAAGGGTTTAGGGGCAGAAGTTTTAAACAAGGGTTTGGAATCTCCAGCCCACAAAGTGAACGCTGCATTAACTTCATTTATTTTGCCTGTGTGTCTGTCTGTGAGTGTTTGAGTCCATTTGTGTTGTTCTTACCTTCTGGTTTTGGTGTTCCCTTCGGTCTCCCTCTCTCTGTCATACACACACACCCTCATACTCAGTCACTTAATTTCTCTTTCCAAATATGTCTCCCTCTGTACTTAACCCACTGTACATGTTCCCCCAAACCAGTCATAATTGATAGTTAATGTACATGTTTATATTAATTACCATATTTATTTGTTTTATCCCATGTTCTACATTTTAAAGTAGATAGATTTAAAAAACAGTAGAAGAATGCAGCACTATTATTTTCTATAAAGAGATATTATGATGTTTATTATATGTGCTACCAGGGAATTCTTTTTCTTTTTAGCACTTTATAGAAAAAAAAATGGCTTCTTGCCCTGCTTATTATCATTATCAAATTTCTGATAATATACCAGCTTCTGGCCTCTGTAGAATCCTATGACACTCCATTTAGCTATTTTCATTGTTAGTTACAATAATTTTTCTTACAATGACGAAGGGAAAATTATCTTTGATATGTACAAATGTTAACCTTTTTCTAGTTAAAATAAATGAATTTTCTTATTACACAGTATGGTAACCATACCCAAAACAAAGCCTCAAAAAGTGATTTTGCTGCCTGAAATCCATCCATACGTTAAAATATATATTGATATTCAGACCTCACTTCAAGGCAGTTAAATCAGACACTTAGGGTTGGGGCCCAGGCATCGGTGTTTTTAAACAGTTCCCCAGATTAATTTAATGTGCAGCCAAGGTTGAGAACTAGTGGGCACGGACAGTGGGGTAAGTAACCTGAGATAGGGATGTGCTTTTCCCATGAGGCTTAAATTAAGCAACAGAACCGTCTGCTCTGTCGCAGAAGTTGGCCAGCTATGAGAGCAAAGTTCTTGCAGAGAGTGATTTTTAAATTCCTCACCACCACCCCACCCACACTCCTTGACTTTTCTTTGAATTGAAAAGTGGGAATGACTCAGAAAAGTTTCTCTGTGGTTTTCCTCCCCAGAAGAATTAAAAGCACAATAATATCTCTTCCTTATATATAAATTAAAATATAATTTTGCTTTATGAGTTTTAAACAATACATTCTTTCTTTTTATTTGCATGTTTATTACCTATACATAATTACACTTTAAAATTTAGTTTTCTATAAACTGTAAACACATGCAGCCTACTTCCGTCACAAACTATTTCCACAAACCCCTTCTTTTGCCTACCACCTTTCCTTCTACATTCCATCAAGAAATGGTTTATGGTTTTAGGTACACATATATTAACATATCTACCATATTTGCCTCAATATGCTAATTAATGGAAAAATAATGCCTAATATTCAATAGCTGCTAAGATCAACAATGAATTTATATAAATTTATTGTTTCTTATGGCAATCCGGTGAAGGAAGGAACATTGTTTTACTTCTATAAATTCTTGATTCATGGCCTTTACAACTAAAATAGTGGGAACTTATTATTTTTTTCTTATCAATGTATTTATGTGATTCCATTTAATAAGAAAAAATATTAGAGTTTTATGACTAGGAACCAGAAAAACTAGAGTTACAAAATAAGACATGAGGAAGAGTTAAAGTACTACAGATAAGACTGAGGTTTGCACTTAAAATTACTTTTTAAAAATAATTTTTTTCTATCTTCGGAAGGGGCAGAACTATAGAAAAGGCGGGTGTTGCCCAATCTGAGCTTCTCTGAAGACGCCGAATAATGGTCATGGCCTTCCCTCCCATCCCGTTTCTGTGCTTTTGCAGGCTCCCGGGGACGTTAGCCAGGCTGGACCTAAAAGGCAACGCCATTCAGGATATCGCTGAGAGAGAGCTCAAGGATCTAAAGCAGCTTCAGGTGCTGAACCTCAGGAACAACAAGATCTCCGCCTTAGACCTCAAAGCCTTGGAGGGGCTGCCTCGCCTCCGGCACCTGTATCTGGACGGGAATCCATGGAATTGCACCTGCAGTCTCCTAAGGGCAAGGGAGGTCCTGAAGGCCAAGGGGACAGATGTGAGGGGAGGACAATGTGCGGCACCAGCCGAAAGACAAGGCGAGAGCTGGATGTCTTCCAAGAAGATCATGAGGCAGTGTGAGCAACACCTACACCTGACTGAGAAAAGCAAAGAGACCAAAAAGAAATCAAAACCTGAAGAGCACTCCGGCATCAGAATCAACATGGATGATGATTATTATGATTACGAAATCGATTAAGTGTGAGCTTGTTTACAGTTTAGAAAAAGATTTTGTTTCTTGTTTTTAAATAGGTTTCATTTTTAGAGCAGTTTTAGGTTCATAGCAGAATTGAGAGGAAGGTACAGAGATCTCCCATACGTGCCCTG
The DNA here is from genome assembly GCA_004026545.1 of Mormoops blainvillei. Taxonomy (NCBI): domain Eukaryota; kingdom Metazoa; phylum Chordata; class Mammalia; order Chiroptera; family Mormoopidae; genus Mormoops; species Mormoops blainvillei. Next base: position 57,160 of record PVJD01000332.1, read on the forward strand.
CTCCCGCACAGGCACAACCCCCCCACTACAAAGTCCCCCATCAGAGAGGCACATTTATTACAGGCGACGAGCCTGCCCTGGCACATCATGATCACCTGAAGTCCACAGTTTACATTAGGATTCATGCTTCGTGTTGTACGTTCTATGGGTCATCAATGCCTGATGACATGTATCCATCATCATGGGATCATGCAGAGTAGTTTCGTTGCCCTAAATATTCTCCGTGCTGCAGAAAGTTTTTTAATGTTCAGTGTTGTAAGCAGAAATATACTACACGTTGAGATACATAAAAGACTATTTTTCATCTTTTTTTTTTTAAGAATGAAATGAGGGTTAAGATAAGTTGAGGTGGGGGAAGAAAAGTAGAAAGGAACAATGGTAAGAAGATGTAAGATTCCTTCCATGTTAAAAGTAATTTCTCTGTGTTTTATACTGAAACCTAGACAAATAACAACATGAAATAAAATTGCCATCTGGCTAAAGTCCTGCAAATGGAGTAGTTCATTTATCAAATTAAAAGTGATGATTTTGTATATGAAGCTGGTATAGATACATAGGTACATAGACCTATACTATAGGCTTTTAGTTGCAAGCAATAAAAACTGTCTGTAATTGATTTCAGCAAGAAAGAACTTATTACAAAGACAGGGACTAGGTCACGGGACCAAAGGGAAATCTGAAGAAGCTGGAATGGACAGGGATCAGAACTGCTCCAGGCCCCAGGCAGAAGGACATAACGGAGAGGCACTCAGCTTCTTCGGGGCCTCTCTGCAGAATGAAGTGCTCCTGCTACAGTAAGTGTTAGCTTCCCTCTTTTCAAGGTGCATTTTATCCTCAGAGGAAGAGGCTAAATGGCCTCTCTTGAGTCACATGTTTGCCCTAGGCTAAGGGACAACAGGTGTTGACAGCCTTACCAAGACTGAGCCTAAGTGCCCATCAGTAAATGAGTGGATAAAAAACCACGGTACATTTACACAATGGAATACTACACAGCAGTAAAAAAAGAAGGAGCTCTTACCTTTTGTGACAGTATGGTGGAACTGGAGAGCATTATATTTAGTGACATAAGCCAGTCAGTGAAAGACAAATACCATATGATGCCTCTCACTTCTATGTGGAGTCTAATGAATGAAATAAACTAATAAGCAAAATAGAATTAGAGGCATAGTTTCATGGAACAGACTGACTGCTGTAAGAGGGGAAGGAGAGGAAGAGATGGGGACTGGCTGAAAGGAGGTGAAGGGATTAGCTAAAGAACACATATGCTTGACCCATGAACGATGGCGTGGGGATTGCCTGAGGGAACAGGGGGAGTGGGCTGGGTGAAGGAGGCAAAAGGGGAAAAACTGGGACAACTGTTAATAGCATAAACAATAAAATATTTACAAAAAGAAACAAAAGACCAGAGGGAAACCAGAAAGGAAAAATGTAAATTAGCACCTTAAACTACAGATGTCTCTACAAAGGCCTTCCTGAAAAGAATTGTGCTTTGAGATATATTAGGTTTTTCCCACACTGCGTTCCTTTTGATTAACTGCATGCTTTTGAGAGTTGCCTGTCTGGGGATAGAGGTATGACCATAGACATTTTTTTTTCCTACCAATCTACTTGTGGAATACACCTACTTGCAAATAAGTCTAAAACCCCATTCAAATTAATTTCCATTTTAATTGGTAAGATTTATCTGTTGCAATATTTTATAGTTTTCCATCAAAATACCCCAATGGCAGAGAAAGTAACAGTAGAGGTTGACCTGGTGAGCAAAGATGCCCACCAGAAGCCAGAACTTTCTCAAGAGTGTCATGTTTTAACAAACTTTTATGCAAATTTTGCATCACTTGCTTTACGTCCATATTTTCTTCTCCACAAGTCCTTTTAAAATTGACATTCCTTTAAGAAAAGCCCTATTTATATTGTGGTTTCTGGTACTTCCTGGCACATGGACATGTATCCCAGGGCCATAAAGCACAGAAGTGCAGCAGTAAGGGAACTCTGACATGATTTTCCTTGTTACTGTGCGAGGCTTCAACTGTTTTAATGTGTTAGACCTTCAGTTTTCTCTAAGAGAGACTAGTGATGTTTGATGTGTAATAGTTTATACCCACTGACATTGCCTGGACATTAATAATCGGAATCCCTGCCCTGATGGGTGTGGTTCAGTTGGCTGGGCACCTTCCTGCAAAGCAAAAGGCATTGCCGGCTCCATTCCTGGTCAGAGCACATGCATAGGTTGTGAGTTCTCTCCCCAGTCGTGATGTGTGCCAGAAGCAACTGACCGATGTTTCTCTCCCTTTCCCTCTCTCTAATAAATAATTATTTAAAAAAATAATCAGAATCCCCAAGCTATGGGGACTTTGAGAAAGAATCTAGTCTTCAACAGCTGAGGGAGCTCAGGCTCATAGGAATGAAGTGACTGACTGTCAGGTTCACATACACAGAAAGTGGCAGAACTTGCAAGTCCTCCTCCCTCTCCAAATGGAGACATTGCTCTATACCAACGTGCCAATCACAATGGTGGCATACGTAAGTGGTGTCCTCTGGGGTTAGGCAGTGGATGGCATGTCTCCATACTGAAGGCCCTTTCTTGCCTCAGTGGGTCCTTCCAACGATTCAAATCACACCTGCTTAGACTTGCCAAGTATCAGAACCGAGCCACTGCCTGCCTGGTCATAGCTCTGCTATTGCCTGGTCCCTTGGTCACACAAATCCCATTCTGAAGCCTTCAAGTTGCACCCTGTAAAGGCCTGAATCTTCTTAGATGACAGACTGGTCTCCCCCTCAGCGTTGAGGAAGGGGGTGAAAATCTCATCTCAGTTTGGAAGCCCAGGGGAATAACTGCAATCAACGATCTGAAAAGAAGGCATTGGTACTCCTTTGTGGTACACACATGTGCGGTCACATGCAAACATACTGCTTTTTATCAGTGCTGATATTTTCATTCAGGAGCATTCTTAGTTTCTACACAGAATTTATAAACTTTATAAATTTCTGTTAATTAATATATTATTTAGCAGGAAGCTGTAGGCTTGTCTTTTTTTTTTTTTTCTTAATCTGTAGACTTTTTGCTAATGATTTGCAAAGGGGCTCACAAGTCTTCCCAATCTCTGCTTGGTTGCATCTGTGGGTCTCCTCCCTTACTCCAGAACGAAGAGATTCATGGATACCCTGGTTTTAGTTGGGAAAGATGTCTTCAATGTTGATGCTCAGAAAAATCTCCTTATTCTGAAGGAGCCCCTTGTCTCTTCGTCAAATAATTCTCTGGTTTTGAGGCTGTAGCCCAAAATTCTGGTGTCCTCAGTATAAAGCAGCTGTGGTGGAGGGAAAGGGAGAGAAGGTTGGAAGGGAGCCTGTTGGTGTTTAACTCTCATGTTTAACCTTTTGTATAGATTGTATAGGTTCTGCCAGCCCTGAGAAACTGAATTTTTTTTAAAGCTCTGCTTTGCCAGGGATCATGGCTCACTGACATCACTTATCATTTAATTAATTAGCTATTTTGCTCTTAGCTAATTTTGCTTAAATAAATATCTCACACCTGAAAAAACTACCATCTTTACAAGTCAACCAGCAGCTCAATGTTTTTCCATCATACAATTGTGTAGTGAATGTTAAAAATCAGATTCTTTCCAGTTTATCAGTCAGAAGCCTCGAGCAATGGTAAAAGTGCCCCAAAGCAGAGTTTTATGACAATAAGCTTTGTAGAACTGCTGCTATACTAGTAATAGGAGTGGATTATCTTAACATTTTGATTTAGGAACATTACTGGCACTCCCTCTGAGCCCTAGGACTGCCTTTGTTCTAGACAATACCTGTTTCTGACAGGGAAGAGCCAGAGTGATGGATTTCCCTATCTTTTTCTCTCTAAAGCAAGATATTGTTCTAATGTTCTCTATAGGTTTTCACAAAGCACTGTTTCTGGGAACCCAGTAAAAAGGATTGGATTTAATAGTCATTATTCAACTTTCAAAACAGTCACTGACAGTTGCCCTTAGAGTATTCTAATCCCAATTTATCTCAGTTTCCGAAAAACACTTAGTATATAGGTGTTCCTTCTCACCTACTCTCTTCCCACAACACAAACCCACACAACTCCCCCTGCCCAGGGTTGGATCATTGTTTTTCAGCCTTATAGTACTCACTTCTGCTTTACGATCCATCATCTCTTTTTTTAAAAAAAAATCACAAATGTACTGAAACTAATACTGTCTGAATAGACCAAAAAAAAAAAAAAAGTCCACGTATTAAAGGAAAAGTAGCTCATGATAATTGTTCACTTGAAAATGTCATAAAATTCCAAAATGGGATCCATGTGGTAAAGACTATGTATAGTTTTAGTTTTAATTGATCCCAACAGACTGCTTCCCCCAAATGTTGCATAAACTCCTTGGTAATGTTTGTAGATAATCCGTTTTGAAACAGCCATCAGTATTTATCCTCGGTCTTTATGATTTTGCTAGTCTGATAGGTGAAACGACAGCCTCTCATTGTTTGACTTTCATTTTCCCGACTACTAGTGAGAATGTAGTGAGGTTGAGTATGTTTTTTATATATTTGTAATCCTTTGCACTTCCTCTTCTGTTTTTGACATATTTATATCCTTTGCTCATTTTAAAAAATTCAGTTGTCTTTTCTAAAAATCAAGTTCCAGGATTCCTTTGTATAGGAGGGATTATCACTGTTTTGTCAGCTGTATTACTAATATTTTCTCCCAAACCATCCTTTTCCTTTTGCTTTGGATCATGATGGTTTTGCCTTACAAAAAATTTTAACCTTTCGATAGTCAAATCAGTCAATCTTTAATATATAAAACATACACTATGCACATATAGTGTGTGTATAAACACTAAGATATATTTTAGTGTGTATATTATGTGTATATTTACGTATGTATATATAAGATACATCTATCTCTATGGGTATATAGATATACATCTTAGTAGCCTATGCTTCAGTATTCTATGTTACTTAGAAGTTATCTGTGTAACTCATATCGATTAATTAATAACCTGGTTTAATATTATCTGCAACTGTTAAAGTTAAATAAGAATCTTGGAAATTCTATTTAAAATGACATTACAGATTATAATTAATGTTTACATTAAAAGTGCATCAGTATTTTATAGCATCAGAATTTATATAGTTTTATATAAATTGTTGAACATATAATTTTCCCTTTTTCCTAATTTTAAACATTATGTGGGAGTAAACTTAATCTGATCAATAACCCAGTATAGGAAGTTCAGGAAGTTCAGATTAACGAGTCTCTGTATGAACAGACAAAAACAGGGAATGAATTTACAGATTTATTAAAAACCCAAACTGTCAAACAATATGATTCACCCAAGGATTTTGGATTCTTATTTAAAAAGGCTTATGACCTAGAAGTTTCTGTAAGAAAGTGGTTTGTTTTTCCTGAAAAAAATCCAGTATATAGTTTAGTTTCTTTACTTTCTGTAAATTCTAGAAATATTAGACTTATATAAGTCTATATACACACTTTTAAGCCTCTATAAACCCATCAGAATAAAGCTCCTTTTACTTAAGAGATGTTGCAAAGTCAGATGTTGGTCAACTTTTTATGTAAATGACTAGGCAGTATGCATCTTAGACTTCGCGGGTCGCGTGGTCTCTGTTGCAACTGCTCAGCTCTACCATAGGCAATTCATGAATGAATGGATGTAGCTGTGCCCAAATAGAAGTTCAAAGAAAAACTGGCAGAAGACTTCTGCTTTATGATCCAGCACGTAAGGAGCTTGGAAGTGGTCAGTCCATTATAAAGACAAGTAAAACACTAGACAAACCAAAAAATTGACAACCCTTCTTGCATTCATTAGAGAAGTGAGGTCACAAGGCAAACTGCTGCCCCTAAACCGGAGAGACAGACAGGATGTAGAATACAGAGAACTGCAACTTACTGGTGTGGAAATCTCCACGGGGGCCAGTGCTGTGGAAGGAAACACTGAGCTGCAATGTGATTCATGAATGCTGGAGGCTCAGAGTGGACAAGTCTGAGAATTTAAAAATCTGGTGGTCCCAGACACAGGAGGGCTCACCCACTTTTGTGAGTGTTGCCCCCAGGAACTGAATGAACTCAAGTGAATATTGGAGAAAAATTTCCTAAAGTTTCTGGCAATGGGAGAAGGAAAGGGACCATTAGGAAATATGCCAGACTAATCAGTTTTTCTTAACAAGGCCTGCCATCAAAAGGAATTATTTAACTTGATCCTAAACTACTGTGGTTTTTATCAGAGCCCAAGCAACCTAGGGGAAGGAAAATACCCAAGTCCAGCCCACTCTATAATCCTGTCCTAGGTAAGGGGGCGAGCTGAGTAAATAACAAGCCCTTGTTAAGTTCACAGTACAGAGGCACGGCTCACTAAAAACCTGAGATTTAATCATAAGGACACTTCCCAGCAATGAACGAGTACAATTTGAAATTAAAAACACAACAACATCACATTTAACTCCGTGGACCCTCAGTCTCGCAGGGAGTAGACACATACATCGGTGACGCAGTCAATGACAAGAAATGTTGGGAGTTAGAAACTGCTATGAGAAGAGGGGAGAGAGATTCAGAATGGGGGAACTTGGAGGGGGAACTTGGAGGAGAGACAGGATTTAAGCAGGACAGGGAAGAATGAGTAGGAGATAAGGTTGAGGAATGCTCTAATTGTCAGGTTTGGTTTTCAATCAAATCCTGAAAGCCGTGGAATTTCCTTAAAGATAAAGATGTGGTGAAAAGGATGATTTAGGAGAACTGGTATAAAAGACAGAAAACTAATGTTTTATTTTCTGTTTAGTAACTTCAATGAGAAACATTGATCATTTTGCCTCCAGTATGTGCCCCTATGGGGGGATCAAACCCACAACCGAGGTATGTGCCCTGACCAGGAATCAAATCCACAGGCTTTTTGGTGTACAGGACGACACTCCAAGGAACTTAGCCACCTGGCTAGGGCTCGGGGTGATTCCTTTAAAGCAAGTCTTTTACATTCCAGTAAGGAAAGAAGAAAGTATAGTTAAATAGTTTAATTTGTCACATTTCCTTCTGACGATTCCTGTAATTGAATTGCTGTGATTCAGAAATATCCTTTGTCCTATTCTGTAAAAATTTTTTAAAAAATTATAAAGAAGGAAAGAAAATGGTCAGTTTGTCTAACCACTATGCTGTACACTTGAAACTAATACAAAATAATGTTGAATGTAAACTGGAATTGAAAAATAACATTAAAAAAAGACAGATGGAGCTGCCCTGTTCTTGGAGATCTTATATTGTAGTCCAGGGAGAGAAAATTAAACAAGCAGGTTTTAGAGTTAGTCTTTGTCTTTTCCCCTTTGCTATGCTCTGAGCAACCTTGATCCAGGACTCTGACTTCCCTTGGGATACAGGGAAGGAGCATGTATGATGACAAGGATGTGGCCTCTGAACTCATGGATTTTAAACAATACAGACTTGATTTAAAAAAAAAAGAATTGGTAATGACAAGGAAGAAGTCATGCTGACCAAGTATTGACTGACAATGGAAAGGAGTTTTAAAGAGCATTTTCAGTGGATGGACTTCGAGTACTTTATGTTCTGCTATAAAAGAAGTTTCAATTATTTTTTAAAGGATAAGGGATTATTTAATTATTTGAAATAAGAGAATTGGTTTACCTATTTTAGTTTTTATAGATTGATTGACTGATTCATTCACTCATTTACTGAGTGAAAACTGGATGTCTATTCAGTACAAATACTGTTCCAGGCCTGAGGGTGCATCAATGAACAAAGCAGACAACAATCCCTGTGATCACGAAACTTACATTTTATGGCATCCTGACAAATATTATAAATAATTAAATATGTGGCATATTAGATAATAATTACAATAATGAAAAATAAAGCAGGAAAGTGAGATAAAATGTTAAAAGAAAATGGTAGACGAAGGGGAGGAGTTTTAAATAGGATGGCTAAAAACAGCCACCCAATTTATATTCAGTGACTTTTGAGCACAGCCCTGAAAGAGATTTTGCTCTGCCAGCAAACTGATTATTTTATTTTCAGTTTTTCAGACACATTGATGTTTCTCTTCCTCTCTTTCTCTCTCCCTTCCCCTCTGTCTAAAAATAAATAAATAAAATCTTAAAAAAAAATAATGAACTGTGTTGTAATTTGTTTCTCAACTTGAATAACTGGAAGCCTAAAATTAATGAAGTTAAATAAACAAGAATGTCCCTTGTTTGCTTATTTGGAACACTGACATATACACTACCAAGAAATATGATTATATTAAGTATTGCTCTGGCTATGTGGAAATACAGAGCTATCAGAAATGTTGGAAGTCCAAATATACATGTGACTTCAGTTTGATATACTGAACCATGCAAACTCATGTACCTGGCTTCCCCTGCTTGGTAACTGATGTAAAGGAGTGGTCTGTGCCTCATCTTCCCCTTTGTGTGGTCCACCTGGAGCACAGGTCTCATGTCTCAGTTATCTTAGTACTGCAGAATGCGCCCTCAACCCTTTGTGCCGAAGCGCTAGCGACCTGTCAGGGCTGTCGCTGCACACTGGTTGAAGATCACTGGTAGTAGCTACTATACAAATCCTAGGGAGCGTTAGAGACTTTATTTAAGAAGAGAAAAAGATAGATCCTGAGGAGCTGGGTTACCCCATATAACCACGGTAAGAAAAGAGGTGACACTTGAGCTGGCCCTTGCAAAAATAGGTAGAATTTATATCAACAGAAACAGTTCTGTGTTCCTTTCTCTCTGCTTGTCTCCCCCTCTGTGTGTGTGTGGGTGTGGGTGTATTTGTGTGTGTCTGCGTGTATTTCCCCATGGTAGCATTTCCATTAGAGTAGCTTGTAAGAATCAAGTAAGAATTCTGGGAATAATAAATACCATAGGTAAGTTTATGTAATGGAAAATTGAGAAATGAAGTAGGGTGAAGATGTGGGCAACTGCTCTGGTTATCTCTCCCTTTGTAGTCTACTGCAAATTACGGTGTTTAAAACAACATTTCATGTCTTGACTCAGTTTAGTTGGGAATTCTTCCTTGGCGTCGGTCCCACTCATCAGGTTGCAGTTGGACAGTGGCTGGGACACAAAGGTTTCTCGTTATGTATATGGTGCCCTACTTGTGATGGCTGAAATAGACAAGGGTAGCTGGGTCCTGTGTCTTCACGTGGTCTTTCTACATTCCTAGCTTGGGGTTCCTCATTTCATAGCTACCATAGGATAGAGTACAACTTCTTACAGGTAGCTCATTTTCCCCGAAATATGTTCCCAGAGACCCAGCCAAGGCCAAAGCTGCAAGGCTTCTTATGACTTAGCTTCGGAGATTACACAATGTCACTTCTGCTGTATTCCCTTGGTCTGAGAACCCACAGGTCAGCCTGAAGTCAAGAAAGTGGAGAAACAGACTTTACCTCTCAATGAGAAAATGGCTTGTGCACAAGCTGTATGGGTTGAGGGAGACCGATGGTAACATCCTTGGAGACAAGGTCCCATACGTCCTTACAGTTTCCCCAGCCCTATACCCTTTTACCCCCAAATTTGTATTAAAATAAGTACACATTTTAATTATAGTTGGGTCTAGATTTTATTTCATCCTTAGACTAAAAAAATCTATTGATATTTACCTTGGTTTAACTCAGTCAGCAAACTGACCTTTTATTTTCACTTAGATATAATATTTCTTTATGATAATCATTTCCAACACTATTTTTTTCATATGTCAGAAATTGGCATTGTTTTCTCAGGTATTTCTTTTGCTTAGAATTCTAGTGGGGAGATTTGGCTATTTTGTCTGCATGATTATAACTTAAGAAATGACCATAATTGGGGTGGCACAAAAACTGGAGTTTGGGAGGGGGTTGGTTCTATAAACCTTATGAGTGCTATAATTAACCTGTTTATGAGACTGTGGAATTCTTCCTGCATTTTGTGTCCTAGTAGAATTTGAGGGGTGGGGCTGGGGGCAGTTTAGATATGATTAAGAAGTTCAAAGTTTTTATCCTGAACTGGGAAAGTTTTAAAAGTGCTTTAGTCCTTTAGTTCTTTTTTATTTTTATTTTTGAAAATGTCAAAATTAGAAATTATTTAGAAAAGAGAGAATTTCATAAACTTTGGATTGAATGTACATAACACAACAGAATATGCAGTGTAGTTTTCTTGTTATACCAGAATTGTGGCTGAAATAAAAAAGACATCGAATCGACCTCCTTCTAATTGCAGAGAAGTAACCAGTAGTAGGAGCAACTACCAGGCACCTGTATTCCTAGTCTACTGAAAGATGCTAAAGAAGAAAAGTGGGCCTCTTCTCTCCCTACCTCCTTTTAGGAGGATGAACATCTTAAGCAAGGATACTTGTCAACCTACCACTGGCTACTCTAGGAGAAACAAAATCAAATACCTGGGGAGAGTTGCCAGGATCTGCATATTGGGGGTCGTGGTGGGGACCATCAGCTGGAGATGGGGCCAGAACCCCATTGCTTAAATTTACAAATTCAAAGATGTACAGAAGTCACCACCTGCCTGTGCCTGCACACCTGAGAGCTGGCCATGCAGAGATGAAACCGATGGTTCTAGTCTTCAGAAGTGGCAAACTTTGGAAGAGAGAGGGGAGTACATCAGAGTAATGTGGCAGGGTGTCAGTAATGGGGTGGGAGTGGGGTCCTGTGGACCGTATAGGCAAATTTCAGAGGGGCATTGGGGCCTGGGAGCTTCCTTGGCAGAGGGTCCTGGGTTTACATAAGTGGCTAGTGAGGAAGAAGGCTGCTGCAGCCTTTCTTTGTCATCACCGTTCCCCTCTCCCTCATCATTGACCATCATCAGAGGGGCAGGTGCAGAGGAGACGGAGACGCAAAATTGCGTGAAGTGTGTGCCTGGTGCCCAGCCCTCGCTGCCTCGTGCCCAGCCCTCGCTGCCTCAGGCTGAGTCCCAAAGGGAGGAAAACTTTGAGATGGACATGATATTCAAGTTTTAAGATAAAGTGAAGTAAGACTGGTAAATGGAAATAAGACTAGTTGGAACAATATCAGTGATTGAAATATTAAGGCATATAGCCAAGACGTTAACAGATGTTTCCCAGTGGGGAAGGGGGTTTGAGAGAATGAAAATTAGGTAGGTATTATGAAAATAGCATTGTTGGATTTCGTGTGTGTGTGTGTGTGTGTGTGTGTGTGTGTGTGTGTGTATATATATATATATATATATATACACCTTATATGTATTTAGGAAACATATAATACAATATATATATCATATAATAATGCAATATATAATATATAATGTTTCATAAACAGACCACATATATATGAAAGTGGAAAGTGCTATAAATAGAGCCATGAAATTTATGAGTTGCCATGAGATTTACAAGAAGGGGAAAGAACTTCAGGCTAGGGAATCAAGGGAAGGTCCACTGAAGATGCACCATATAGAATGAGCCTTGAGAAATGGATTGGGATTTGGGTAATACCTTGTCGTGATAGAGGAATTCAGGGGAAGGAAAGAGATTGCATAAAGAAGCCAAAAATGGTACAGCACTGCTGCAGGGATGTACCCAGCTGGCCTGAAGAAGCATTTTGTAGTCTAGATTGGCTGGACATTAGGTTGTGTGAAGGGGATGCTGAGGCTGGATGGGCACTGTATATCAAACAGTAGTGGTGACTGAGGTCAGTAATGCTGCTAGTCAGTAGTGCTTGCTGAATGAATGAATAAAAGAATGAAGTAATTGGATCGCCAAGGGTCGATCCTCTCTCTTATGTACTAAGGAATGGACAGCCAGTAAGGATTCCCTTCAGAGGGGAATGATATGGGCTGAATTATGTTTCAGGAACATTACTAAGGATTCTTATTCCGACTCTTAGAAGAAGTAGCCTAGCTAGAAGATTTGACCAAAGAACAGTATCAGGACCTCTCTAAGGGCTACCCTCCCTCCTCTACACACACTGCCAATAAGGGATCCTGGTTAGAACTAAGCATCAACATTTACTGAGGGATACTTTCTACCTAGGTTCTTCCTGGCATTTGTAATTCCCAATCCCCTGGACGACTTTTACTGCTTGGAAACCATTTCTGGCAGGACCATGAGAGGAAACAGACAGTATAAGACGTCCAGGACCCAAGGGAATTTGCGTCGTTGCAATCACCCATCCCTACCATGACGACCTGCACCTTACTGGGTCCTCATCTGTCAGTGGTGTACACTTCTAAACCTCCAAACCACCAGGAGGCGTAGTGGGTCACTGAGCCATCTAGTTCCCAGGCGCGCTCTCGCCCTCGCCGTGCGGGGCTAGGCCACCGCTTCGAACGCAGAAGCCACGTCAGAGTTTTACGCCGACCAATCAGAACTGACTGTGTGCTAGCGGGGGTGGGGCTGCCGAGGCAGGAGGAAGATGGCGGTGTGGGCGAGGTGAGGTGTAGACAGTAGAAAGGGGTTCCGGCGTGGGGGACAGGGGCAGGCGGAGCGATGGCTCGTGGTGGCCGCAGGGGTAGATAAAAAGCCATCGCGCCGCGGGTGTGGGAGGGAGGGTAGGATAGCCTGGCGCCACGAGAGTATGACGGGGCTGTACGAGCTGGTGTGGCGGGTGCTGCACGCTTTGCTCTGCCTGCACCGCACGCTCACCTACTGGCTCCGCGTTCGGTTCGGCACCTGGAACTGGATCTGGCGGCGCTGCTGCCGTGCCGCCTCCGCCGTGGTCCTAGCGCCGCTCGTCTTCACGCTCCGTAAGCCCCCGGTAGTAGGCAGGAACCGCCGTCAGCACCGGCACCCGCGAGTGAGGGGCCTGGGCGCCACCCACCCCCGGCTGCGCTGGCAGGCGGACGGCCGTTCCCTAAAGAAGCTCCCTGTGCACATGGGCCTGGTGATCACCGAGGAAGAGCAGGAGACCAGCTTCTCGGACATCGCAAGCCTCGTGGTGTGGTGCATGGCGGTGGGCATCTCCTACATTAGCGTCTACGACCACCAAGGTGAGGCCTGGCGCAGGGAGGGGAACCGGGGCGACTCCGACCGCGGGGACCTCACATCCGGCCCGTGTACCCGGGGCTCACCGCTCACCGCTCACCGCAGCCCTCCCGGCTCTGGTCCCTTAAGTGCAAATTACAGTGTTAACGCTTTCGAGGAAGGGAGGTAAGCTTTATTGAACACCTACTAAGCCCTTGAATTCGATTCAGTCGCTGTCTGTACGTTTACAATTTTTTTCTTGTTCTTCATAATCCCCAAGTAAGGTGACCGTATGCCTTTGTTTCACACGCGAGGAAGCTTGGTCAACAGCATTCGCTGGCTTGTCCAAAGTCAAAAAAGTAGCACTAGAGGGATTGAAATTTTAGCCAGTCTGTGCTTTCTAGATGTTTGTCCTTTTATTACACTACTGTGCTTTCTCAGAAAGATTCAAGACACTGGCCTTGAGTCACACTCAGGCTGTGGAGGATTTATGCCTCAGCTGAGAGTCTGGGACCAGGCGGCGTTTGCACTGAGCTTACGAAAAGTATCTGAGAGCCTGGATAGGGAGAAAGGAAAACGGACACCTGTCTTGGGAGGTCTGGGATGAATCCGTGATCCTCAGTGGCCACCCTTGTACTTGACACAATAATTGTCCGCTAATAATTTTGACTGAGGGAATTTTCACCATAGGGAATTTTTGTAAATATTTATCAGGTGGCCGCAAACCTAAAGGATTGTGCTAATAAGCGTTATTGTCCTTGAAATCTTACATTTAATTCCATGGACTCTCAGGGCTCGCAGGGAGTAGACACATTCGCGTAAATGACGTGTGGCCAATAACAAGAAATGTTTAGAGTAAGAGACTGCTATGAGAAGTGGGGGAGAGAGAGTTATGAATGGAGGAATTTGAGAAGTTCATGTGGAGAGATGGGATTTAAGCAGGACCTGGAAGAACGAATAGGAGACAAGGTTGAGGAATGCTCTAATTGTCCTGTTCGGGTTTCAGTCAAATCCTGAAAGCAGTGGAACTTCCTTAAAGATGTGGTGAAAAGTGTTTAGGAGTATTAGTATGAAGGACAGAAACTAATGTTTTAGTCCCTGCTCAATAACTTAAGTTAGTGATGTGCTCCACAAGACACTATAACTTGATCTTTAATCTTCAGTCTTCATTAGACAGGTGGTTTAAAAGTGTTTTTTTTTTTTTCAGAAAGGGTGGGTTGGGGCCTCGCTAGCCTCTTACAGGGTATTATAGTCATCTTTGATTGACTTATAATCTTTCTTGCAGCAAACAAGTACTGATAATATCATGTCAAGGTAGCCTGTCATCATTAAACAATGATTTGCCCCGTAGGGTAAAGTTTAATATACTCTGGCTGACATTTCATAGAACTTGCCAGAGAACTAGGCAGAGGAATAGAAATCTTGCAACAGATAAGATACATTGCCTGGGAAACAAAACTAAGTGAAGCAGAAATGGCAATTAGTTAAAACCCTTAAGCTATATGGTGAATTGACTTAAAAGTCGATCACTGTCCTGGAGAGTCTTCTAAAGCAAAGACCTTTTGCCTTCTAGTAGGAAGGAAAATGTAGAGCCAAATAGTTTAACCTGGTGACTGCCTGCTAACACAGATTGTACTATTGCGCCACTTCCTTGTTCCGGCAGTTCCGGTTATCGAATTGCTGGTGGAATTTAGAAGTATCCTGTGTCATATTCACTATAAGAAAACAATTGATAGTGAAGAGGAAGAAGTCCATCTGACTAAGTATTGGCTGACAACCGAAAGGAGTTTTACACAGTTTTACAGTGTTTTCAGTGAACAAACTGAGAGGACTTTGTGTCCTAATGTAAAATCTGTTTTAATTATTTCCTAAGGGATAAGGAATAATTTCATAGTCCAAAATAAGAGACTTTCCATTTACCTATCCTTGGTTTTGACTGATCGAGTTGTTCATTTGTGCATTTACCGGGTGACAGTTGAGCATCAATTAAGTACCAGATACTGTTCCAGACAAATGGGTGCAGCAGTGAACAAAATAAACAAAAGTACCTCTGTTTATGGAACTTAAGTTTTAGTGGAAGTCTGACAAATATTATAAATTAGTAAAATATGCAGTGTATTAGATCATAAGTATAAAGACAAAAACTAAAAGAGGGAAGGGGATAAAATGTTGAAAGTGAATGGTGCAGGTGGGGTGGAGTTTTATGGAGAGTGGCTTAGGAGAGCTTCAATGACTTTTTTTCTTATAAAGCTTTATTGAAATTATTTTAACTGTCATAGTAAAGGCAATCAATGACAAATTAATTTTATTTTGGAAAACTTCTTCCTTCGTAGTTCACCACTCTATAATAATTAGAGCTAAACATTTGTAAAATATGCTATAAAGCCAGCCTGTTCTGACATAGAAATACTATATATTCTTGGAATTCTCCCACCAACAGTCTTCCACAGACAATGAGGATAGTCCTGAAAGGTGTGAGGTAGCATGCCATGTGGATATGTGAGAAAAATTGTCCTCTCAGGGGAAGTATAAATTCTTCAGGTTTACTCAGTTTTCCCTAGCAAACTTTTATTTTAGCTATTTCTATGTAGATATTTAACTTAGAAAAAAATTCAAATGCCAGATTTATTGATTACCTTCTGTGATATAAATTACTGGGATACAAAGTAGCACAAGAAATGGTCTCTTAAGGAGTTTACACTCAGATTAAGGATAGGTGCTAAAAATTATTACAAGCAAATATATAAATGCTAGCGAGTGGCATTTTTAAAATTAATATTCATCCTGATTGTAACTGGCTCTTAAATTATATTTAATCCTTAGACTGAAAAAATCCATTGATATTTCCCATGGTTTGACTCCTGACAGCCAACTGATCCTTTTTTTTCCATCTGCCTGCAGTATGACTTGTAATAATTCCTGCCAGTAATTCTTTTATCCTTAAGAAATTGGAGTTGTTTTCTCAGGAATTTCTTGAGCTCAGAAATCTAGTAAGGAGGGAGACTTGGCTATTTTTTTTTCATGATTATAATTCAAGACATGACTGTAACTGGGATGGTACAGAAATTGGAGTTTGGGGGCTTTTGGAGTTGGGGGCCTTTTAGGCAGCCATAGGGGTGCGATGCCTGTCTAGGTCTCCCTGCAGGTATGCCTAGATCCAAGGTACCTGGTTGTGTATTACTATCTTCAGCAGTAGGACCTGTTCATGCTGCCAGGCTGTATTGGAGCCATGCTGGGAACCTGGCCAAAGGGCAGTATTTTCAAGACAAGGTTTGTGGACTGGATCTGAGTGAATTACTGGGGGCACTTATATGAAATACAGATTTGACACAGTTACTGATCAGACTGAATGAGGGAATGGGACCTGAGCATCTCTGTTGTTATCAAAATGATACATTTGTACCCTAAAGTGTGGCAGTAACACAAGTATTGCCTTACTTCATATTAATCATCCTTCATGTTCCTTTTTATGAGTGAGGACAATCTGGGGTCGTTCTTAGGCTCACTCAAGGATAGGCTTGAATGATCCAGAATATGGCATTGACTTCTGTGTAAGAATTCGGTAAAAGACAAAAGAAATCTATTTTGTAGCTCTTTGAGTGTTACTCTCACAGTTGTAAATTGGCACTAGGTGTCTTATGAAATGATTTTTGGGTACAGATTTCTCATACTCAGTCTCAAATGATCTGCCCAGTGTACTGCCAGCCTTCCCAACCCATTTCTCACTATTCTGTACCTTTTGCTGCATCCACAATTAGGTTACTTTATATTCCCTCCTCCTAAAGCGTCCTCTTCTCCTTTCCCTGTCAGATACCTACCTACCTGTCAAAAGGCTACCATGGATCCTTATAAATCCCTCCTGTCACCTCATAGGTATTCTCTCTCTTGACTGTTTCATTTCTAGTTTTCCTCTATCCTTGAATCTCCTTAGAACTTTGTACATCTCTAAAGGTAGTTCTATTTTGTAAAGTATTAGTCATTTGTTCCTGAATTTCCTTCCAAGATTGTAATTTCCTCAGATGCTTCCAGTCCTCATTTTTGTTTCTTTTACAGAGTGTAGCTTGGTGTTATGCATGTAGTCAGTATGTATTCCTTAAATTGAAAGAAAGATTACATTTTCTGTAACAAGAATAATAAACTGAGTTATAAATTGTTTCTCAACACAAATACTACCCAGAAGCCTTAAAAAAATGCAGGATAGTGGACATAGCTTTTTCCTAGTCTACTTCTTTGGCACACTATTGGCAATTATGATTTTATTAACTATTATTTTCCTTATTTTGAAATACAGAGTTGCCAGAATATTGAAATATAAATGTGATTACATTTTAACATAGCAAACAAGGGAAACGAGTGCATCTAGCTTCCTTTACTTGGTAACTTACTTAAAGGAGAATTCTGTGCCTCATCTTCGCCTTTGTATGGTTCACTTTTAGCACAGAATTTCACATTTGCCATAGCATTCTGGAAGGTCCTCCTCTCCTTCTGCCAAGGGCTAGCTACCTATCACGGGGCTATCATAGATCCCTGTGTGTGCATTCTGACAATCACCAGCTAGATAGCCTCTCTTGACAGTTCCACCCCGCCCCCCTTTTGCTGTCTTTAGAAAGTTCTATCTTGGTTTTGTTAACTTTGAACTGACGACATTGCCTGTGAACCCTTCTATTTAACTGTACTACTTGATCAATGTATAAAATAAACCTTTAGTTAATAGCCATAACTACTCTGTTGAACACTTACTGTGTACCAGATAATATGCAAAGAAGTACATGAAATCATTGGCAGTTTTATACATCGAGAAACTGAAACTTAGAAAGCAAGAACCCATGTCTAGCAAAGAGAAGATCTATAATTTGAATCAGATTTTATTACCAAGCTTTTGTACTTAACAATTATGCTACACTGACTTCTCTATGGGCAGGAGGATGTGACCACAATACAATCCCTTTCAGTACTGTTTCTGATTGTGTACGGTCATCTTAGAGCCTTGGTAAAGTGGTACTTATCTACAGATGATGGAAATGATTGGCAAAAGATACTTACAGGCAAATAGAATTTTCTTCATACCACTCTTATAAATGTCCATCCTGTAAGTCATAGGACTCACTTTCCTTTTTTAAACAGATAAATTTAATTTTATGGGGTTCCTGCTCTGTATGGAACTATTTATTTGTCAGATGAGCAGAGTCTATAAAGATAGTTACATTTTTTAAGTGTTTAATCAGAAACTGAGAAACTCTATGAGGCGTGTGCCTTTTACACATTTTTTTAGCTGAAGAGCTGGGACTTAAAACCCAGCATTCATTCCATTATACAATGCCACCATCACACATACCTGTTCGCTTGCTACAACATGCTAATTCTAGTACAGTTGTTTTTGATGAGGTATCCTTGGGCTTTCCCTTGAAGTAAAACTGTTTAGTGGGTTATAAGATTTATTTTGACTGTTTCATTCATTTAAAATTTTAATGGCAGGTTTTTCTTTTGAATTTTAAATAATTGCTTTGTAAGTCTATGTTTTCCTCTCTGAAGCTTGCCTTTAGTAGTGTTATAATTTGATTGTTAGAGAATTAAATGAGGGTAACCACTAGGTAACTTACACAGATGTTTAGTTTAAAAGGAGAAAGAGTAAACTAATTTAATGACTGCAGTTATTTATAAAGGAGTAATACTTTAATTCCATCGTTGGAGAGATGCTTCGTAACTAAGAAATATTATTTCAGTGCTTATCTCACTGTTCTCCCCTTTGCTTCTCTCGTCCTTACAAATACTTGATGTTAGATATATTTTTTAAAAAAACTATTTCTATAGAAGGAAAGAAAGGATAACCAATGTAAAAATTGGAATATCAGATTTAGATGTATTAAATGAGACTTGTAAAAGTCTCATTTTATAGAATTGTTTATTTCACATAAATTTTAAAGGAAGCAGTATTTAAAGGATACAGATAAGATTTGCTGAGTGGATACTTGTCTAATTAAACTGCTTGTTACTTGATTTTAAGTTGAAAAAAGTATTTTGT
The DNA here is from genome assembly GCA_004026545.1 of Mormoops blainvillei. NCBI lineage: Eukaryota > Metazoa > Chordata > Mammalia > Chiroptera > Mormoopidae > Mormoops > Mormoops blainvillei. The sequence goes on from PVJD01000332.1 coordinate 76,107, forward strand.
CACGGCTTTATAACCCAGTTAATGTGTACATGCTTGGGTATGGTATAGGTAGTCTAAAAATTAAAACCTATGAATAATTCTAAAATGTCATTTTAACTAATGTAGTAGAGATTTTTAGTTAAAATGACATTTTAACTAAAATCTCTGCCATATTCATTCTAAAATGTCATTTTAACTAAAAATCTGTTAGTTAAAATGATATTTTAGAATCACTCATAGGTTTCCATTTTTAGACTACCCATACTACACTCAAGCATGTACACATTAACTGGGTCATAAAGCCATGTATAGTAGAGATTTCTAGACTCCAACGAGGTACTGGAAAACACTATATAATCTATTCATAGGTGGATAGGGCATACTTACATACTTAATTCCCTCTCTTTGAAATATTTTGTCCCCAAGCTTCTGTGACACACATGGTTGGATTTATTCCTTTCTCATTGCCATTTCCTTCTGAGCCTTATGTCTGTCTTCTCGTTTGCACCGCTTCTAAATGTTGGGGTGTCCTAGAGTTTTGTGCTGTACTTATGCCCTTGTCTTTTTGTTGTTCATTTTTCACTCTGTCTTCTAGATCAGGGCTCCAAAAACTTTTTCGTAAAGGGATAGCTAGTACATATTTTAGGTTTAGTGAGCTATAGTCCCTGTGTCAACCACTCAACTCTGCTGATGTAACCAGAAAGCAGCCATGTGGCTGTGTTCCAGTAGCAGTAGTTTGCTGACCCATGCCATGCTCTCAGTTTTTCCCATCTCAAAAAATACAGTTACCTTCCACCCAATTGCTAAACTAAAACTTGGATGTCACATAACTGTCTTTTCTTATGTCATGTTCTACCTGCAATCTGTCAGCAGATCTCCTTGGTCTTACTGCTAGAATATATCCCAGATTTTTCACTTGTTTTGGTTCTCCATTGCACCCACCCAAGGTTAAGTTATTATCTTTTACTGGGACTACTGCTACTATAGCTTCCAGATTGATCTTCATTTCTATTCTGGCCTCTATACAGTAGCCTCACCCACCTTATCGTCGGATTCATTCCAGCACCCCCTGAAACTACACACAGTATCAAACCCTATATATATAGCCATATATATATAATAGTTTGTCGTATGCATACAGTCATGTGTCACTTAATAACAGGGATGGGGACATGTCCTGAAAAATCTGTCTTTCATGAAGTGATTTTGTGTTGTGCAAACATAGAGTGCACTTGCACAAACCTCGGTGGTGTAATCTGCTACATGCCTAGTCTATATGGTGTAGCCCGTAAACATATCTAAGCATAGAAAAGGCACAGTAAAAATCCAGTGTAAAAGAGAAAGTGTGTGTGGGGGCGCATGCATGTGAGCTGGTGGGGCAGGAAGAGGCCCGGAGGAAGGCTCCCTAGGAGGGAGAGTACGTGTCAGGAGTGGGGAGAGAGGGAAGAAAAAAAAAGGGAGAAAGAAATGAAAGAGACCCAGGGATATAAAACTTGAGAGGAGATATACCTATATCTGTATATAAAAAAAATAAAATAAAATAAAAGGTAGAAAGGAAGCGGGAGAGAGAAAAAGGGAGATAGAGAGGAACTGGATGTGGTGGAAAGAGATAAAGAGAAATGGAGGGAAGGGAAGTGAGTTTGTGTTTAGGAGCGCGTGTGCTTGTGTCTTTGCAGGGATTGGCAGGGCAGGCTCCTGGGCTCCCCGCCTGGCCATCTCCTGACCCTTAGCCATGGGTAGGCACAAGGGGTTAGACAGAACGCTGAGCCTTTCTTTTTAAAATCTAAAGTACCCATAGCAGCTAAATTCACATCTTAGTTAGGTCCAGCCTTTTCTTTCAGCATTGCAATTAAACTTTTTGCTTATAATCCATTTTAACCTTACGGGACCACCATCTTATATGCGGTCTGTCATTCACTGAAACATCATTATACATTGCACGACGGTACATACCTATTGTAAAGTTTTAATTTACAAGTTAGGGACAGTAAGAGATTAATAACAAGAACTAATAATGAAATAGAATAATAACACTATACTGAAATGAAGTTTATGTGAATGTGGTCTCTCTCTCATAACCTATCTGAGAGCCCTGACCACTGCTAGGTGACTAGTGGGCGGGAAGCCTGGCCAGTGTGGATAGGCTGGACCAAGGGTGATTCACGGCCCTGGGCAGGGTGGGGTGGGGTGGCGTGATATTTCATCATGCTACTCAGAAAGGTAACAATTTAAAATTTATGATTTGTTTATTTCTGGAATTTTTCATTGAATATTTTCGGACCATAGTTGTCCACAGATAACTGAAACCTTGGAAAGCAAAACCATGGATAAGGGGGACAACTGTATAATCAATCCATTCTTCACCCACCAGCAGAGTGATCTTTTTGATCATTCAGACTATAAATAAAACCGTCTGACGGCTTTCTGTTGTACTGGGAATGTTTTCTGAGCTCATTACCTAGGCCCCCAGACCTCTTCGGGTTAAGATCTTTGCCTCCATCTTTGATAATTCCCCTCTTTGCACTTAATTTCTGTGTTCACCATCAATACTGGCATTTTTTGTTCTTGAATGTGATGAAAACCTAAGACCCAGGGGAATATGCAGTACCGATAATGGTAATGATTTTAGCTGGGCAAGTATTTGATTTTTGTATTTTGGGAGCTGAACAAAGTCAGCAAAAAAGAGGCCTTTTTTGTTAAATAATGTAATTGTTAAAATAATCATGAGATTAACACCAAGAAAGGATACGTGTCATCCAAGTGAAAAAAGGCAGGATATAGAGTTGCATGATCACATATTCCAGGATTACCCATGCATTTGGACAAAAGCTAGGAAATATTAAGAGCTGGCAATAGTTGCGTTATAGTGGTAAGGTAGATGGATGGTTAGGGGACATTCCTTTATTGTCTAAGCTTGGAACATCTTACATTGTTTTTAGTATTAGAATTTAAGACGGATATTTCTTGGAATATAAAAAGAAGTACATTTGGTCCTCAAAGCACATAGTTAATGTTTGTTAAGAAATACCTTGCCCTGGCTGGTGTGGCTTAGTGGCTTGACTGCCTTGGAACCAAAGGGTCGCTGGTTAGATTCCCACTCAGGGCACAGGCCAGGGTTGCAGGCCAGGTCCCCAGTGGGAGGCACATGAGAGGCAACCATACATTGTTGTTTCTCTCTCTTTCGCCCTCCCCCTCTCTAAAAATAAATAAATAAATAAATCTTTTAAAAAATATATCTAAAACATTGTAGTCTTTTTGAGGTCTGGCTTTTGCAACCTAATGTTTTATTCATTCATGGAAACTGTAGATTTTTGTGGTTGTGTTCATGTGTGGGTTTTAAAATTTTTTGGCTCTTCCATACATGTGCGTATGTATATATATATACACACACACATATATATACATACGCACACACACATACATATATTTCCATCTAGTTTATACATGGAAAATTGAGAGTGCATGAGATACAGTTGTAGAGCAACAAAACATAATGTCAAATTATTTAAATCATTGATGCAAAAACTTATTTTACATTCCCAAGTCATTCTTAAAGAATTTAATTAACAAACTCTAGTCCTAACTTTTTTCCAAAGATACTGTTCATTCGTAAAAAGGTCAGTTCTATTTTATGGAGCTTAACTTTTTTGAGAAGAATTTGAAATTTAATAGTCAGGCGGATTTATCATTCTTTATCAGTGTTAGGAATAGTTACTGAACTGAATAATTAGAAACCTGGAGACCTGGATTTCATGCCAAATTATTAGACTCCTGACCAAGGACAGTTGCCTGACCTTTCAGGGTCTTAGTTCCTCATCTGTAAAAGAATTGGATGAAGTAATTCTTAACAGCCTATTACTATATAATTCTGTAAAATACAGTTTTCTAAAAAATTTGAGTATTTGCAAATGTTTATCTCCTAGATCATTTATTCCTGAATGAATGTAATTTCAGCCTCCTTTTACATAAAATGACTTTTATGATACCTTACTTTTATTATATCATTTTGGCTTTATTTTAGAATCTATGAAAGCAAACAAGATGAATTGTGATATGAGAAAAAAAAAAGAATCTCCACATAAACTATGATATTGCTAGAGGAATTGCGTTTCTTAATCAAAGGCATGTTTATATCTTGTTGCATTTATTGTGTGTTATGTGAAGTGGGCCTGTAGACTTGAATCTGAAGAAAATTGTAAGCCGATAATTTTGCTTGTGTGTAACTGGGATAAAGTACCATGGAGTATAATGAAATTTCTGGAGTGGGGTCAGGATATGAGGCATCAGTAGTCATCTTGCAAATAGCTGTCTTATCTATGCATTTAGCAAATCTCAGAAAGTATACTTTTTAAAAATTTAATGTCTTTATCCAAATCAGCCAAGACAAGGGTTCTGTTTAAGATAACTTGATGAGCCTTCATAACTACGTCTCTGTGTAATATTCTTATTTAACAGAATTTCTGCCTGTGTGCAATAAGGAAGTGTCTGCTTTTATTGTGAGAGGTTCCTGGAAACTTAAAAAATCCCATTCAGTGACATGTTCGTTTAGGTTTTCCTGTTTGTAGGTGGCATTTTGTGTACTGATAAGTCAGTTTATTAAATAAACATAGAACTCCTGCTATGTGGAAGGTGCCCTAGGGAAAAAGAAATGTGTAGGATACAAGTTTATAACTAAGTACAGTTTGGGGGGGGGGGCGGTGATGCTAAACTATAGCTACAATAAAAAGAATATTGGTCTGTTAAAGAGTTTGAACAAAATATGTATGTTTGGAGGGTGTGAAAGTCTGTTAGGAGGAATGGGGAACATCTGGCTGGGATTGAGGATAAGTGACATTTCAACCAGCCTGCAAAGAATTAGGACAGTTTTACAGCGTGGGGCTGCATAGGTAACATAATAAAATGGAGGTTGGCATCGCTCCATGTGTTTTTGAAGGAATATAAGGTAATCTAATTTGCTGGCAATATGGTACTATAGAGAAATAGAAAGATTCATTTATTTCATAAGTATAAATTATTTCCACCTGCCAAGTGTGGACGCATAGGCTGGAATGTTAATGCTGATCTGAGCAACTTGTTCTTCATACATTCAGTATTTGGGGAGCCATTGAAGATATTGAAGTTGGAATGTGTCAGGAGAGAAGATATATCCAGGGAAGATTAATCTTGGAGTCAACCTAGTGATAAATGAGAAGAGGCAGGAAAGATGCATTGGAAGGTGGTTGTAATATTATAAAGACTACTGTTTGAAACAATAGGGACAGTGGACAGAAGGAAATGGGTACAGGAAGCATTGCTGTAGAGGAATGTATGAGTTCTGCATGTTAATAGGACACTGGCGTCATGGTTGTGGTATCGATAGAAAGTAGAGAAGATGCCTGGGGTGACTCAGCAGGTATGCCTTTATTAGAAATAGAGCAAGAAGAAGGGTTATGGTTTTTATTTATTTATTAATTCTACAAACAGCTTCACAGCAGTTATGATTTATTTACTCTTATATTGCCCTATTCTCTTCCAGACCTTGTCTCTAAATGCATGTAAGTGTCGCATTCCATTTCCCCTCCCCTGCCCTCCCCGCTTTTTTAAATTTGATGTTATACAGGTGCCTGAGAGCTAGCTTTAAAAGATAAGATGCCATGTTTTAGATGTGTTCATTTTCAAATGCTTACAGAACTTTTGGGTAGGATTAGGTGTTTGAATGAACTGGAAATGAAAGAACCCAAATGCTGATCCTGTTTTAACTTAAAATTTTAATGTTTTGTTCATCATGGATGTTTCGCATTAATTTTAAGTTTTTAAAGATAATGTATTGTTATTACTTGTCTTAATTACTGAATTTTGGGCACTCCCTTAAATTTTTGCTGCACTCATCCTACCCTGTCCTGGTCCGGATTGTTTTAAAAATCCTTTGAGAAAGTAGGATCAGAGGAGGAGGAGCACTTGGACAGAAAGAGAGGTCTGGCGAAGGGACTGGGGTGAGGGTGGAATCTCGCTCTTTATCTTTCCCAGCTTAGAGTCTTAATGATTGTGGACTTTTATAGAGAGCCCACATCCTTAGCTCCCTGCTCTTCTCCATGTATATTCCTTTAACTTTGGAAATTTTATTTATCATTTCTTGTGTGTGTGCCTCTCACCTTAAGGAGGATGACACTCAGATGTATATGCACATCTCTTTCCTCCATTTTTTCTTATGTTACCTTTCCAGCCCCACACATAGAAGATTCTCCCAATTCTTTAGGGACCATCTGACAAGTCACTTAACCCTGAAGAGGGTTTCCCAATACCCCAGCCTGTCTCTGACTTGTCGGATTGTTTCAGTAGATGGTATTTGTTGAGTGTCTGTTCTGTACTAGGTACTATGTGAGCCCCTAGTATACAAAACAGGTAAGATTCCTACCCATGTGGTACTTATATATGACCTCTTCTGAACATTCTATCCTCATGTCTCTTAATCACTTTTATGATAAATCCATACCTAAATATTCTGTAATGATCTATGTAAAACTAAACTTATCTTTTCCTTCAAGCCAATTCTTTTTGCAGAATTTCCCTACTTTAAAAAAAATATATATATATATATATGTTCACATTTTTTGTTACCAAGGATTAAAGCCATGGAATTTTCTGTGTTCCCCTCTAATTAAGTCATGCTCTTCATTCCATCATTTTTTCCTTGGTAATGGACCCTTTTCCATTGCTTCATCAAATTATGTATGGACTGCTGCAGCAATCTGCTGACTGACCTTCACTGCACTGTTACCAGGTCTGTTCCCTGAAGACATCAATTTCCACACATTCCACATTGCTCAGAAATTGTTGGTTACCCTTTGAGCAGATGAAGTGAAATAAAAATTAGGACCTTCCCCTTGCCCACTTTCTCGGATACTTTGCAACAGCAGCATTTGTCAGTCTTCTGAGCATTCCATGTTTTTTTTCTTAAGCATTTTCTCCCTCTAAATATTCTTTCCATTTTCTTCTCTCAAGTCTTGCTTATTTTACAAAGCCTTTCCCCCTACCAAAGTAGACTGCTTTTATCTTTGAGCTGCTATTACACCTTTACTACCAAGTTGGCATTTATATACAGCATATTCAGCAGCTTCTGTGCTATTTTTTACACACTTACTATGCTCTCTCTCCCAGTTAATCTTTGAACTGCTTTAAAATCCTGTGTGACTGAAAAGAACACTTGGTACGGGCCAAAAAGGCAGCAGACACTAGAAAGTTGGCTTCTCTGAAAATAGCTACAATATTGCCATTTGTTTTTAGTTAGAGCTCTTTTTATTTTTATATTAAATGTATATCACATAGTTCCCTCATACAACATAATGACTAAAAGTTTTAACTTTTCCATGTATGGTTGGAGGATCAAAAACAATTTTACAATGTATATTTCCGTATTTTGTTGAATTCACTAAATTTTGTTAGTGTGGGTTCTAGACCACTGCTACAGTTTATAAATTGTTGGACCAGACCCTTAAGGACATTGGGTCTCAGTTTCTTAATCTATAAATAAAGTTGTCAAATAAATGATCTCTTAAAATTTATTTCTAGGTCTAAATTTCTATCATATATATATGTTGACACTAAGTATTTCCTCCTGTTTTGTTTTTTGTTTTTGACTAACTTGAAACCAGCCTCTTGTATTAACAAAGTTTTGTTACAATTTCCTTTTACATTCTAGTTTAGCATTAGTCATCACTACTTCATTTGGAATATGTTCAGTTCCGGATCCAGCATTTTTTATTTTTTACAGCAAACACGCACTAATTATTAAAGAGGATAAATTACCCTTGTTGGGATTTACTTGTTGTTGTTGTTGTTGTTTTTAAAGGTATTTTCAAAAGAAATAACTCCAGATTGATGGATGAAATTTTAAAACAACAGCAGGAGCTTCTGGGCTTAGATTGTTCCAAATACTCAACAGAGTTTGCGAATAATAGTGACAGAGATGATCAAGGTAAGCTTAAATGTAACATTGAATATTTAACATAGGCATATGTGTTTTGTGGTTCAAGACATTCTGTCACTCATTTATTTATTCATTTTGCTCTGTTAGTCTTTGTTGTCACCGTCTTTAATCATCAGATTGAGACTTTTCTTTCTTTATTTTGTTGATAATTTTCAGGAAAAGATAAAGTCATGACTTTCACCCTGGCCAGTGTGGCTCAGTTTGTTGGGCATTGCCCCACAAACCGAAAGGTTGGGGTTTGATTCCTGGTCAGGGCACACGCCTGGATTTCAGGTTCGGTCCCAGTCAGGGAGCATGCAGAAGGCAGCCCATCACTGTTTCTCTCTCACATCAGTGTTCCCTCCCTTTCCTTCTCTCTCCCTTCCCTTCTCTCTGGAGTCAATAAAAAGAAAAAAATAAATAATGACTTTTATAGATATTAAAAAATATACACATATTAAAAATTTTATTTAACTTATAAGCCCCCAGAAACCAGGCAGATTTTATAATCAGTTCAAAAGAGAATCCAAAGAACAGACACATTGCTACATCAGGAATATTGAAACGGTTTTTATGTGGGGTTGACAAGAACCTCTATGGACAGGAATTTGATATTGCCATCACTTACCTAGAATCCTGTCAGTTGTAAAATAGCTTTGATAGAATCATATATTTGATTAAGGCGAGTATGTGCTATAGATTGCATGTTCCATTAAAATACATTTTTTGTCTTCAATCTGTGTTCCTGCTAACTGTACTATGATTGTAGATGCCTTTTTAGACTTGCAGAAATTGTAATATATCCTATATTTAAAATTCCTGTTTGCTAGAGGATTTAATTCACAGATAGAAGATCATTCTGAGTACTTTAAAAAGAAGTATATAAATATCTACACAAATGTGATGTGTGGGTTCTTTTGGAGGGAAGTAACTTAAGTATGTTTTAACATGGGAATTGAGGGGCTTAAATTATTCCAATTTACAGTAAGAACCCTACCTTTATTTTGGGCTGAACTTACTGTGTCTTGAAACTGATTGTGAAATATATATGGAAGAGGGTGTTTTTTTAATATCTTGTTTGTGTTTTCCTTCAGTTTTAAATTGCCAATCGGCAGTGAAGGTCCTGTCCCCAGAAGATGGAAAAGCCGATATTGTGCGAGCTGCTCAGGAATTTTGCCAGTTAGTAGCCCAGCAGCAAAAGAAATCCACAGATTTGGATGTACATGTGTTAGACAGTTTACTTCGTAAGTCACATATATTCATTTTTAGTTTTGTCCCACAATTGTGTAGTATGAAGAAGAATATCTAGGTTCTTTTCACATTCTAGAGCCAGTTTTGTTGTTGTTATACATGTTATATTTCTGAAGTTTAAAGATCCTATGTGATAATGGTTTTGAAATAATGAAATTTGTACTCAGCTTCTTAGCAGCAGAAAAATGGCACCAAGGGCTCATCTCAGTTCAGCAATGTCGGTTCTTGAGTTCTACTTGCAAAGAATTCAGAGCCAAGGAACTCAGAGTACAAGGTCTGGCCAGAAGGTATCCAGCCATGTAGTATGGAAAAGAGAGACATTTATTGAAGAAGATACAAGAAACATTGTACATAGGACAATGACACCTTAATTCCCTTCAAAGTAGGCATCTTGGGACCTCATACAGTTCTCCCAACTGTCATCAGTTGCCCTCTCGTATTTTCCTGAATCTCATCAGTGGTCTGAAATCTCTTCCCTTTCAAAGATGATTTTAGTTTAGGGAAAAGCCAGGTCATAGGACGCCAAATCTGGGCTGTATGGGGGGTTGAAGTCACCTGGGTGATTTGATGTTTCACCAAAAAACTGCACGAGACATGGTGCATAAGCAGGCATGTTGTGATGAAGCTACCCATCACCAGATGCCTATAGTTTCCATGGAGGAATGTTCAAGCTTAAGTAAAATTTGATGCAGATTCATTGCTCTGCTTGCTTAGTCATTTTGAATTCGATGGCCACACAGTACAGGTGCTCACTCAATGTCATCTACCGCCCCCCCCTGACTAGTACAGTGAAGTCACCATTGTTCACACATACACATTCCAGCCACTCTCCTTGGCTGCCAGATTACATTGATGTCATGCAAACCGTTCTCATTAGATTAACAATGGCTGCACTTTTTCTGGACAGACCTTATATAAGGGAAAGTTTACTTAGAAAGTTACAGAGGTAGTAGAAGGGCCCTTGGAGCTTAGATAAGAGAGGGATAGAGATGCGTCCCTGCCAGGACAAAAGAAGAGCAGTATAATGGCCAGAAATTTAACTGGGAGATCCTGGAAATAAGGGCTCAGATAAGCTCTCACAGATTCATGGCTGACTGGGAAACTGTGCACACAAAGGAGGGAAGAAGAGGAGTTGGCATGCTTAGGGGTGGCAGCACATTTTGGGGGAAGTAGGAGGTGGGGAAAGACAAAGGCATGTTTCTTTGAGAGGCACTGGGTCCTCCGTCTTGAGTATATTAGGGGAGGATCTTAACAAAACGTTCATCAGCTTTCCAGGTGTGCCTTTTCCTGGTCTCCACTGATTGGTCGGCGCCAGAGGGTCATTAGTCAGTGCAGCTGGTCCTGATGTTAGCTGTGGCATCACAGAGGAAAGATTTTCCTCTTTCTTTGGGCTTGGATCGGAAACACAGCTGAAGCTTAGATGTCATCTTTAAGGCATTAATGCTTAAGGGAATGGACATTCAAGGGCTTACAGTTTTGCCCAGTTGCTAGGCACCCGGGGCTGTCTGCCCTGGTGACCTTCTACCTGGCCCATCGTTTCTGCTTTCATGCCTGTCTAACTGCGTGCTACAAACTCACTTGCATAAGGACTTACCAGTAAAGAAGATGACCTGAGAAGATTTTTCTGGGGAGTCGTGAATATTCTTAAAAAGAGGACTTCTGCTTGTTAGCCTTCCTCCCTGTGTGAGGTTTTCCTACACCAACAATGAATTTTTCTATTTTTCCAGACACCATCTGGGTGTCCACCAATTCAATTTAATTTCAGTATGAACTACCCAGAGTTAGTGTCAGATTCTACCAGGTTTAAAGGCTCAGTCGTACAAAGCTGCCCCCACTTCAGATGCCAGTTGCAATTCTCTGGCTACCTGTACTTCAGATCACCTGGCTATAAATAGGGGTTCCCATGACTCCCCCCTAAGTTTTGATAATTTGCTAGAATGGCTCATAGAACTCATGAAGGCACTTATGTCTTATGTGTTTGTTACAAAGGGTACAACTCAGGAAGAGCCAAATGTAAGATGTGTACAGGGCAGAGTTGTGGGGGTGGTGGTAATGCTTACTCTGGTGTTGGTATCAGGCAGCCGTGCCCACTTCGGGCACACCACACTACTGTGTTTACCAGCCTGGGAGCTCTCCGAATCTTGTCCTCTAGGTGGGGTTTATGGAGGCTCTGTTACCTGGGTATCATTGATTAAGTCATGGGCCATTATTGATAAAGCTCGATCTCCAGCCCCTCTCTCCTACCTGCAGGCTGGTGGCTGAAAGTTACAACCCTTTAATCACATGATTAATTCCTGTAGCAATGGCCCCTGTCCTGAAGCTGTCTAGGGGCCTATCAAGAGTTAGCTTGTTAATATAAACTCTGCTATGGTTGAAAGGGGCTTATGAATAACAAAAGATTTTCTTCTTACCCCTATTGCTCTGGAAATTCATGGAGTTTTAGGAGCATTGTACCAGGAAACAGGGACAAGACCAAATATATATATTTTTATTATACTATAATATCATACTCCTCCCTCTTTTTTAGTTTGAACTCTCTGTTAAGTTTGAACTTAATAGCTATTTGGGAATCAATCCCAAGAATATAATCTTACTGTCATCTGTGATTCTTTTTTCAGTGTCCCTTCTATTGTGGTATACCAAATATACCACTTTATTTGTCATGTTATACCAAATGTAACATTTTATTTCTTTTTCTTCAGCTGTTTATGTAAAAGCCTTTAATTTGTTTATTCTCTCTCCAGCACCTTAAGAACTTTTTGCCTTAACTTTGTGGTCCTCCTGTTTATAGCATTGTACCTTGACTCTTCTGAAGAAAGGAAATACTTCTAACAAATTTGTGTCCATTGATAACTTCTGTAGCCATACAATTTTAGACATGTATTTTTTGTTCATTCACATTGAGTCTTCATTAACTTTAGTTCTAGTCATACATTTTCTGTCTTATTCATTTATTTTGGAGAAACGCTGAAGTATTGAGCCCAGGTGTTTCCTTCAGACAGATGAGAAATGACAACGTGCATGGTCTATACCTTAACTCATTAACTTGACAGAAGCAAACCCTCTAAATATTGTCACTCCCAAAGGTTCCCTTGTGGCTGCAGTTGATCTCTCCCCTCTTACCTGCAACTTGAGGCAATTACTATATGTTTTGTGATGTAGTTTAGCTTTTTCTAGAAATTTATTATAAATAGAATACTATATTCTTTTATGTCTTGTTGTATTTACTCAGTATATTTTTGGAGGTCCATTCATATTGCATGTATTAGTAGTTCATTTTTTTTATTGGTGAATAGTACTTTGTTTTTATGAATATACCATGTTTAATTGATGTCATTTGGTTTGTTTGAATACTGCTCTTATGACCATTCATGTACAAGTGTTTATGTCGCCATGTTTTCCTTTCTCTTGGGTAGATAGTTTATAATGAAATTGCTGGATTGTGTGGTAAGTGAATATTTAACTTATAAGAAAATTCCAAACTGTTTTCCAAAGAAGCCTCACCATTTAAAATCTCACCAGCAAAGTAAAAAATAAAGGAACCTAGATTCTCCACTTGCTAAGATAGAGTATTGTCAGTTTTGGGTTTTTTGTTTTAGTTTTAGCCATTCAGGTGGGTGTATAATAGTATCTTGTGGTTTTAATTTATATTTTTTCTAATGATGAATCATACTGATTGAGCATGTTTCACATGCCGTTTATCATTTGTTCAAATCTTTTGCCTATTTTTAATGGGTGTTTGGCTTATTGAGCTTTAAGAAGTATTTATATATTCTGGCTATAAGTCTTTTCAGTGATAAGATATGTGATTTGCAAATACTTTCAGTTCATGGCTTACCTTTTTCTTAATGGTTTTATTAGAGGTTTTAATTTTTATAAAATTTGGTTTATCAAGTTTTTCCTTTGTGGATCATGCATTTGGGGTCATATCTAAGAAATTTTTCCCTAATTCAGAGACACAGTTATTTTGTTTTAGTTTAGTCTGTAATCCATTTTGACCCAATTTTTATGAATGGTGTGAGGTACAAGATACCAGTTTTTCTTCCATCACCATTTATTGAAAAGACTAACCTTTCCCCCTTGAATTACAATGGCTCCTTTATTGAAAATCAGTTTATCATAAATCTACACGTTTATTTCTTGGCTTTCTATTCTGTTCCATTGGTCTCTATTCTGTTGTAATGCTACACTGTGTTGATTACTATAACCTACTATGGTAAGTTTTGAAATAGGTAGTGTAAGTCCTTTAACTTTGATATTTTTTTCCAAAGGTTTTTTGCCTACTCAGGGCCGTTTGCATGCTCATATACATTTTAGGGTCAGCTTGTCAATTCCTCACCCCCTACAACCCCCAGATTTAAAAAAAGCCCCTTTTGATAGGAATTGAATTGAATCTGTAGCTCAGTTTGGGGAGAATTGCCATCTTAACAATGAGTCTTCTGATTCTCGAACATAGTATATCTCTCCACCTATTTGGGGCCAATTTTTTTTTTTTTTTACAGTGTTTTGTAATTTTAGACCTGACTGGTGTGGCTCAGTTGGCTGGGTGTTGTACCGCAAAGCAAAAGGTTGCCGGTTCGATTCCTGGTCAGGGCACAGGCCTAGGTCCTGTCCCCAGTCGTATACGGGAGGCAGCAGATTGATGTTTCTTTCTCACATCGGTGTTTCTGTCCCTCTCTTTCTCCCTTCCTATGTCTCTAAAAAATAAATAAAAAAAATATTTTTAAAAGTGTTTTGTAATTTTAGGATATAGGGTTTCTACTACTTTTGTTAAATTTATTCCTAAGTATTTTGTTCTTTTTTATACTGTGGTTAATGGAATTATTTTCTTTATTTTATTTTTGGATTATTCACACTAGATGGAACTTCAGTTGTTTTTTTTTATTGATTTTGTATCTTGTGACCTTGCTAATAAAATTTACTTAATAATTCCTTTTGTAGAGTTTTAGGATTCTCTAAGTATAAGATTGTGTTGTCTGTAAATAAGAATACCACTGCTATCTCTGCTCTGTTTTTCTATTTTTAATTTTATTTTTTGGTTTGGCTTTCTGTGTCCACATAGTTTAGTGTGTCAGGCAGTGGTCTATACACTGGTTGTGCTCAACACCCTAAGTTTGTAAGGTGTCTGAAATCTTTGTGTGATGTTGGAGAGTGCATTCAAGTCAGTTCACAGGTCTCCTTGGCTATTACATTTATTACATTTCACTGGCCTTTCTTGTCACCCTGCCTTAGTTACCCTTCGTCCCCCTGTCCATCCTCCTCCCTCCGTTGTGTGCACAGTTTTCCAGTCAGCCATGAATCTGTGAGACCTTACCTGAGCCCTTATTTCCAGGATCTCCCAGTTAAATTTCTGGCCATTATACTGCTTGCCCTAACTGGGGCTACATCCTCAGAGGAACAAAGCTGTAGGTTTTCCTCATTCATTCCCTTTTGAGTTTGTCACTGTTAGCTAGCAAAGCCATAGGTTTTCATCATTGTCCCCTCCCTCCTGCTCACAGCATCCAATTCCAAGTTGGGTTCATATCTTTTGGCTGCAAGCAGCAAACGTGCTTACTTTTTGCGGTCAGCCCTGTGCGGGTAAAACCGCAGTTCCCTCCAGTGGATTGGGAGTCGAGATGTGAACGTTGGGAGCATCCCAGGCAGGGAGGCCCAAGGTGCGTACTGTTCTTAACCTGAAGCTCTTGCTGCCATTATTTCATTGTGTTTTGTTTTTGTAAAGAAGAAAAGTCTGCTTCTGTTTAATATCCAGTGCCCCTAAGTGATTGGTTTTGTCCAGTTTAAAACTTTTTTTTTGAGAGGATTTATCATTAGTATTATTTTTAATAAAGAGGATTTGCTTTTCAGCAGGCAGAGGAATATGTGTTCCACTCAGTCTGTTCACTCTGCCAGCTTAGACTTTTAAAGAGACTTTGATGTGAAAATAATTATTTATCACTATTGGGTGGACCTGTCAAATGTAGTCACCTTACTTAAATGAAGGAACTAAGCCCTGGAGAGGTTGTGTGACAAGAAAGTTAGTGGCAGAATTTAGGTTATCAGAATATTTTGGAACCTGGGTCTCTTGGATTATAGCCTCTTTTTTCTTACACCGTTACCTTGTTTTATTCTGTAGAAGTTCATATATCTTTATCTCCCCCCCCTTTTTTTTCAAGCCAGATCGTAAAGCAAAAAATGACCATGGCTTTGTCTTCTTTTCTTCTTCTAGGGGGGTTAGGCTCTGGGGAACACTGAGAACATTTGTACTGTATAGTTGGGAGTTGGTCTTTCTGGGTCCTTAGCTATAAAAGTCAGGGGAATGGGGGAAGGAAGGAGAATAGATACCTTTTAAGTTTCTTTACATCTGATGTCATTTGACTCTGACCAGAGTAAGCATTTGTGCCCTTAAAGCAATGTGGTCCCCAGGACGCCATGAGAACACTTACGCGTAGTCATGAAAGACGAGTCTTCCAAGAGTTGGGATTTCAGGAAAGATAGATGGGCTACCTGTAGGGTTTAGGATGGGAGTTGGGTTATCCCTCTTTATCAGGTAGTCAATCCAGTTAAACGAAGTTTAGAGAAAACTTCCACATTTGGAAATAACATAGATAGTAAAGTATATGTTGGGCAGTGGGATGAGGGTATGGAAACATACAAGTAAAGCATCTGAAGAGAATGCTACTCAAAGCTTAAGAAGCTAATTTGATAAACAGATTTTGCTCCCGGTCATTTTATTTGTAAGCAGTGCATATTAAGTTCATGTGTATTTCTTCCCAAGGTTCAAATGGTTTTCCTGACCCTGACGTAGTATTGAAGTTTGGGCCTGTGGAGAGCACATTAGGCTTTCTTCCCTGGCACATCCGATTGACAGAGATTATGTAAGTAATTAAAAGCGTACTGACATCGGATCGATTCAGCAAGTTTCTTGAGCCCAGCCCTGTACTAAGGTTTAGTGGGAATTCCCAAAGAATTATAATCCTGGACCGTCTGGCTGTACGTTCACTTTGCCTTTAAAGTCTTTCTCTTCACGCTGTAATTGTCCCCTTGAGCAATTGGAAATGGTAGAGAAAATACTGTACATTTGTTGGTTACTCACCACTTGGCTTCAGTGTGTCATCGTGCAGGGATATTGTGCTGTCCTGCCAGTGGTAAACTGGCTTTCATAAACTGCCGATGCGGTGCAGGCTTTACTTGGATGGAGATGAGTTCTTGAATTAAATTTGAGTGAAATTCTTTATTAATATATCTCCAGTTTTATTAATTCACACTTAGCTTTAAGAGTTTCTGAATCTCTGTCTCACTACCAGTTGCTTTTCTCTTCGTGTGGTAAAAGAGATTGTTTTACCTGACCTCTTTCACCATGAGTTTAATGATCGTTTAATAGAAATGGTTTGCATTCTCTATGCTTATAGTTTACTTTCTTCTGTCCTTAACCTCTTTTTGGTCATTACCCTTCTGGTTCCCCCCTCCAAATCATAATATGTCATCTAATTGCTTTTATTCCCCTGTGCTTTCTTTTCAGTTCTTTGCCTTCCCACCTAAACATCAGATATGAGGACTTTTTCTCAGCTCTTCGTCAATATGCAGCGTGTGAACAGCGTCTGGGAAAGTAGTGGTCCCTGGTTGCATAATTTGATTTAAGGCTTTTGGAGAAAAGGACCCAAGTGACTCTGATGTTTACAAAGCACCTATGAAACCCTGTACACACCTAGTTTCATAATCCTCATAATTTATCAACAAACACAAAAAAGTGTCTTACTTGAGAGTAGGTATGTGTGAGTGTGTGTGTGCGCATGTATGTGTGTATGGAAATAAACTTATAAATGGGAAGTATTGGAGAAGGAAATACATGGACTTGCACCTTTGAGCAAATAGCATAATGTTATAGGAGCTGAAATTTCAGCTTTAAAGGCTTCAGCCCCAACTACTTCCCTGTTTTTGTAGGGAGAGGAATGGATGGTTAGAGCTATTAGATTATTATTTGGGGGGGAGGGGAATCTTTTTATTTTTCCAGCCGTTCCTGGTGACCAAATTTTAATTTTTAAGAATAATATATTGACTTATTAAACGGAAGCATTCTAAGTTTGGGGGATTTCCGGAGGAATGGAGTCCTGCGTGGCTTACATGTTAGAAACTTGCTCACCATCGGAGCAGAGGGAATACCTATTCTCAGATATCTGTCCATTTTCATCTCATCATTGTCAAACAATGTGACTGGAGAGTATTGATCTGGTGTCTTTGTTCTGGGTTGTGAAGATCATTTGAAAAAGAACTCTTACAACATTGAGATACAGAATTTAAAAAAAAAATTAAGTATTAGGCAGTTCAAAAAAGGTGGAGAAGTTATACTCTTAAAAGTAAAGGTGGAAAGTTTCCTAAAGGAAAGAAGGTTTCGATTTTCTTTTTTGTTCCCATGAGCAGTGTGCTACATAGTATCCAAAGTTGATTTAAAAAATGTTGCCATTAACTGTTTATTTAAAATAAGCATTTGAGGGAAGTTACAAGGCAGCTCTTTTCCTCAAAAGTAACCTGTTCCTCTCTGGAATAGCACATTTAGGACCACATCAGTACCCAGGACTTTTACTCAGTAAATCCTGATGGTCACTGTGTATGACAGATCTTTAAGTAAGATTGAGCCCTGTGTAGGTAATGAAACATCACCAAAGTCTACAAAAGTAAATTAATTTCACATGTTCTCTTTCATGACAGAGAACAGCACTGGTTCTATTATTTTTTAAACATAATTTTTTGATATTTCATATTTCTTTCCTCACTGATGATCCTTGGACAGAAACCATTCTTTATATTTGGACTGCTTTCAGAAAAATCTTATCAAGTGTATAATAGTTATCTAAAATTGTACATTTAGAATGGGGAAGTTTAAATACTAGGTCTCAGAAGTCTGAAAAATAGAAGAGAAGACTGGATTTGTAAAGTGAGATCTGGAATTACGTGTTGGATTCTGAAGGTGTGAAGAATAAATGTTTCAATTTTGGAGTACAAAACCCCATTTATGATTTTAAAAATATACTTGAAATAAAATGATTAAACAAAATTTTGGTTTAGTGACATTACTTTGCACTTCATAGTTCTTTGTAAGACTTTTTTTTTTAAAGTCAGCTTATTGCTAAAAGTTTTGTGTGAAGGTACAGCATATCGCTAAGCTGTACTGGAGAATTTTTGATTTCTGTTCCCCTGTACTGTGATCCGTAATCTTTTGAGGCTTTTTTTTAAATCTTAGTTTAAGACTGAATTTATGCCGTTTATAAATATGTGTCTTTTTTAAACATTCTGGAATATGTATAGCTTTAATGAATTAAATTTAATGGGCCCAACTGAAGTGATTTAATATTTGTAAAATGAAATTAGATTACCCGCTGGAATATAGCCAAAGTTGCTAAAGGTTTAACAGTTGTCTTTATACTTTATTTTCTTCCATTTGTAGCAATGTAGTGTTACACATCAGAGTAAATCTATAAGCGGGGGACCTGTGTCTATTATAGTCCTAGGAAGAACCCCTTAAAATAAGTCACTAAAGATTCTGAATTCAGATATGGGCATTCCAGATACTTTTTATGAGTTCAACTACTAGTATGATCACAACTTAAATGTCATTGGTCATTCTGTAATTCCTGCCAAAATTATCAGTAGTTATGCATTATTGGGGCTCCTTTGCACTCCCAAGAAGAAATGAGAATTTTAAAGTGTTGTTTGTTTTTATGTCTGTTGGAGGATTTTATCTTTAAATTGTTTCTTGACACTCCCCACAATGGAAAAGTTATCAGATTAAACCTACATTATAAATGGCGGCTTGGAGCCTGGTAAGAAGTCAGAGGGTTTGAATTCCAGTCCCAGTTCTGATTTGGTTTTGTTTCTTAAAAATGGTTACTGTTACAGAGTTTGAAAGCTGGTTTTGATGTGAATAGCAAGTTGTGGTATATTGTTACTAAGGCTTAATAATGCCTGTAAAAAGAGAGAGTTGTTGGTCAGTGCCATATACACTGTGCATATCTACAAATTAACCTTTGAATGTATGTTCCTTGACAGCTCCCTCCTGTTGTGTGATGACACCATGTAGAGTCAAATCCTTGTGATGTCTTGTATGGCTGTAGACTTTGGTGACATGTAAATAATGTGTAAAGCAAGTTTTTATGATTAAGGAATCAAATTTATTGAATTTTATGATTGAAATTTGAAACAACATGTATGAACAAAAACAATAAAAGAATATACTCTTTTCATGGACTATAGTATTATCTGAATGCTGCATTTATTCTGAACATTTAGGGCTTGCAGAAATGTAGTGAGAAACTTCTAGGACTGGATAGGAGTACTATTTTTTTAGATGATACGTTCTTGATCGAAGTATATTCTCATTTCTCCCAGGTTAAACATTTGGAATCTTACAATGTTACTTGATTTTTGCTCTATAACAGCAATATAAAATACATCTTTGTCATTGCTAGAATTGCCAAAATTCCACAGTAATTAAAATCCGAATTGATTTTTACTGAACGTGGAATGCCAAATTTAAAATTTGTGTATCTTTTAAAAAGAAACTTGACAGTTTTTGTTGAACTAGAAAATAGAAGGGTAAGAGTTACCATCTGTCATACGTTGCATAGTTTCATTTTCTTACTTGACTAATTATAAGATGGCTTTCATGCGTAATTTTAATCTGAAATCAGAATTTTCAGAGATCACATTTTAATTTTGGTTAATAGGAAATGCCTTTAACAAAAATTAGTGTAGGAAAAGTTCAAGATAGTTTGAAATAATCTGAGGAAACAGATTAGTATCAGCAGTTGTCCAAGAATCCTAGTTGATAAAATTGGTGGAAAAGGGTAGTGCAGAAAGAATTTGCTTAAGGTTTAAAAACCCTAATTTATTGTAGAAAAAAAGTTAAAGAATTTGGGGACCTGAAGAAAAATAACTTATGACACCATCGCTCATCAATTACATTTTTGGTGACAATCCTAGAATTCTTTTGTATTTATATTTAAAAAAAATGGATGCTACTGTAATAGTTTTAATAAAGAGATTCTTTTTAAACTATAAACTATGAAATGAGAGTTTTGCATTCTGTTTTGTATTTGGTTTTTGTATTTGGATATAAACATTACATTAGTACATGATAAAATCTTTGGAAAAAATTATAGTTTACATTCAGTTATCCTTAATGAACATTTAACCTTGGTCCAGATTCTTCAGGTAATTCTATATCGCCCTTCTATCTTCTAGAGATTCGATGACTTAATTTCGGCATCTGGATTCATAATGCAGATGACGACAAAAAATAAAAATTTGATATATTGTCAGATCCAGCTCTCTGCTGTTGACCATATTTGTATTCCCCTTCACTAGTACTAGTAATTTTAAGTTGCTTTTATGTGGAGAAGGACAGATCTGTTAGGAGAAGGGAAGCTTGAGCAAAATGAAAAAATCAGTGTAGGCAAGTAAGTGCTGACAGCACAGTTAATATGCATCTAACACTTATTTTGCTGAAGATGGATTTTAACTGCTATATCTTTTTTGGATTAGATAAATGTGTATTTTGCAGTGTTATTCCTCAGTAACCGCTGTACATAACAGCTACCTAGAATTTATTTTTCCGAACTTCAGTGCAGTAGATGGGTAATAGTATAGTGACCAACTGTTTTCTCCAGGGAGGAGCCTGTATTTTAACTAGATTTTAGATAATTAGAAAGAAAATGGGACATAAAAATGGAAGTTACTTAACCGGAGATGACTGACAAAACATTTGTTGCATGGTTCTCAAGTGGAAAGATTAAGCCCCCCAGTGGACATTTGGCAATGGAGACATTTTTGTTTCACAACTTGGGGGGTGGGGCTGGGAAGAGAGGAGTACTAGTATCCGGTGAGAAAGGCCGGGACAGTCTTCAAAACGGAATTATTGGATCTCAAGTGTGAGTGGTGCTGAACCTGAGAAATCTTGATTTCTTTTACTGAGGAGGAGCGGTGATGGATGTTGCCTAAAATACGTTACAGAGTAATTATAAAAACACAAGTTTCTTTAGATTTAAATGTATAGATCATAGTTTTGAGATAAAATAAACATGCATATTTTAATTATATGAAATACTGTATTAACTTTTTCCCACACATCAGGTCTATTCGTTATTTTTACATTTATCTTTGACATTTTGAGACACCTAACAGTTGTTCAAAGCTTATCAGCTTATCGTTTAAGATTATTTGAAAGGAGGTACCAAATGTTTTTTACAGATAGTAATATTTTACACGTTATAAGAAATCCTGTGCTTCCAGTTACTCATTCTATATACATCAAGTTAGCAATTTCTTTCATTCTGTAGATAATTGATTTCATATTCTTATAAAATGATCTTTAAAATGCTTGCTATAACACATCCCATGCTAGTTTTTGAGGTCTTATGTCTAAGAATAATTATATCATTGGTAAATTTCTTTACCTCTTGTGTTCAGATAATTCATCTAGTGGTCATTTTTCAACCTTCTGAAATAACATTGATTGAAGTCTAATATGACTTCCCCAAATATTACATGCAACTCAAATAAGTAATCATGAAGACATTTTTTTTTGACCTGGAGAAAGATGACTTACGAGAAATCTGCTTATATTCAGGTGTATATCGGGTATGTATGGTAGTCCTGATAAGTCTGTAATTGACTATGGAGTGTGAGGTGCAACACCAAATATAAAGTATTCAGGGAGGCCAAAGAAATATCCAGGCAAATGATTTCATTAAATAATTTATGAGTTACTTGGAAGCTGAAGCGCATCTACATATAAACGTGCAGAATATCAAGTTATTGCAAAACCAGACCCTCTATCAGATATACTCTGAGATCCTCAGAATATAGGATGGAATATAAAACCAGCCATGATGTTCCTAGCATATCAACTGATGGTACCTTTAATTCATTTAAAAGAAAGAAACTCATAGCTTCCCAGTGCCTCTTCTTGTGGGTGCTAAGAAAGAAAAGTGAGGTTAATAAAGCGAACCTGTATATATAGTCTATTCGCGGAGGTAGAATAGCATTAAGATCGCTGTGTCAGCATAATGCCAAATCCCGCTTCTTCGGACCTGCGCTAAACTTGCAGTACCTGGGAGTACCTATTTCCTTTGAGTCTGTTGTCAACTTTCAGATTTTTGCGAATTTAATGGGTGAGAAATATTTGTTTTAATTTGCATTTTATGGTAGGTAGATTATATTTCCAAAGATGGCTGTAACGATAGTTCCCATCCCATATGCTTTATTTGCAGTGTGAACCTTGCCAGTTTTCTGTAACTAGGTGGAGTCTGTTGCCCCTTTCCTTGAATCTAGGCTGGTCCTGTGACTGATTCATAGTATGTGTGAGACGTGACATTGTGCAGCTTGCAAAGCTGTTATCTTGAAAGCTATTTCTTCCTCTTCTTTAATTTTGGAGCTCCGAGCCGCTGCATAATGAGACCACGTGGGTTGTGGGCGGGGTTGGGAGGAGAGTTGAAGATCTTTTTGATATTTATAAACCATTTCCTTTCTTACTTTTCTGTGAATGTAGTATCTTTGCCCCTTTTTCTTCTGTGGTGTACTTTTCACGAGCTCTGTGACTTTGTCCTTTGTGATATAAGTTGCAAACATTTTCATCTCAGCTTATTTATCTTTGATTTTGTCTTTTGTAATTTTTTTTACATGTGATCAGTTTTAATTTTTGTGGTTAAATTTAATGACTGTTTATTGGTTCTAGATTTTGATTCATATTTAGAAAATTTTCCCCAATTACAGATTATAGAGGAATTCATCCATACTTCTAGTATTTCTGGGAACTTTCTCTTCCTCCTCTCAACCTCTCCTCCTCGCTCCCCTCCTCCCCTCCCCCTCCCGAAATGACAGATGTGATTAAATTAATGATCTTGAGATGAGGACATTTTATGGGCGGGCCCTAAATGTCAAACCAGTGCCCTTAAAAGAGAGAGACAAAGGCAGAAACCAGGCACACAGAGGAGAGGATATACTGATCGAGGCCCAATGAGACAGAGGCAGGGACTGAAGAGCGGTGCCCCAGGCTAAGGAGGGCCTCAAGCCACCAGAAACTGGAAGAGGCAAGGAATGTATTCTCCCCTGGACTCTTCCAAGGGATTCAGCCCCATGGACAGCTTGATTCAGACCTCAGGCCTCAAAAACTGAGAATACATTTCTGTTGTGTTAAGCTACCAAATTTATACAGCCACCGTAGACTAAATACAGATGGAAGGTTACTAAAGTGTTCATTAAAATGGTTTTTGTGGTTTCCTTAGCTGGTGTGGCTTGGAGATTGAGTCCCAGCCTGTAAACTGAAAGGTCACTGGTTCGATTCCCAGTCAGGGCGCGTGCCTAGATGGTGAGCCAGGTCCCCGATTGGGGGCGTGCGAGAGGCAACTGATGGATGTATTTTTCTCACATGATGTTTCTTTTTCTCCCACCCTTCCCCTCTCTCTAAAAATAAATAAAATCTTTTAAAAAAAATGCCTTTTGTGGGAGAAAATAGCCTGACTGATAAGTGTGTGTGTGTAACCAATTTGTCTTACAATACAAATAATTATTTAAAATCTTTATACACTCTGTTACTGTTTGTCTATATAATCTCTGAATTAATTCAAACTATTCTGATACTAAAGACAAAGTTTTAAGGCTAATTACTTAAAGGGCAGAGTTTATTTAAGGCTGAGGGAATGTGAATTTGGCTTTCTAAGGTATGGCTTGCCCTCAAGATTCACTGAACTGGCCACTACCTGGTGAAACCTAATTTTTGAACAACTTGTTATAAGGTGGCCATCAGTCTCATGTTCCTATGACTAATAGTTCAAAGGTGAAGTAGAAAGTCAGCCTTTTTTCGTGGCTGTCCATCTTCCAAACTTTTCTGTCTGCTTGGCATAATCTGCCATCCGTCTTCATGGAACACAGGGTCCTACCTCCATTACAGTCATCAAAATGCCAGTTCTTTCCACTCTTCTCATTGGAACCAGGGCATAGTTAATCAAATTGTCCCACCCAGGACTGAATCTTTAGTGACTGACACATGCAAAGGGACAGTGAGGCCTGATTCATAGCAGCAGGGGCAGCCGCTCTGCCAAAAGCTTCCTGACTCTTCCCTTCAGCACTGCGTTGGGGGTGACTTATATTCCAGGCTTGGTGCTCTAGCACCCCGCCAATAATGTGAACTCCCAGTCCCCTTTCTGTAAACTCTGTTTTTAGGAGAGAACCGGTGTCAGAGTCCGTTACTTCCAGCTTGAAGGTTTCTAACAAATGTAATGGTTCTTAGTATCTCAGTATCTATCATTACCTCAATATTTTCTTAGGAGTGCAGACCTCATTCATCCCACAGGGCTATGACTCAGTGAAAGCGAGCCATTGCGTATAGCCTTAAAATTATTAGTGTTGATTATCTTTTTCAAGACATAGCAGTAATAGAAACATCTAAGCAAGTCTAGCAAGTATTTGAGCATCCTCGTTATCTCCCAGGATAATTAAAATTCTGCTGGATACTTCCAGATAAAAATGACAAAGTATTTTTGTTGATTAATAAATATGCTGCATATAGGAAAAATACAGTAATAATACAATTTTATTGTTGACTGTTTACTTCACGCCAGTCATTGTTTTACATTTCATACATACTATTTAATCTTCATAACAACCTTCTGAGGCAGGCACCATTAAAATTCCCAGAAAAGGAAATGGGGACATTGACAAAAGAAGAAGGTGGGGTGGGTGGGGTGGAAGGTGACTGAGTTTTGTTACTCTCAAAACAAGTTCAACCATTATTAGTAAGTCAGTTGTGTAAGATTTTCTGGCTTCTCAGGTGCAGCCAGATCCAGACAGTTCAGTCACTGTGAGACATGTGTCCTTCGGTTGCTCAAGCGTGGCTTTCCAAACAGTGCTGCGTACAGATAGATGGTGTAGCTAGCCTCGCCGACGTAGATTGAACCATCTGCAGAATTTCACAAATGGGTCTGTAGCTTAATTTGCATACACACATAATAGTTGCGTGATCCCCTAATGTATAATTATTTTTTAAAAGCATACCTTCCTCATCTAGAATGTCATTTGTGATTACTTAAGGCAATCTCAATTTCATGGTTCAGCTGAAAAACATGGAGAATCTTGATACAGAGGTGTGGACTAAAAATAACATTTAAAGAAGTCAGTGTGGCTTGGGTTTCATGATCAAACTGGCAGAAATGGCTAACTTTTTTTTGGCTGTTCTGTCCTAGTACCATTTAACCCAGTGATATTTTAGCTCACTGTTGTGGTGGGCCGGCCTGGCACTGGGGTCGGGCCAGTCCCTGGAACCACAGGGATAGGCCTGGTTCTGAGTCTGTGGGGCTGACATGGTACTGGGGTCCGCAGAGGCAGGCCCAGCATGTAGAACGGTGGTGTTGGGCCTGAAGAGTTGGTCTGTGCAAGTGGTGTGGATCTTGGGTTTGTGAGGGCCAGCCTGGTGCTGGGGTGAACTTGGAACCCGAGTTCAAAGGAGTAGTCCTGGCGTCTGGGTCTGTGGGGGCTAGCACAGCATCAAGATGTACAGGGACAGGCCTGGGCCCTAGTTCTCCTGGGGTGGGCCTGGAGTCTGGGACTGCAGGGGCAGGTCTAGAGCCTGGATCCACGGGGGCTGACCTGGCCCTGGGGCAGGCCTGTAGTTGGGGACCTTGGGAACCAGTGTGAAGCCTTTGAGCCCTGGGGTTTGGCCTTGCACAGCAGCTG
Organism: Mormoops blainvillei; assembly: GCA_004026545.1. Taxonomy (NCBI): domain Eukaryota; kingdom Metazoa; phylum Chordata; class Mammalia; order Chiroptera; family Mormoopidae; genus Mormoops; species Mormoops blainvillei. Next base: position 101,986 of record PVJD01000332.1, read on the forward strand.
GCCTGGGCACATGGGGACTGGGCGTGGCCTGTCTTGAGGGTTCCCTGAGTTTGACCTGGTACTGGGGTCTACCATGAAATTGGGTGTTGAGTTTACTCCTCCTCCTTGTGGAGGGTGTCTCTCTGTGCTGGGCTCCCTGGGCTTGGGGGAGGAGTGTTGAGGGGAATGTGAAACTGTCCTTTCTACCCTCTTCAATGCATCTTATTTCTCTGCTTCATCTAGATGCTGTAATCTCTCACCTGGAATCCTTAGCTCATGTGAAGGTATTTTTGAGTGGATAGTTATTCAAATTGATGAGGGGACAAGTGCCAGCAACTCCTATCTCATCATCTTGCTGATGTCACTACAAACTATTTGAAAACTAGACAAAATAAGGTCTTTTTTGATGCAGTAATCTTCTTGCTATCCATGGCTTGTTAAGTTTCATTTCTCAAAAAGAGTTGCAGCATCAACATATTTCAGCGAAGTGGTTAATAAGAATATTTGGCTAGAATGCAGGTAAATTTACTTCCTAATGGTCTTTATCACACCAAAAATAGCAAGTGTCAAATATACTAGTCTTCATGTGGTGAATATTAATGTTTTCTTAATTTTTCCCAGTGATGTTGTATCAAAATGGCATTTGACAAATCAGTCAACTAAAACAAAATTCCGAGGTCATTTTAATGCCTGTTCATTTCATCTGGGGTGGAGTCATGTGCTTTGTGTTCATTTTTCTTGTTTTATTTTCATAGCTAGACACATGATTTAAGGGCAATTTACGTGAATAAATCACATTTCTATGACATGTGCTACACAAAACGGGAGGCCAGAATTCCTCCACAGAGTATAGGCCTTGATTAGACATATATACCCCTACCTCATAGGAGAAAAAAAACCAAAAAACTTTATTAGTGTCTCTTGAGAATATTCAAGTATGAGGCTTCGGGAAGAAATAATTTATTTTACTTCTGAGTTACTAGTTGATGTTTCTCCTATTGACACTTGTACAGTTTCATACAACAAATTGTGTTTCTTTCTTTGCTTTGACTACTAGGATGCTCAGAACCAAAAGGTTGCTCTAATGATTGAATGTTATTATCAACTCCTCACCTCTGTCTACATTAAATCAAAGAGTATTGGGGGTGGGGTTAGAGTTATCACCTAGGCTCCAGCACCTTGAGAAGTTAATCCCATCAGGAAGAATAACCCTTCTTGTTGGCTCTTAGCCTTGTACTTCTCTCCACTGGGCCCTGAGTTCTGTGCTCCATCCTGCCCTCTCTCCTTGCTCCTGCACCTGAATGCAGGCTTCTATAGGCAAATGTTCCTACCTACTCCCTCCCTCATTTAAATCGACTCATGCAAATAAGTACCACAGGCATGCAAATACCCTACTTCATTAAAATTCCTGAAATCCCCCCAGCTCAACCCAGATCTACATTAGAGGTTAATCCAACCAGGGAAGCTTGAGAAGGTACAACTGCTCTAGTTTCTTCACCTCTGGCTCATTTCTCCGCAGCCCTAGGGCTATGTTTCCATTCCAGGTACTCCAAACACTTAGCTCTCTTTGCTGCCATTACTCAGGTCACAGTGTCTCTGCCAAGGTGCACCCATGCTGGCCATGCCCTCCCCTGTGGTCTTCCATGCTTGACTTTCTTGCCTCTGACACACATACTATTTGTGGAATGTAGATGAAAATGTCTCAGTTAACTTCCTGACACTTGGATGAATATGTGCTTGTTGAGAAAAGCTGTGTGCCAATAATTTGTTGGAAAAAGTACAAGGGTCCTGTGCCCTTTATATATTCAAAGAAAAGAACATTAATTAAGGAAATTATTCTCTTTTCATTTGAGTCATTCTAAGTTACATAATCAAAATAGGGTTTTATAATTTTTCCCGTTCATGAATCAACTCCTTTAGCTTTTTGATTCAAGTTAGTTTTGTTAAATATCAAAGTACATGTAAGGCAGAGTTATAATAAGACATAAAATTAAGATGTTATCCCTAACTCAGAAGAAATTTTAGAGTAAAACATTTGTTCTAACCTGGCTGCATAGAAGAATCCCTTGGGAAGGGCTTAAAAATGCAAATGTCAGCATTCTATTCCCAGGAACCCTGAAGTAAATATTTTGGGTTGGGGTCCAGAAAATTTTTTTAAAGGTGATTAACTAAAGTGCAACCAGAGCTGAGGACCACTGAGGTAGGTACATCAGTTATGAACAAAACAGCTCTACTGCAAAGAGGAACATAATGTAACTGTTGTAAGACAGATACCATTGCTAAGATAAGGTCCCCATTCCCCGCAGCTTCCTCATAATTACCTGTCCCTCTCCCCATCTGTGTTCTGGGTTATTTGCCCTATCTCTTCTTTCATAACTCCCAACCATTACTGCAGATATAGCATTTATTAGTAATACCTGTTTTTATTTATCAACCAGTACTTCTACTGGATAGGTTTTTTAGGTCAGGGACCACGATCTGCAATTAGATTAATGTTATTTCACATCTGAGCAGCCCATGATATAGGTAGGTTACTCAGCCTCTGTGTATCTCAATTATTTATCTGTAAGATGTCAAATATAATAAGACCGGCATGAGGCTGTAATAAAATAATGCCTGTAAGTCACTTAGTTCAGTGCCTGGAACATAGTGACTGAGTCCCGAATGTTAGCTATTGTTATCACTACTCTCTCATGGCCCAGAATCTGGCATACTGATTTATACTTGTTAAGTACTCGAAAAATAAAAATACCACTGCATACTTGGCTTCACAGACCAGATTTATTGAACTTTGATCAGAGTTCTTTAACAAAAGGCAGGCTGTTTCTAGTCCGAAGAGGTGATTGTACAACGGAGAAAAAGGGCTCTTTGCTGTTTTTGTTTTGTTTTGCTTTGTTTCTCCTGGGACCAATCTGTCCTTCACCCTTCCTTCACAGGAGTCTGACCTCTTTTAGCTGCATCACTTGGGCTTCCTTCCACCACATGGAAGACCTCAAGAGGAAACTTAAAGGGTACAAGTAGAGATGGGACATTTTTCCTTGTTCCTACCTGCCTGGGGTTACATCCATCCACAGCTGCACTGCCTGTGGGGAAGGAGGCTCATCTACTACAGCTCCAGCCTTCACTGGCTTCCGATAACACCCTTGCTCCTCACGCCTAGGAGTGTCCTTGTTCTTGCTAGTTAGTCTCTGGGTGCAGGCCGTATCCCCTCTTGGTTTCCTTAGCCCTGTCCACATGGGTGAGAGTGGGTGGAAGGAGGTGGTCTCTTCATTAATGTCCCTTGAACTGTCTGACTCAGACTCAGTTTCCTATTAGGTGCCCGGGGGACACTTGGTCCTTCCTCAAAGAGATTTTAGTGATTTCTGCTGGGAATTTGTGGTAAGGAGTATACATTCATTAAGTCTCCAGTGTGAAGGGTACCACTCAGATGTGGGGTGAGGTTAACAACTCAAAGCACTGCAAAGTCACATGCGTAATAATACAACTAACTGGCTGTCTTTTACCTCATAAGGAACACAGGCCCTCCTCATTTAGCTGTTCAGAGTGCCACCTGTAGATGCTTCTTCTTCATTCTCTTTCCAGTCTGTTCTCTTGGCAGCCATTTTCAGATTTGCTCATAGTCTGCCCTTCTTAGGAAACTTCACCCTTCCCCACCAAGTAAATAATAACAACTTTGAGGGACATACTTTTCTTAATATTATCCATCTTTTATTTGAAATTTAAAATTTAACCAGGCACCTTATATTTCTGTTTGCTTAATTTGGCAACCACTCCCTGGGTCATTAGCTGGCACTGACAGCACAGACCTCGTTCAAGGTGCAAAAACATGAGGGAACGTGGTTGATGCCAGAGTCACATTCCTATAGGCAGGTCTGATTTGGCCTAAAAAATGTATTATTCCTTCTTATTGCTTGTCTTTCATATAAAGAAACTTTATCAGCATTGTGTGCTTGTTGCCAAATGTAGTTATGCACTTCTAGAATGTGAAAAGAACAAATATTACCATTTACAATGGAATGTTAATTTTATTTGTTTTGATAGCATTCAGATAGTGAATAACATGGAAAGGAGAAATTTTTGTTACAATTTGCATAATTTTCAGTCACAACTTTTTTATCTTAATGTTATTTATTGTTAACGAATAATAATAATTACTTCATTTGTATTGTGGCACATCGCTTATGCTCTAGTATAAATTTTCACATATCATTCATGTTAGAAACCTTATTAAAACACTACCAGTTTTTAAATTTTCTACCAGTTTAAAAAAATTACAAAAAAATCCAAAATAAAACTACTTAAGACCTTTGCCTATGGTGCGACTGTCTTTTTTTGTTTGTTTGTTTACATTTTCTCATTCATTCATCCACAAATATTTTTAATGTATACAATGACCAGAACATTTGATAGATACAGTTTGGAAACAGTATGAGACTCATTGGCTTTTTCAACTTCATAATGAGCAAGGGCACAACAAATGATAGTTCGCATTAGTTATAGATATATAATAAGTTAAGCTTTAGCGGCTTGCAGCAACAGTATTTATAACCCACAGCTTCTGTAGGTCAAGCAACACCTGGGTGCAGCTTATCTGGGTCCTTTGCTCCAGAGTCTTTCACAGGCTGCCCCTGTGCTGGCCAGAGATCCAACCTCATCTACAGGCTTGAGTCAGGAAGGAGCTGCTCTAAGCTCACCCATGTGCTATTGGCAGGACTCAGTTCCTTCAAAGTGGTTGGACTGAAGGCCTTTGTTTCTCATTGGCTGTTGGCTCGAAGCTGCTCTTCTTCACATGTGGACCTCTCTGTGCAGGAGTTCAGAACATGGCAGCCAGTTTCTATCAGGGCGAACATGCAGGAGGGCCAGAGGTTACCAGCAAGATGGAAGTCACAATCTTTTGTTACTTAATCATGGAAATGACATCCTAATACTTTTGCTACATCCTATTTGTTTAAAGGAAGTCTTTATATGCAGCCCCTAAGAGAAATTAATGTTAGGAGCAAAAATGAAGTCACCTCTAATATACTCTGATTTTTGGCTTTTGTTTTCCAAAAAGTCTGACCTCACTGAAGTGCTTGTCTTGAGGGACACAAGAGAACAGAAGGGATATGCTTTGTAAATTAAGGAGAGGAAGCCAAGGAGATTTCCTCAGGAGTCAAGAAATTGGAAGTCAAGGAGCCTGTTGAGAGCTATTGCCCTCGGGTTGAGTGGGATGAGGGATCAGAGTTGATTTTAAATGGATTTGAAGAGGATGAATGGATATTTCTTCTTACACAGCTGTATAAACTTGTGCATTGAGACTCATAGCCACTTAGGATATTTGTTACAGCTTATTCATTTTAAGAGTAGATATGTGATTGAGAGGAGACTAACACCAATGTTTTAAACTAATTGCATAGTTGTTTTATGGATTTAAATCTCAGTGTGCCTAATTTAAATTAGTTGTTTGTCGAATTCTGTAAAGCCTATTAAATAATGTTAAGTACAATTAGTTCCAGAACAATTACTGATGCTTTCACCAGACTTAATATTCTTTTACATAATTATTTTCCAATACATGAAATGCTATAAAAAGAGCAGAACAAATAAATTTTTGCTCATTTAACTTGCTATTTCTACTTATCAGAATATGATGTTTATTGGACTTGGGAGATAAAAACATTGCAAATATTTTCAAGTTTAAAAATCTTAGTAAAATAAACAAAAATAATGGTATATCCTATGCCTTATTCTTTTTTTAAAAAATCCTCTCCCAAGGATATGTTCTTATGATTTCATTTATTTTTATTGAATTTTTTCCATTACCATTTAGTCCCCTTTTATCCCTCCCCACAGCAATCACCACACTGTTGTTGATGTCCATGAGTCCTTTGTCCTTTTTGCTCAATCCCTCTGCCCCCTCACCTCTCCCTGCCACTAACTGTTACCCTGCTCACCATCTATGTGTCCCCATTTTTCTTGATAGTTCAGTTTGTTCATTAGATTCCACATAAGGGTCCCATATGGTATTCGTCTTTATCTGCCTGGCTTATTTCACTTAGCATAATGTTCTCCAGGTCCATCCATACTGTCCCAAAAGGTAAAACTTTCTTCTTTTTTATGGCTGAGCAGTAGTCCATTGTGTAAATACCCCCATAGTCGTTTATCCACTTATCTGCTAATGGACATGTGGGCTGCTTCCGTATCTTGGTGATTGTAAATAACGCTGCAATGAACATAGGGGTGCTTATGTTCTTTTGAATTAGTGTTTCGGATTCCTTCAGATATATTCCCAGAAGTGGGATTGCTGGGTCAAAAGGCAGATCCAGTTTTACTTTGCTTTCCACAGTGACTACACCAGTCTGCATTCCCACCAACAGTGCGAAAGGATTCCCCTTTCGCCACATCCTCACCAGCACTAGTTTGTTGGTTTATTGATGACAGCCATTCTGAGAAGTGTGGGATGGTATCTCATTGTGGTTTTAATCTGCATTTCTCTAATGAATAGTGACATTGAGCATCTTTTCATATGCCTGTTGGCCTTCTATATGTGCTCTTTGAATAAGCATCTATTCAGGTCCTTTGCCCATTTTTTAAATTGGATTTTCTGGGGCTTTTTTGGTGTTGAGTTTTGTAAGTTCTTTATAAGTATGGGGTATTAACCCCTTATCAGATGTATCGGTGAATATGATCTCCTATTCTGTGGTTTGTCTTTCTCTTTTGTTGATGATTTCCTTTGCTGTGCAAAAACTTTTCAGTTTGATGTAGCCCCATTTGTTTATTTTTTCTTTTGTTTCCCTTGGCTGGAGAGATATACTCCATAAAATATTGATTTTAGAGAGAGAGGAAGGGAGAGAGAGAAACATTGATCGGTTGCCTCCGGAACATACTCTGCCAAGGGATCAAACCTGCAACCTAGGCATGTTCCCAGACTGGGAATCAAACCCACAACTTTTTCATGTACAGGACAATGCTTCAACCAACTGAACCACTTGGCCAGGGCCCTATGACTCATTCTGAATTCTATTTCTCCTTTCATTTGAAAACATTTGAAAATTTAGTAATGCCTCTGTTTCCTCTTACCTGGGACCTCGTAACTCTTCCTCCATTTCCACTGCTGCCATTTTGGTTGGAGCTTCCCAAGAGCTCCCCATTGCCACTTCTGCCCCTCAAACCCCTATACACAGCAGGAGAGTGATTTTAAAACCAACAAAAAAAGGTCACACCACTTCCTTTTCAAGATCCACCCAAAACTTCTCATTTAACTTCAAATAAAGCACAAACCACTTGGATCTCCCCAGCCAGCCTCTCCAGTGTCAACTCCACCTTCCCCTTACTCTGTTCCACCTGTTGTTCTGGTCCTCGTACTTATAAAACTCCAGAGCCTAATTTAGATGAGTCAAGCACACTAAAAAAATAAACAAATGAGTACATCCAAGCAAATAGGCTTCAGGTAGTCAAAGTGATTATAGTCAATAGATAAATTTCACATTACCTTTTGCCTGGATCCATTCAGGTTCTGTCTCATGTATTAGTGTCTAGTTCATTCTGTCAAATGACAATATAAGAGGACTTTGTATCAGAAGCAGATTAACGTAGCCTTCTCTGCCATTACTCTCCAAGGTGAATGAAGATGACCTGTTTCACTCTCCAAGGTGAATGAAGATGACCTGTTTGGCTGTTCAGTTAATCTATTGCTGAGAGTTAGAAGATTCATAATGTATTGCTTTGATGAAGTTCCCCAGTAATATCTATGGGACAGATATTTTGTGGCATTTAAAGACTGGGCAGTGGACTGTGAACCTGAGGCACATTTATTTGTTATTAAATGTTCTTCCCCTCAGCTCACCAATCCTCATGAGTAGACATCTTCTAGTTTTCAAAAATGACTTGTTATCAACTCTGAAAGCTCTTCATTGGCTATGCCTTTAAAAAGGAGGCACACTTTCTTGATTAAACAATATACAATCACACTGGGTAGTCTCAAATGAGATGGAGAAATTGAAATTATTAATCATTCTCAATGTTCTTCAGAAAGTGCAATATCTATTTCAGCAAAGCAAATCATTTCTCTTTCGGTTGAATAATAAAAGTGTACTCTAAACTCTCCTCACCTTTGGGTATGCTTGAGAGTCTAATGTTAAGATTCCTAGAGCCAGTTCTTTCTCTGTAGTATTCATCCTCTCAGTTGTCTCTGCAGAGTGGACAGAGTTGAGGCCAATCTTAGATCACCTTTCCCAGAGATTTAATGTAATGATTCTTATAGTTCTCCCAGAGCACATCCTGTGTAATAGGCTTCAAGTTTTCAGAGGTAAAATAAGACCATGTGTAAAACATAAAAATATGTACTAAGAGATGATGAAAATGAACACAGAATGGTACATTAAAAGCTTTCATATCTGCCTCCAGAGAGTCACAGAGATGCTTATTAGGCACCTACTAGGTGCTTAGTACTTGGCCAGGATGCACAAACCATTTATTTGGGCACTCAGTAAAGACATATACATAACAATAAATAATATGAGTAATATATAGCATGATGAAGACATAATCAGATATTGTAGGAACCAACATGATAAAGATCTAGAAGACTGAGGAAATCAGCAAAGCTTTCAACAGTCTTCAGTGATAAGAATAATTTGCCTAGGAGCCAAAGCCTTAATTATGTTCTTTATGAAGCCCATATGATAACTCGGTTGGAGTGTCATCCTGTACAACAAAAGGTGACAGGTTTGATCCCCAGCTGTGATGTGTACAGGAGGCAAGCGATTGATGTTTCTCTCACTCTCTCTCTTCCCCTTCCTCTCTCTCGATAAAGTCAATAAACATATCTCAGGTGAGGATTAAAAGGAAGGGAGGAGGGAAGGAAGGAAGGTGAGAGAGGAGGGCGGGAGGGACAGAGGGAGGGAGGCAGGAGCCTAAGTCCTCCTGAGCTCTCCTGCGCACCTAGGGACTCCAGATATTTGCAACGTACAGTGCGGTGTATGGAAGTATCTAGTCCTACTTCTGCCCTCAAATTTGGACTCTGGTTTCTTTGGAGGCAACGTAATAACTTCTTATCAAAACCCTGTTTAGTACTTCCAAAGGACTGATCACCACAGGGCTCATCAGCATGCTCTGTCCAGCAACATTAGGACGGGGCTGACAGGCATTCTCCTGACCCCCAACACCACAGGTAAACCAACTCCTGAACCCTCATGCAAAAGCCCTCTTTGAAGGCTTTTCATCTTTCTCCTCTTCATACCTGTCGTAGCTGGTCACTCCTCCAGACTCAGTAATGACTGTGGACTCAGGCTCACTGTCTTCCTCTTCATCCTAAATCCCACCATCATTCTTGAAAGGAGCACAGACTTTGGAATCAAAGAGAGCTGGGTTTAACACAGCTCTACACTCTACTAATTGGCCAAAGTCAAGCTGCATAACTTCTCTGACCCTTTCTTTCTCATATGTAAAACATAATAATGGTTGTTAGTTCAAAAACCTGTGAGACCATGCATGCCTAACTCATAGAAAGTGATACATAAAGGTTGCTTAGGCAGATTGATATGATGTGGACAACGCACCCGGTGCCCTCCATTTATGGTTCTATCTCTGCAGCTCTACCAACCTCTGCACCACTCAGTCACTTTCAGGTTTGGGCTACGCCAGAGTGATCTGAATCGCTCCTCCTGCAGAATCCTAAATATCTACATTTTTTATAACACCTTTTCCTACCCTTTCAGCTCTCTTATTTCTCTACTCCCATTATATCTGTCCTTCGATTATTCTTCATCTTCATTTTTCCTTGTTCCCCTTCCTCTCTTTCTTGTATCTGAAAGAAGTATAGATGTCATGATATTATTAATACCATTTTTGACACCTCTCTTGTACCCTCTTCTTTCTTCTGCATCTTTCTGGCAAAACCCTACTGCTAAATTAAATCAGGTGATTACCTCTTCTGTTTTTTATACCTAGTCTACAGAGGAACTAGAAGCGGACTGTGTCCAGCCCCTGGCGAGCTGCCTCTGCCACACCTCGCATTTCAACCCTCAGCGTTCTCCACGCCTTGCCTACATACCGCCTCTCTGAAAGCTGTCCGCTGAGACTTGCTACCTATGTGACCAGAGGCACTTCCTCAACTGCCTATTATGTCCACTCTCTCAGTCCTTTCCCAACTCCTCCCTCTCCAATTATAGAGACCCACTTGCTCTTGTGGTAGAAGGTTCTATACCCCATCCTTTCCTATTTCCTTGGGGATGTCATTCCTTTGTTAATCTCTTCTCCCTTCTATGGCTTTACCCTTTCTCCATCGACTTATTTTCTCTTTCAAAATAGAAATGTGTTAAAGGTCTTCTCTCCTTCCTTCCCTCCCCCTCCCTACACACTATCCACTGTCCTCTCTGTTTGAGGCATTCCTCATGGTGTTTGCTGGTGTAAATCTCCAACCTTTCCTTTTTCCTCCCTCCTACCCCTCATCCTCCTTCTTCTCAGTCCTCAAGTAAACGTTTTTCCCCCTGGATTCTATCCTCAACCCTTTCCTATTTTTAGTCAAGGTCATCTCAGAGGTGATAGTGACAATATTTAACAACTGGCACAGTTGGGCACTGACAAATCAGACCAGATACTGGCCATAAGCATCTGATAGAGCCCTACCAGAGCACTGGGCCTGATGCCATGGTATCAACCATCCCCTATGTCCCAGATCTGTCCCACCATCCCAGGCCTCCTTCATAAATCAGAGTGGACACACACACGCATCACATGCACCACAGGTTTAACATTTTCAAAATTGAGCTCTCCTCTCCGCCTCTCTTCTTCTTCGGATGTTTCCTCTCCTGTACTCCCTGCACTTCTACTGATAGCGGGATGGCACCCCACACTACTCTGAGGAAAACTGTCTCACCACTGTGATCTTGGGGCCGTTTTCTACCTTGGCTGCAGTGGGAAGAATACAAATCTTAAGCTGTGAACTTCCCCACAAGGGCATCCCACTGCTTTTAGGGTAAAATTCAAACTCCTTAGGGAATTTCCCCTTAGGGAACGTAAGAGTCTTTGGGACCTGACCCCTGCCTCCAGCTGTAACCAGGCCTCTCAGCACTTCCCTCACCTCCTTCACCCTTGCGCCCTTTGCTCCATCCTAGATGGAGCCCCAAAGATCAGCCCCCGCAAATCATTCTAATTTTTGCCTTGGGCCCCCCCACAGCCTCTTTTGGCAACCTGGCTCTCATCATCACATACTCAATCCTGACATCTTTGTTAGAATGGATCCTGTTTATCTTTACAAACCTATGTCATTTCTTTTAAGAAGACTTTCTTGACCTTCCCACTGTCCAATATGGGTTACATACACTCCCTTCTGCTTTCATTACACCTCACAATTATCTCTTCCATTTCATTTTGCAGAAGTTATTTTATCTGTCTGTTTACCCCTCCTGTTCACTACAATGTGAGACAGTCCAGATTAGTGCTTGGCGTGCAGTGGGAACTCAACAAGAGTTTATGGATCGAAGGGTTCATTGGACTAAGCGGGAAGATCGTAAACGAATCACACTAACACATGGGGTCTGCTCATTGTTGGCATATGAGCTTCCGTTATCATGTCAACATACCTGAAATTAGTGATGCAGATAACACTGCCTGGTCTTTTTTCAGTGTGTGCAGAAGCTGTCAAGGCACACAAAGTGTCCCTTGGGAGTTTCTGAGACCCGAAAGCCCAGAGTAGGGCTCTGCGAGCACTTGCTGCCTTTCCCTGGGTGCCCACAGGTGCTTAACGATTCTTGACTGACTGCTTCTACCTTTCTCTGTGGCTTTGCCAAAACAAGCCCATATGCTTTAAGTTAGTTTCATTTGCCACTGTCCTTTCATCCAGATTTTTCTTTCACAGAGTAGAAATAGAGGCAAGATGCACATAAGAACATCCTCAAATCATCTGGTTTTATATTTTGGGTGCTTTCTCAAATTGCACTTCTACTTAATCTTTTCGGTAAAACTAAATAATTTACCTTTTTATATTTATCTGTTGCCCTGTAATTGCTGTATCAAAAGTGTGTTCAAGACACAAATTGTGACTTAGCTGTTGTTCTGGATCCTGTATTGCCTGCAGCTATTTGATTTAAAATTCTAGAGAGGATGCTGCAGTCACTACAGGCCAAACCACTGTGTCTCTGGCGACGACTGTGGGGTGGTGGCGATGGTGGTGGTAGTAAACCTCTGGGGAGAATACGAGTCTGTGAGCCGCAAAAGTAGAAATTGCCCTTTGCCATCAGAGGAGGCAAAGTAATTTGGAGCAGATTAACTGCACACCAGTAAAGGAATCTTTTTTCAGAATCATCTTTTAATTTATTGCCCAGGTTGTGGTTAAAACATTCCCTCCCTTGCCCTTCCCATTCTCATCTCTCACTGTCCCCCAAGGAAGATTAACAAAGTTAAAAAAAAATTAAGTTCTCCAATTCTTAAGAAGATAGAACTGTAAGCCTATTATTTAGAGTGTTTTATCTTTCTCGTGCAAATACTGTTGATGGCAATTTGAATTTTGCTTGTGATTGAAACGCAAAGCACTTCTTTCATCACAGGATCCACCTCATTTCCTTTCTCAGACTATTCTCATTTTATTTCTTCCCAAGGCTGACTACCACTAGGCTTTGTGTTATGTTGTAACTGTCCAATCAGCAAGGCTGGTGATTATTAACTTCATGTTACTATTAAGGAATGTAAGAGAATTAACATTTATTGATCACACATGCTGTGCTAGAACAGTGCTAGGGGCTTATATAGGCTATTTTATTTAATTCTTACCATAATCTAGTGATGAAAAGATTGTTTTCATCCTGTTAGATAAGTATACTGGGGTTCATAGAGTTTATGTAATTTGATTTGACCAACAGAGCACAGAATATGGGGGAGCTTGGATTTGAATCCAATTACAGTTGATTCAGGAAGCCCATTACATTTTTATTACATGATGCTACATCCTATTTTGACTAGTGAGTATCAGAAGATTCAGTATTTCATTTCTTTTTTATTCTTATTGATTTTTTTCTCCTACAAATTATATTGTGGTTCCTAATAAGTTCTCTATGTCATTTGTGAACTGCTTTTGAGGGTACCATGTGTGCACATATATGTGTATGGGTATGCATTAGAAATTATAGTTTTATTTAGACATTTGGACATATAGCCAATAGCATTTTTACTGAGAATGTTTTGCTTTTATGTAATTCCCCAACTTGAGAGTGTTATAAAATGGTCTATAACTTATAAAATCAAAATGTGCAACAACAAATGCCTCTTTATACCCACTTTAGAATGGCGGACATGGTTCAAACCCTCGTGCTCTTCTTTATCCGTCCTCTTCTCCTTCCACCCCCACTTTCCTCTACTGTCAACGGCGTTCCCCTACAACTTGGTCTTAATTTATACCAATCCCTAGCAGCCGACTTCACCCCATTTGCCCTATTGCCCTTTCCTGGGCCAGCTTGCCTCCTTTTCTATGAAAACTTCCTCTCTCTGCTCTCATCTTGGATCTCCTTGTAGTCAGAACAACACAGCTTGAACAGTGAGATAAAGAGTAAGTGATTGTTAGCAGTATTTTGACAACTAAATTAAAAAAGCAAGGACATTGGTTTGTGAAGTTTCTTTCTTCTTCAAGCTCATCCACAGCCGTTGGACAGTGCTGATGTATGGTAAGCCCCCCATGAATACATTTCATGTTGCTGGGCAGGGCTGCCTACGAAGCTATCCAAATATGAGGGCGATAGTGTAACTGTTGCTGGTTCTCATGTCGTGCGTGCGCTTTGAAAGTGACCACCAACCCAGTGAATAGGGAGTGGCCAACCGTCTCCCAGGCACATCTAGAGTAGGAGTCTTTAGTGGGGAAAGGCTTCTTAGTACAAGGAATACTTTGGCGTCATGTAGCGCCAAGTTAATTAAATGATGTGATGTAAATCATAAGCAGGGACTCACATTACTCAATGAACTTTTCAGCCTTATTGTTCTTCTGTCCCAAACAAATCCAGTGCTTTACCCTCCTAACACCTGCTTTGTACCATCCACCGCAATCGCAGTTTTTTCTCCACTTCCATGTACGGAAATTCTTAAAGGTCTGTATGTGCTTCCAGAGCATCCCACACTTCTGCTAGCAAAGCACTTACAACATTTAAATTATGTGTGCACCTGGATAATATATCAGTCTCCCTATGAGGCTATTATATGCTCATTACTTAAAAGGAGCAATATGGAGAGCAGAAAAAAAAGGCTTCATCAACATTTTGGAAGGAGAAGGGCTTCTCCACTGTAGCAGAATTTACTAATGTGCTCCTTTTCTTTTCTTTTCTTTTCTTTTCTTTTCTTTTCTTTTCTTTTCTTTTCTTTTCTTTTCCTTTTCTTTTCTTTTCTTTTCTTTTCTTTTCTTTTCTTTTCTTTTCTTTTCTTTTCTTTTCTTTTCTTTTCTTTTTTTGTCACACAGCTGGACGACATATTCCAGTCTCCCTATAGTCAGATTAAACAATAAATAAGCTTGATCCATAGAATGTTGCCAAAGAGATGTTGCCTCTTACATACATACCTGGCCCATAGTGACCCACCGAATGATCTTCCACTCTCTATCTTTCCTCCTATGCTGGCTGCATGAAGATGACTAGAAGGCCCTAGAAAACAGTGGGACCACAAGATGGAAAGAAAGTAGGGCCCTAAATCACTATATGGAAGGTTTTCAGCTACATACTGCTTAGTGAGGGGGTCGGACCTTTCTAACTCTTTGCTGCACTGTGAAGCCCTGGAAGGCACTCTGGATTAATGCTTGGCACACAGTAGGAGCATTACAAGAGTTTATAAACTGAAGGGTTTATTGAATCAAGCAGGAAGATTATAAATGATGAATACCAACACAACCGAGTCTGCTCGTTTTTGGTATATGGGCTGTTTTTTTTTTAATCATTGGGAAAAACTTGAAATTAGTCATGCAGATAACAGTGTCAGGTCTTTGTTCAGTGTTTGGAGTAGCTGTCAAGACAAAGTATTCCTCAGGAGCTTCTGAGAATCTAAAACCAAGGTGATGGTGTGGGAGGCAGAAAGATGTGATACGGACAGGTTTGTGGAAACTGAAAACAGACAACGGAGCCCCAGGTTGGGGGCATAACTCTACCAAAGGAACAGGTATGTAGTGAATGATGCAGCAGAATAATTCCCATCTCCACAAGCACAGCCTAGGCACAGTATATAAAACTTCTCATTGTGAAGTCCTATATGGATGAGTCAGGGCCACTTCTCAGTAGTGACAGCGTGGGTTGATATCAAGCATCAGTCTGAATGTTGACTGTCTCTGTGAGTAGGCAGGCAGCCTAGAGTGGGCTCAAGAGACAACATTGCTTTGCAAAACTCATCACGAAAATTATATGCAACCCACTGAAAAGAAGAGATCTCAAGTGGGCTAAGATGAACTTTCTGCTACTCTGGGGAATGACATCTTGAAATAAAAAGTAGGTTGAATTATAGAATAAATAAGAAACATGTATTTTTCATCACTGAACATGAAGACCAAGATGAAACATATATTTTTCACCACCTAGTGTGAAAACCAAGATTCAACCCCACTCCCTCATTTACTTCCCTGTCTTTCCTGCTGTAATGTAAGTGCTGTGAATTAGGGACTGTCTGGTTCACCAGGGTGTCCCCAATGTCCAGCACATGGTATGCACCCAATAACTACTTATGAGCATGTGGACATATGAGTAGTCTGTGGGTGAGAGAGTGGTCCCATTTCTGTCTCTCCATGGTGGCCATGGGAAATAACTTCAAATGAGCAAGAGTAGAGAATTCGGTTGGGAGAGGCTTCTGTTGGAGATTTTGTTCTTTTACTCCAAAGGTCAAGAAGCTAAATATCACTGAGTGTATTTCTTAGGGGACAGCATTAGCTACTGGGTCTTAAAATAAAAATTACCAATGGCAGAACACTGTCACCTTTGTAAAAGACCTCTCATCCACATTTAACATTTAGGGTACCAAGCTCAGAAGATAGAAAGAAGACATTCAGTGGCATACTTTCACTCTGATATTTGTTTTTATAAAACCAAGCTTATACATTTTACATGCTGCATCTCTACAACATTGATTTTAACCATCATGTACACAAGCATCAATAGTGTTTTCACATGAGCAGGAAATGCTACATTTGTTAATGGCTTGAGAGTGGTTATTTTTGATGTACAATGATATAAGATAATTTCATTGTCAGGTTTTCATATTATATGAATTATGATCACAACGATAGTTATTAATTTTATCATGGTGGAGACCATTTATTGAATGCTTTTTTGGAGTATTAGTTGTTTTGTTAATTACTTGGAACATATGATTTAATTGGTTTTGAACCTATGCATAGAGAAGGAGGTCTCCTGCCCCCATCAATGTTAGGCTCACATCTTGAGAGGCTTATGTATAGGGGTAGCAGAAACTCACAGAAAGATTTAGGGTAGAGACTTTCAACCGGTGTACTGTAAGAATTTTTAAAACAGGCAACAACTATTTAATCAGGGGCACTGACCTCTTTTCCCTTCGACTGTCAAATAAAAAAATGACAACAGCCAACAAAATAGCAGTCCAGTGTGAATGAATCAAAATGATATCTAGTCTTTGGTCATATCAGCAAAAAATGTATTTTCTGGAGTGTCGCGGAATTTTAGTAATCAGTTTATGTGTGCCACGAGGTGAAAAAGGTTGAAAATTGCTTACCTAGGAGAATCAGTATACTGGAGGCCAGTGCCTAACCCTCCTCAACATAGCCTAGAGAGGTGCCAAGACTAAGAAAAGCTTGAATTTAGGATGGTAGATGTTTGAATTGTGTCCCCCAAAGAATATGTTCACCTGGAATCTCAGAATGTGACCTCATTTGGAATAAAGATCTTTGCAAATGTAATTAAGGTAAGAATCTTGAGAAGAGATCATCCTAGATTAGGCTGAGCCCTAAAACCAATGACACGTGTCCTTGTAAGTGATAGAAAAGAAGAGGTACAGAGAGAAGAGGACCATGTGAAGACAGAGGCGGTCACTGGAGTTATGTAGTTTTAAGCCAAGGAACACCAAGGCTTACAGAGAGGCATGGGGAAGAGTCTCCCTTAGATCTTCCAAAAGTAACCAACCCTGCTGCACCTGATTTCAGATTTCTAGCCACGAGGACTGTGAGAAGTGAAATTTCTTAGGTTTTTTAAAGCCACACCGTTGTGGCAGCCCTAGGAAGCTAACATAAGAATGGAGCCAGACAAAGCAGCAGCAGTCAGGCGAGGGAGCCCATGGGGAGCCGTACAGTGTTTATCTTGCAGATGGGTGCGCAGATAGCAGCTGAGCATCCTGGTCCAAGGGGCAGTCCTCCAGGAGAGAGCTGGGGTAGCCCATAGGTGGCCTCAGGCCAGGACAAGGGAGGATGAAAGTGTGGAAACCCTGGGGCCAGGGGCAATGGCTTGGACTCACCATTCTCAGTGAAAGATGCCAGCACGGTGCAAGAGTGGACCAGCCACTCCAATGGGAAACTGGTGAGGACCCAAGGTAGCAGGTGGATAGCCAGTGGGCAGGAAGAATGAGGTGCATCATGGAGGAAAGCTGGGGTGGGGCAGTGTGTAACCCAAGGGCCTCTCTGTCCACTGCCAAGGCATGGCATGAGCTGCCTGTAGTGTTTTGTTATCCAAGAAGAGAAGAGCTGGTAAGAGGAAGGAAAGCTTGAAAACAATATTTACTCAAAAAGAGACCAAGCATTTACCTGAAAGACACTATTTTATACTGGAAAGGCCAGTTACTGGTACTTTGAACAGACATGTTTAAGTTTTTTCCCTGGTATTTGTCACATAGGCTAAAGGAAAAGGTAAATCATACAAAATAATCTACTTTGCACATCTGAGTTATTTGTGAAAATTCAGGAGTTCTATACTTCCTCTTCGTCTTACCTGGAATCTCTTCCTCAGGAGACTTGGGCCTCTCATAGCTTCCAGAAGGCTCAGGAAGAGGGGTGTCCTGGCAGGAACCCAGCACAAACTCCTGATGAGACTCTGCCTAATGTGTGGAGGGCTCAGCAGTTGTGAGTTTCTTTCTTTTCTTTTTCCTTTCCCTCCCCAACTTTCTGTCATGAAAACTTTCAGATATGCAAAATAGTTGAGATTATTTCAATGAACATTCTCATTCTCCACACTCGTATAGATTCAACAATGGCCGAATTTTGCTATTCTCTCTCTCTCCATATATATAAATATATATAAAATATTATAAATAATATTATATATGGCCTATATATGCTTTATTGAAGTATAATTGACAAACAATAAACAACATTTATTGGAAGTGCACAATTTAATGAATTTTGACATACATATAAATTCTTAAAATCATTATCATAATCAAGATAGCAAACATGACTATAACTTTTACCCAAACGTTTCTTTCTGCCCCTTCATGATGTCTCCCTCTCCCATCCTCCTTTGTCACCATTTATTGCCAGGCAACTTCTGATCTGTTCCTATCACTATAGGTTAACTTTCGTTATCTAGAATTTTATATGAATGGACTCATACAATATATACTCTTTATTCAAGAGGCTTCTTTCACACAGCATAATTATTTTGAGATTCATCCAGGTTGCTGTATGTATTAATAGTTCATTTTTTTAATTCCTGAGTAAACTATAAATCATTTATCTATTCACAGATTGATGATAATTTTGGTTGTTTCTTACAAATAAAGCTACTATGAACATTTCCAGAGAAGTCTTTGTTTGGACACACGCTTTCATTTTGGATGGGTAGATATGTAAGAGTGGTGGAATGACTAGGTCATGTTTATTTACTTATTTATTTTTAGAGAGAAGAAGAGAGGGAGAAAGAGAGGGAGAGAAACATTGATGTGCAAGAGTTACATGAATAAGTTGCCTCACACATTCCCCCAACTGGGGACCTGGCCCTAAACCCAGGCATGTGCCCTGATTGGGAATCAAGCTGGTGACCTTTCAGTTTGCAGACTGACACTCAGTCCACTGAGACACACCAGCCAGGGCTAATGAGTAGGTCATATTACTATTTAAGAAATTACCAAGTTTTAACATTTTAAGAAACTATCAAGTTGTTTTCTGAAATGTTTATATTTCCACCAGTAGCGTATGGGAATTCCAGTTGCTTCAAATTCTTGCCAACACTTTTTATCTTCGATCTTTGTATTTTTAGCCATGCTAGTAGGTATATAGAGAATTTGTCCTATGGTTTGTATTTTAATTTCTCTAATGTTGAATCATGGTGCACCTCTTTCATATATATACTTTGATGAAGGGTCTGTTCAAATCCTATGTCTCCTTTAACAACTGGGTTTGCTGATGTAAGAAATGTCTAAACCTGTAAAGAATTTTTATAAGAGTTTATTTGAGCCAATCTGATGTCACATGCCAGGAAGAAAGATCTGAAATGCTCTGGAGAATGGCAGTTCTGCAGGGCTTTTTTTGTTTGTTTGTTTGTTTTTTTTATATGAGGGAACATAAAGAAGATTAGATAAAGGTGGAGAAAGCAAGGTGGGTGGTGTTGGATTACAGGATAGTAAACAAGGTTATGTGCTTTCTTGAGGGTGGTTGTGCTTGGAACAGTTCTGAAAAAAAGGGATTTCAAAGATGTGTTAACCGAGATGCACGAAAGCGATGGACAGGGCTTGCTTAAGGCAAAGATAAACCTTTTACTACAGACTTATATGCCTGCAGAGTAACTACCTGCCACGTCCTGCTCAGCTAGGAACTGTATCATTGGATCACCCCGTGAGGCTGCTTTTAGTCCCTGGACTTGTCTGATTTACTACAGAGCCCCATTTTTATCCCGAGGTTGATTGCCTTACTATTGAGTTATTTATATGAGTATGTTCTTTATATGTCCTAGAAAAATATCTTCTATTGGATATATATTTTGAAAGTATTTTTTCAAGTCTGTGGTTTTCCTTTTAATTTTTCATAACAGTACCCTCTGAAGAACAAGCATGTCATTTAGATTATGGCGAAGCAAGCAGTTTTGCCCACATAGGTCTAGGGCGGGCACCGTGGCCCTGGAACCAGTGGTTGTAGAAGCAGTGTCTTCTCGTCCCTGTCTTGGACTGAGGCCGGGCATTGCTAGAGTTCACCCTGGCGGCAGCTGTTTTCTGATTCCCTAATGTGTTGGTCATTTGCCTGTGTGTTCCCACTACTCCCTGACCTCTGTGCTCTGTGTTGTAAGGTGGGGAGACTATGAAAACTGCAATTTGCAGGTTTCCTCCAAATTGGTGCCTAGTCAGGCTTGGCCAGTGGGGGGCAATGTCAAGAGCCTGACAAGTCAGGAATTGGGGAGAAAGGAATTTCATCCTTCCAGCATGGGGAGGCGGAGCAGCAGTGGCAGTGACAAATGTGGCTGCGGCTGGACTGGCAGAAACGGTGACCAGGGTGCAGGTCCCCAGTCTCTGCAAGGCAGCGTAGATCTAGCATGAGTCTCAGCAGCTCGGCGACCCCGGGCTTCGGACCACACTTTCTCCCTTTCTTCCCCTCTGCTGCGGCAGGTCGTGGCTTCCTGCAGTTACAGGTCTTTGGGGAAACTTATTTTTCTTTTGTTCTTCCAGCCCTTCTAACACCCTTGCAACCAATGCCTCTATTAAACTTCCTCTGTTTAATATGTGGAGAGTAGTTTCTTTTTTCCCCTGATTGAGCCTGACTGCTAACATCTTCCTTCTAAGTGTAGCAGAGAATGCTGACCCGCTGCAGGCTAATTCCTGAAAACATTCCTGGAGGCCCCTCCTTAGCACTGCTCTCTTGCCCTTCTTCTCAGTTACTCAGAAAGCACCAAATTTTACACACACACACACACACACACACACACACACACACCCCCCGAAACAAAAAAGAGAAACCCTTTCTGCTTAAAATAGCCAGAGTGATTTCCATTCTCTTTAACTGAACCCTGTCTGTAACAAGATTCTGGAATTGAAAGGTCACCTCCCTAATACTGCCTCTAAAACATTTGTATACCCATCTGTCTAGCCTAGCACTGGGCTGTGGCCCGTGATCCTCATAGACATTCTGGTGATCAGAGATCCCAGAACGTCTCAGTGTCCTGGGAGGGACTGCTGGTGTCTGGAAAGGACACAGAGCAGACAGGTGAGGGGAGATTGTGGGTTTTACTTTGTTCTGTCTTTACGATCACAGTGATCAGTTAGGTGCATGATTGTCATTTGGAGGTGGTTTGTTTTATCTATTTTGCACACACAGTAAAAGGAAGTGTGGTAATGTGTCCACAAGTTTTAGTCAGACAGGCCTGAGTGAATTCAGCTCCTCCTCTATGGCCTGAGGGTTAACCTCATACAGGTCTCTGCATCCTCATTCGAATGAAGGTCAAATGTCAGTAACAACCTTATAAGATTCTTTTAAAAGGATTAAGTGAGACTAAGTGTATGTACACACACATACACACACATTCAGGGGTGGGCAAAAGTAGGTAAGTACGGAAAATAATACAATAATAATAAATAATGAGAGAGAGAGTGTGCACAAGAGAACTCAGTTACACTACTCCATTTTGAAAAATAGATATTATATTCCTAAATTTGCAACATGGCTTTGCCTATAGGCATACCTTTTAAGAATATGGAGGTGCAAATTAGCAATTTAACCAAGTCCACCAAACTGCGATGAGGCTGCCTGGGCCAGGGCCAGTCTGTGCCACTGAATACCTTCCCCTGAGACACCAACTCAGGCCTGCTTTCAGGACCAGTTCAGAAGGTGGCTGCTTGCCCCCGCCAGCCACAGTATGGGTGGGTCAGTCAGGAAAGAGCATGAGAGGAGCACGTTAGGGCAGCTCAGGCGTACTGGCAGCTGGTTCCAGTCACAGACCTGTCACAATAGGCAAATGTGGTCACCACCATTTTCCTGAAGACTATAAAAGGCTGATGATGGATGTGTTCTACTTTCTCAGGAGGGTGCAAGTTTTTAGCGTGGGGACAATTTGGGGGGAGGGAAATTTCCCTGAAACTTGGGCTGTTTCTGGGGAATATTCCTAAAGGCCCCCGGAAATGATTCTTAGGGGGGAAACTCTAGAGAAAATTTTGAACACTTGCGCAGTCAAAGGGCTGCCTGGTTCCTCAATGTGGGAATCTTATCCTCTATGTAAAACACTGCTAGCACCGCTGAGGGCCGTTCCAATGGTGTTTGTCCCCTTCTTGCTAACAGAATCTAATTTTATTTCAACTGCAACCCACCCAACCTCAGGAAATGAATCATGACCGAAATAAGTCAATCATAACAACCGTTTTTCTTTACAAATGTTTGGTTTGGGGTCTAGCCAATGGTATATGAAGTCATCTGGGGAAAAGGTCTATCTTCCTGTTCCAAGAGAGTCAGCCCATCTTTCCTGCTGTGGAACTTTTGATGTAAAGTTGTGATGCTTGGAGCTACTGTAGCCATCCTACCACCATAAGATCAAGAGATCACAGTCTCTTGGAGCTCTTAGATGGAGCTCTTAGATCATTAACCCACTGACCCCACCCTGGAACTGCCTACCCCCAGATTTTTTATTAAGTAAGATTATAATCAAGGAGCTAGGGTGTTATGCTGCTTTGACCCTGATTTAGTTTGGCTACGTGAGGTCCTCGTCAGAGTTTGAGAAAATGATTTAGTACAATGTCTAATTGGTAATTTCTGCTTAAGCGTTGCTCTCAAATTCTCATTATACTCTCTGTGCTGGAGTGTGTCGCATAAGATAAAGCAGGCTGGCGCCCTTGATATTTTCTGTCTCCGAATCAACCTGTTGCAGAGGAACATTGTGCAGTGTGGCTGCTCCAGATCCTAGCATGTCTTGATAAACAAGCTCATTCACACGGTTGTAATGGGGCGGCAGAGATTGCCACTCCGAGGGGTCTTCAGTTATGTTATTGCTAGTTGGTTGTATACAGGCTCTTGCTTGCTGTCAGACTTGATCATTGAATCTCCAAAAAAATGCATGCAAAAAGCCCTCCATAAAACCCAAACAATATTTTTTGATGATTATATTTCTTTATTCTTTACATTGTTTTTTCTAGTATTTTTTTTGCCACCTTGTGTTTTTTTAATTTTTTGAAATCTGCTTCATGCTTGCCACACACCTCCCCCCAAAAATGTGTTTTGCTTGTCCTAATGGCTAACTACTTGAAATGGGAAAAAAAAATCTCAGATACAGATTGATTGACAACATAAGCTTGGAAGTTACCACCCACATGTGAAACCACTCTTCTTCAATGAAAATATTTCATGGGACTTCATAAATCCACAAAGAAGCTTACACCATATCTTTTGGGAGAAGAGGAAACGGGCTTCTTTTAGGAAGACACTAGTGACCTCTATTTAATCACAATAAAGACCTTTAATATGTTTCTAGCCTTGGCATATTTTAGAGTCAAGAATGGGAAATGAAACTGCTGAAATTTTTGCTCAAATAACTAGACTAGATGTAAATATTTAAAGAAAAAGTTATTATAAGCAAGAAATATTACATAAAATATAATATTTATGTATACTACCATTTCAATAACACCCTATAAACATGTAAAGAGAGATACCAAGGTTTTGATTATAAAAGTAACATACGCTCATGACAAAAATTGAAGCTACACATTCAAATGTTCAAATTCTAGTGCGGAAGTTCCCCTGTAAGATCATGTTCTCAGAGTTAACTGCTGCTGACTATTCAGTACACAGACTTCTAGTCTTATGCATACGAAATATATTTATATAAATGGGATCTTAACCTACTGTTTTATAAACTGCTTTTGTCCTCTAAAATATATAGCTTGAACATCTCTCCAAGTCAAAAGTTACATACTTCATCTTTTAAAACAGATGGATAATATTCCAATGGGTGGATATAACTATGCTTTATTCAACCAAATAAAAACTTTAAAACTTTTTTCACTGTTTTAGATAAGTTTACAGGGAATATTTATGCACTTGAATCCTATATATTTGCCTGATTACTTTTTGAGGATATATTCTAAGAAGTGGAATGATTTTATTAAAGGATAGTCACTTATAATTTTCATACATATTGGCAGATTTCTTAGAAAATTTATATCAATTTACACTTGTGTACCCAAGGAATAAGTGGGCCCCATTCTCTAATATTCTTGCTATTACCAAGCAATAACACTCATTTGAATGTTTGTCAATCTGAAGATAATATCACTGTTGTTTTGTTCTGTATTTAATTAATGGTGCATGAGGTTGAATATCTTTTCATTGGTTTATTGACCACTTGAGGTTATCCTTATTGTCAACAGGAGGGTTAATCTTTTACATGTAAGAGCTTTTATATGTTAAGGGAATCAATTGCTCACTTTTGTATAACTTTTATAGGAGTTATTTGAACATCGAAGATTATTTATGCAGTTTCTCGAGTGTTAGTTACTCACATAGCACCAGTCTTCCTGGGGAAAACAAATTGGGTCAGGTGGTGCCTCCTCTTCATTTCTGTGACACTTGGAGATTCATCTGCTAGAATACATGTCACTAGGTACCAAGTGCTTTGGAAACGGACCTTCGTCAGACCTGCAGTTTATGGAAGGTAGGGAGGAGCCTTGGTCATCTTTGTACCCTGCCACCTAACATGACACTCCCAGGAAGTAGTCATTAAAAGTGGTAATACAAGTAAAGCCCTTTGACTTTATTTTTTCTCTTTCTCCCAAAGTGCAGCCCAGGCTGAACCTGCATAAGAGTACGACTTGCGATTTTGCTCTCTTTGGTCCAGTTTTGAACACTTATAATATGCCAGCCTTATACCAAAGGCAGCGGAGGCCCAGCGGGAAGGACTAAATTCCCCTGGTCGTTTGCCTATTTTTCAATTCAAAGGAAAGAAGTCTTTTCCCCAAATTTGGAAAATAAGTGCCAAAATGTTAAAGCCACTGGCTGCATATCTGCTGCTGCACATGAAAGGAAAAAATTAAAACAAAATACTTGATGTTGGGAAGATTTAGCCTTACAACTAAGTGATATAGAAAAGATAATAGGCATATTTCGAAATACAATTAGATATTTATTCATGTATTTCTAAATACAAATGTATCCAGCTTTTGTAGATCAGTTTGACAGTTTTTTCTCTTTTTAGCGATCATGCTGATAACTGAAGTTTCTGAAGAGCTGTTGCTAAGCAATGTAACTGAAGCATGTAATGAAACTTTCCCGTGACTACGTAACTATAAAAAAGTCTTATCTTAAGTTTACTACTTCATTACCAATCTACTTTTATTGTTTGTATGATTGCACCCTTCCTCCTTATCTAATTAAAAATTTCATACAGTTATCTAAAACTGATCTAATATTCTAACAGAAGACTAATGGGGAAATCTCCTTCAGAGAAAAATGTTTATGGAGACACGGTTTTGGTATTCAACATAGGATTATCCATCATTATCTAGCTGGGTGACTTTGAGTATGTCAAAGACTTTACTGGAAGTCCCAGCCAATGTGATGAGTCAAAAGGTATTAAGTATAAGCATAGGAAAAAGGCATTTTCTATATAGGTTATATTCTACTGTGTATGTTGAAAATCCAAATTAATTCACAGATAAATTATTAGATATAATAAGAGTTTAGCAAGTTTACCGTATAAAAGATCAACATACAAAAATTATTTGTACCATCATATTAGCAATAAACAAATTTTAAAAAAAGAAGAAAGATGCCATTCCAAGAGCAACAAGAGTCCAAAAAGTAACCTAGAAATGAATACATACAAGTTATCCATGGAGAATATTAAAATATATTACTGAAAGATGTAAAAAAAAAACTGAACAAATATAGGTACATACTACGTTAACAGATAGAAAGAACTGACATTGTAAACAAGGTCATTTCTTCCCTGGAAAACTTACAAACTCAGTAACATTTCAATAATATCCCAATAGAATTTTTTCATGGAGCTTGAAAAATTGATCCTGAAATTCATATGAAAAAGGCAAGAGTCCTCTCATATAAAGGGCCAAAGGGAGCTGAAACAATTTTGAAGAAAGGAAGGAGGCGAGGCTTGTCCTTCAGATATAAAGATAAATTATAAAGGTATGGTAAAACAAGGTGGTGCCTTTGTTTCAGAGATAAACAGAAAGATTAATGGAACAGATGGGTACAAAACAGAGCTCAGCAAAAGCCCACACTCATATGAGCACTTGATACCCACTAGGGATACTGCCACAAAGCAGTAGAGAAAGGATGGGCTTTACTAGTGTCAGTAAAATTTAATGGCGTTAGATAAATTCAGAGATAAATTCAGGCACATTAGAGAATTAAATATGAAGGACAGAATTTTAAAACACTTAGAAGAGGATATAGATGAATATCTTTTTAATCTCAATGTAGGGAAGCATTTCTTAAATATAAAGACTTGAAAAGCACAAACATAAATTTTATTGTGTTAACACTGAAGAGCTTTTTCATTATAAAAGATATTTAAAAAGCTCAATTACAATGTACAGACTGGAAAAGATATTTGAAATAAATATAATTGGCAAAGAATTAGTATCTAGGAAATGCAGAAAACACCTGTCCATCAATAAGAAAAAGGCAAATAACTCACAATAACAATGGGCAAAAGACCCTGGCTGGTGTGGCTCAGTGGCTTGAGTGCCAGCCTGTGCACCAAAAGGTCATCAGTTCAATTTCCAATCAGGGCACATTCCCAGGTTGCTGGCCAGGTTTCTCGGTTGGGGGCGTGGGAGAAGCAACCAGTGTATCTCTTGTGCACTGATGTTTCTCACCCTCTCTTTCTCCCTCCCTTTCCCTCTCTCTAAAAAGTAAATAAATAAAATCTTTTTTAAAAAATGGGCAAAAGGTACTTATGAATTGTCAATCACAGAAGAAAGGAACAACTGAATGACCAATAAACATATGAAAACCAGCTCAACTTGTAGTTAGGAAAGTGAAAATAAGAACAATAATGAAATACATCTCACATACATACAGTCCAGCACAAATAACGCCCCCTTTTTATTACAAAATCTTTTATTACGAAATCATAAGCATGTGATTCTGCAACATAAAAAATCACACTCAAGCATACCATGTGACGTTTTAGGTGAAATGTTCACATTAAAACTATAAATTATTATGCCCATGTTATTATCCTAACAACCACACTCATGCAGGAGTTATTTCTGCCAGAACCTGTATATAAGATTGACAGAAATCGAAAAACTTGACCATAACAAATTTTACAAGTCTTTGGGGGAATGGGAACTCTCTCCAATGGCCGTTGAAGCCAAGAGGTTAAAGAGCTTAGTGTTTAAGAGCATGGACCCTGGAGGAAGCCTTTCTCCCTTGACAGTTATGTGACATTATCAAGCTACTTCAAATACCCTTACCTTGGCATCCTCATCTGCGAAACACAATAAAAAATAATAGCCAAACTTAAATAGAGCTCACTTATATTGAATGAGGCCCTGTTCTAAGGTGCCTGATAGGGTTTGTGTGAGTATTAAATGAAAAGCTTTACGTGATGCCTTCTCAGAGTTAATGCTATACAAATGTTAGTATTTTTATTTGTTAGTACCTCCTAAAGCTAAAGCTGTTCACACACTTCAGATGTGCTCAAGAGACCTATATAACAATATGTATTACAGTATTATTTATTATAGCGAAAAGTGTACTAGCCAAGTGAGTAGGAGGAAAATAGAGAAGTAAATTGTAGAGTGTTCATTCAGTCTTGGAAGAGCTACATGTACAGCACAGATAAATGTCAAAAACATGTTACTGAAAAACAACACATAGACAGATATATATGGTAAAATATCATTTATTTAAAGTTTAAACACTTGCAAAACAATATGGCGTGTTAAGGACAAATACAAATGTGGCGAAAGTATAAAAGCAGGTATGACAGACCTCACCAACTTCAAGGAAATGGTGAGATGAGGGTGAGAGAGGGGCACCGGGAATCAGAGGAGTCAGACATCCAGGCTGATGGGACACAGTCATAATGTGGTGGCACCATCTGCAGCGCACAACCTCCTCTGTTGCTGCAGAAGCAGACAAGAAAGATAGGAGAAGCACTCATAGGTTTTCTACTACCTCAGCTGAGAAATGACACAGGTTCCTTCTGCCCACAATTCATTGGCCAGAAGTACCCACTTGGCCTCACCCATCTGTAGAACTGGGGAGCTCTTTTATTAGGTGAACAGTAATGATATTCCCCATATTTGGCCTGTGAACTAAATGTAAACATAGCACACTTAGCTCCAGAATAAATAGCCTCACATTGTCTTTTTTTCTTGTCCTTAAACTGCCCAATAATCCGGACTCCCCGGACCCACCGATCATTGGCTCCTCAGTGACCGAATCAATCATCAAATGCCTTGAATGCCTTCATAGAGACCAACTGTTTATTTCACAGAATTACCATAAGGAAGCAGAGGTTATCAGTGTTTTCTCCAGCAGTGACTTAGACAGAAAGTAGAGTGGTTCCACAGGTTCTGTACTAGTGCCTAGAATATTTTGGGTTTTAAAAAGTAAATGTTAAATAGTAGTCATTTGTTATTCTTTTAAAATAATGTAGGATTTACCCCTTAGTGACTTAATAAAGCTCTTTGATGAGAGGGTCTTTGAATGAGGTGCATGCTGACTGATAGATGGTCCACGAGCTAGGGAGGCTTTGAAAGGCTCATTCATCAAAGCCAGCAGTTTTGGCAAACTCTGAGGTACGGCTTTAATTAGTGTTATGTTGCTTTCTTCAGTCTGGATTTTGCATAACTTAAAGCAGCCAGGGAAATATTTTACTCAAATCCACCTGCTCACTCAGCATCACCTACCTCTTGGGTTTTCCATAAATAGCTCAGAATGAAGCGTTGACTGTTTATTTGTTTCTGCATTCACAGCTTGGTTGCTCAACTGCACATATGGGAAGGTAGAGTCTGGGAGCATCGCGACTCTTCTTGAGCCAGAGAAGCGAGTACCTGAGGCCATGTTCTTAGTGCCCTCGTTGCTCCCTGTCTGGCTCTCAGTTTTAGAGCTGGCCTGGTAATTAAGTCAGGGCTCTCGCTGGCTTTAAGGTTGCCTTGGCATGGTTTTTTACTATTTTCTGAATATCCTTAGAGGGCAGCATTCCCGTAAGTTACTCTCAGAACTGCGAGATCTTTTATTTGGGCAGCTGTGTCAATCTGTCTTTTAATTAAGTATAGGTGATATGTAATTTGGGTCTATCGGTAGGCCAATTTCTATAAACATAGAATTAAAAATAGAACAAAAACTATTCTGCTAACACAGGATATACTGTATTTTACCTATTATTGGTATGTTCTTCACTAACTCCCATTCGAATAGTGTATGATATTTCGGGGTTTCTCTCTAGCCCTGGAAGGGAGAGGTATGCCAGTTATGACATGCTAGCCACTTACCATGGCAGGAAACAGCTTCGTGTTCTATGGCAGCTGCTGTGGATTCTCTTGGTCTTCCACTGTTTCTGGAGAAGACCCCTGGCTATAGAACAACCCCATGTCTCCCCAAGTTTATTAACCCCTTTGAACCAGTTGAGCACTTTGAATGCCTTCCAGGATAAAAAAGGAAGCGGATCCTTTCTTTCCACCTTTCTTATTCTTCCCTCTCGTGTAACTGGAGCAGACAGAGCATGAATGTGTTTGTCTTAAGTAGGCAGAGGATGCTGACCATAAAGATACCCCTCCCAGGTTCCCTGCACTGGAAGACTTACTGCCCAGTGGTTGGCAGAGGGTCTCCGGCTGCCCCTTCAGGGCTTGCCTTAGGTGCCAAGGCAGCCTGCTTAGGGGCTTGACTGGCTAAGATGGCAGATAAAGGCCTATATATTTTGGCCTGATGTGGGTCAACTCTGATGGGCAATATTTACCCCTGGGGTCCCCATAGAGTTGACCAAGGCTTTATTATGCCTGCATCATAGGGTTTCCCTTCCATCCGGGATCGCTTCTGTCCCCTCCCTTTCTCAGTTGTTGATCCTTAATAATTCCCTCTGTGCCAAACTCTGTCTCAGCATCTGCTTTTGGACAATACAGCCTGCAACACAAAGCAAGGCTCTTTCCTTGTCAGTCGACCATATGCACCAAGCACAGCTATGACTTCTGTGCATTCAAGAGTGATGGCCCGGGGCAGGGGTGGGGAATGGGTACCACACCTCGAGGGGTCAAAATTGTGAATTCCAAAGATACTGAAAACCAAGGGTCTTGGTCCTTTGAGTTCATCGAGTCGAGACTTTCTAAAATTGTATTTTGAGAAAGATATTAAGAGCATTCCTTGCAACATTTGGTGAAAATAGTTTGGAATGACAACATACTACATTTCTCTTTGGAGATTTGTGATGCATATTAATGAGAAATCTATTGTAGAGAATATAATTTTACTTTAGCTTAGTGATCATTATCCAAAATTATTATTATTTTTTAATATTTTATTTTCTTTTTAGAGAGAGGGGAAGGGGGATACGAAAAGAGGGAGAGAAATATCCATGTGTGAGAGGAACATCTATTGGTTGCCTCTTACATGTGGGGACCTGGCCCGCATCCCAGGCACGTGCCCTGGCTGGGAATCGAACTAGCGACCCAATTCTCAGGGCAGTGCTCAATCCACGGAACCACAGCAACCAGGGCTATTTTGGAATTCTTTTATCCCCATGAAACAACCCTTAGTAGCCCACAGTGCCAATATTCTTTTGAAAGCCCTTTGGGAAGCTTTGATGCAGGTGTATGTAGAAATTGAGTCTCAAATTAATAAAATCACTTCCAAAGACTACAGAATTATTCTTGGCCAGATCAGGACTAGACCTTAGGGCTCCTGATTTTCTTCCAGTGCTTTACCTGTGAGGTTCAGCTACCTCTCTTGTATAAGCCTAATGGGATATTAAAATAAGATTTTTTGGTCTCATGTTCAGCTGAGGCTCAAAGACAATGAGAGTAAATGACTCCCACATTCCAAAATGCACTGTTAGACCCCACAGCAAGTCTCACCCATGGTGAGGCTGACCACCAGTAGCCAACTCTCACCAAGAGGCTGAAGTTGGATATTGGAGCGTTGCCTTGAGAGAGTGGTTGTTAGGCTGATGGAATGGCATGAAGGGTGTTACCCCTCTCTTCAAGTACAGTGACAGAGGCTTCTGGAGACCATTCTGAGGGCTAGGTCATATCTCTTGCAGTGTGGGGAGCAGTGGGCTGAAGGGAGACTGGGGCCACAGAGCATAAGCCTGTGGTTTTAGAAATAACTACAGTTCCACCAGTGATAGGACAAAGGGTACATTTTTCTGCCCTGGAATTGAGAGAGAGTTGACCTGGAGCCCTCAAAAAGGACTTGATGTAAGAGATCTGCCTGGAGTGGAGATCAAAAGAGAGAAAGAGCTTGCCGGTGGTGGTGGGTTACTGAGAGTCAGAGGCAAGGAGGAGCTTTAAGAAGCCAGCTGGAAGGCACATCGCACACAGGGGACTCCGGGCATGCAACCTGGTGACTGGGTTCTTTGAGAGTTCTCAGAGGTTACCCCAGGGACCAAATCGGCTCTAAACAAGGAACACTAATGTGAGCTCAATGCAGGAGAGCAGACCCCCGACCCTTCCTTACCTACCTTTCTCTTCCAGTCTCCAACCTTCAGGAGGGAAAGCCATAGCTAGCTATTAGGGAAACAGAAGGAACTGGCAGACTGAACAGAGAAGCAGCCAACCAAAGCCCCTCTCCCAACCCAATGCCTGCAACAGCCAAGAGTGGGAAGGTGTTAGGTGTTCGGAGATGCTTGTTTGAAGTTTTACCAGTTAACGTTACATTGTATCTCAGCCCTTATGTGCTTAATTGTAACTGTTCTTGCTCTTCTAAGTTACTGGAAGACTTTTGCCCAATAGGAGGAAGGCTGAGAGCTGCCTAGGATTCAGTTCAAGGAGGGGATGGGCACAGGCTATGCATGGAAGGGAGCTGACTGCAGGTTTGCAGAGGCAGTACTGAGAGAGAGTGTGCTGCGCTGGGAATCCCCAAGAGCAGTGCGGTGGTGAAGGCAGGGACTGTGGAGCCAGGTGGCCTGAATTCACACCCTACACTTCGCTGTTTCACCTTGGGCAAGCTACTTGAATTCTCTGGGCCTCTGTTTCCTCAACTGTAAGTTGGGGAGAATGACAGAGTCTACCTCATAATGTTATCTGGAGAATTAAGTTGATTAGCAGTGCCACACATGAAAATAAATGCTTTATAAATATTGGCTATTACGAGTCTAGTGCTTTCGTTACCTGTTGGGTAAGCATGTATGAAGATTCCAAGGATGACTGGTTCCAGGGTTCATGGTAAGCCAAAAAAGCAACTTAGAAAGTGAATTTCCTCCCCTGTTGAAGGAGTAAAGATTGGTCTGTGCTCTGTAGTCCAGAAGAGGCAAGCTCATTATCATTCTCTAGGTAGTTCTTCAGATTTCCTTTCTCTCTAGAAAAGGTACGATGTATGCACAGCTGGCTGTGTACAGTCATAACTCCCTCATAGGCACTGGAAAATGCCTACTGTGTTTCTTTGTTGTTCATATTTTTATTTGTTGACCAGGGATCGAACCCACAACCTTGTTGTATTGGGAGGATGCGCTAACCAACTGAGCTACCCACCCAGCGCCACCAGCTACTGTTTTATTTTAAATGGAGAAAACTTCCAGTCTTCCCCAAGGACCCTGCACCAGAGTTTAACGTCAAAGGTAGATTTCATCTACACGCCAGCAGGAGGCGCTGTCCCTGTGCAAATCTAGTAGTACTGACCATTTTCAACAGCACACTGTGTTCTAAAGTGAATGTTTAGCATCCTTTGAAAAAATTTCTAGTCTATTTTGTTGAATCATATAGTCTGTGGATTCCAGTGTCAGCTAATAGAAAATCTTTTTAGTTTCTTGCCCAAGACTTCACTCTGTATGTTTGCAAAGGAGGAGGAAGTGAAAAGCCAGATTTTTTTTTTTCCCAGTCTCTTAGAAAATGAGATGTCTGAGGTTTGGAATCCGTTTAGTGGTTTCCAAGTACTGAAAGCAAGATTTAAAATAGGAAATCTAAAAAGAATTTGACATTTAATGTCTATATCAATGAGTCATGTCAGTTGTTCTTAACTATGATCTACACACTTAGCATTTAAAATCAATGATCCATTGTGCACTACATGCAGTTGAGTTAAATAATAGTCACATATAAACAAGAAGGTCACAAACATATATATCTTTTTTTAGTTTTGTATCCCCTGTTTGCTTGTCTCTGTTTTGTTTTTACTTCCTCTCTTATCACATAAACAATCAGAAACATGATTTTCCAGTACTGGGCAAAAGACTGAGGCTATATCAATATGATTACTTTATATATAAATATAACTAAATTATTATGAATACAGAACAGATATCACCTTGCCAACATGAAACACATAGACACACACATAACTGAAATTCAGGTGTATCTATCTGTGTGACAAATTTTTGAGTTTTTAAAAAATATAACTGAGATTAATGACTTGTTCATTTTGTCCTTCATGTTAGCTTTAGAAATGCATACCCAGACTGAGCGATTTTAGGTAGTTCTGTTGTCCCTCGGATGCTGTCACTTTCCTGGAAACCTCAGGTTTGCCTAGATAGGTTTAAGCCTGAAACAGTGCTTCAGCCAGCTTTTAACTGCAGTGACAGGGCCACCTTACAAGGTTAATTTTCTGGAAGTCTCTTTAACATTTTGCCATGTACTCATTGGAAGAAGTAACTCATCCAAGTTGTGTTTACAATATAGACTGAGCACTGGTGCCTCAGTTCCATAAGGTGCAATGTACTCCTACACACGAAGGAAAAGCATGAGAATTTGCGTTTCCTTTAATATGAATTCAAGGCTCTGTGTTTTCTAAGACTCCAGATGTCTTACACACATTGAATATTAACACCCATAAGCAAAGCTCTCACCCATCATACGTATTCTTAGGTAGTAGAGAGGCCCTGAGCAATCTACCAGCTCCAGAAGGCAAAAATCATTGATCTTACGCAATTTAACATAGCATGATTGTACCTGAACCTAGCCGCAGACCTACCCTGGCATAAAATATAATACATTTAACCTGTTTTGGATAACAGTTTCTATAAACTCTCTGGACATGTCTCAACCAGAATTGGAGCAAATTGGTCAGCCAGTCACTGAGGATCCTAACACAACATCTTAAGGGAGAATGAAGTCAGATAGGAACATTACTAGCTCAAGAGCTGAACCCTCAGTTACGAGAGGACAGGAGTTAGGATTTAAGTCAGTCTGGAAAATACCTGAATTAAATTGTATATTCACAAGAGACCACAGATAACAGAAGAAACCTATGGCCCTGGGAAGAAGGAATATGGTATTTTCTGGTAAACTCTTCACAAAGGTCAGAGAGACCAAACCAAAAGCTTGATACTAAAGCATTAAGGGTAACAGGGTAAAAGGAAGGTTAGAGAATGAGGAAGATGCTCTTTCTGCTGGAGGATACCTGAAAACTCACTTGTGTTATTTCTCTTTCATCTTTTCTTTCCTTCATTCTCCACTTGATCATTTTCTGGCTTCTGTGGCTAGATACAGTGCAATGAACCCTTGTGATAATAGACCTTGTATAATAAATGCTGTGGTTGCCATACAGTTTTATATAAGATGTTGTTTTAAATAGAGTCTCAAGTCATTGCTGAGGATTTACTTAGCAATTTTAGAGGATGTTTTAGTACTTTGGTTTAATTATGAACAGATGACAAACCAGCAAAAAATATGAATGACGGGTATATGTGCAGAGGTACTTATAAAAGCGAGGCTTATTTCTTAACAGTTTAATGTAGTTTTTACTATATTTATAGCAACTTCTAAAGAGTTTTCTTCACTTGGAATTAGTTATCAGCAACTTATTAATAACCCATGAAAGACATTAAAAAGTATCAGTGATCAAAATATGCCCACCTCATTCCACTTGTGAATTAAGTGAAAAATATTCATCTAGTTTTGGTGAATTTTCCATAATTAGCTGATATCTTCAGATTGTCCCTGAATGCAATCAAGATCACATTCATCCAATTAATAAATGGTAAAAAGAGGACCATGCTTTTCTGTGTCAGAAGTGACATCCTGGGTCAGACAGCACGTGTGGCCAGATGCCTGACAGTTGAGACTCGAGTTATGCTGTGGGTGACCTCACGTGGGATATACTAGCACTCAGTTGAAAGCATAGAAACCTTGATTTAGGCAGACCCTTTGGGGAAAATGTCAAACATTTTGGGACTTTATGAGCCAGGACCTGAGTTAGGATTGGAGAGATGGTTTTGGTTGCGTGAACTGGCCCAGGCCTAGCTTCCTTTATAGGAAGAGCCTCTATTTCAGATTTTGATGTCATTGCCAAATCAAGCTGCTCAATCGTCCCAGAGATGCAGTTGCAACATAGAAAGGAGAAGACATTTATCACAAGACTCCACTGTGTCCCATTCCCAGATCACATTGACTATAGTGGACTATGAATTGATGTCCTATTGTATATATTTTATATCAAAGGACTTATTTATTAAATGTAAGTACTCAAAATATACAGAAAAATTTTAACTTCATATTTTTAACATAATAATATTCTTGAAAAAAAAATAGCTTGGCCTCTGTTATGCTGTATGTAATTTTTAGTCTATTTTGAAATGGTTAGTTAGCACTTGAAAAATTCTAATGAGGAGTTTATATTTGAGAGGTACCTAGTTAAATATTGTTATCTAAATGTTACCCAGAGGGTTTTGGTATTGAGCCAATGGAATGTTACAAATAATTCTTCACTGGAGAAATGAGTGGTGTGCAAGGTTCATGGTTGGCTACAAAGATTGCACAAGCATCTTCCTCCTTTTATTAAAAAAAGAAAGAAAAGGACCTGGCAAACGCAGCGGTATAAAATGTTTGAGGGGTGCCTCAGTCTAGAACTCCTTTTAGTCATCTGTGACTCCTAGAATGGAGGACTAGAAGGCTTGTTGATTCTCTCTTCAAAATATTGTTTGGGATTTTATGAATCAGGACCTGAGTTAGGGTTGGAGAGATGGTATTGGTTGTGCTAATGTGCTAATAAATTTGCTTTGGAGTTTCCTATAGGATGCTCTTTAGAGTCAAGAGTGATCTAGTTTGGGCTGCAATAACAAAATACCACTGACAGGGAGGTTTAAACAACAGACATTTATTTCTCCCAAGTCTGGAGGCCGGGGAGTCTGGGATCAGGTACCAGCATGGCTGGGCTCTGGTGGAAACTCTCTTCTTGACTCGCATATGGTTGCCTCATTGTTGTACATCTTCACATGGTGGAACAAGAGAGAAAGGGAGCTCTGGTGTCTCTTCCTTATATTATAAGGTCTCTGCCCCCTTCATGGGGAACCCACTCTCATGACTTCATTTAAAGCTCATTACCTGCCAAAGGCCCTGTCTCCTAATACCATTGCATTAGAGCATAGGCCCCCTGTGAATTTGGGGGAGGGGGATGCAAACATACAGTCCGTAGCAGGGGGACTTTGGGGGAAGGCTTGAACAAAGAACAGGTTGTATAACTGTTTTTGTACCTGCTTGTAAACAAATGTTTGTATATGTAGTGCAGCTCAGTCTGACTTGTTTCTATTTAACATACAGTCTGGTAGCCAGGTGGTGGTGGGGAGACATACAGCCCTCAGCTCTCTAAATGTTGCTGTCAACCTTGGGAGCGCTGCTCTGAATACAGCAACTCCATCCTGTATTGCTTATTAACCTTTCAAATGGAGGAGCAGTCCTTTGTAACTGGGTGACATTCTCCCATCAACAAACTCAAACCATGGAAATAATGTGTAATCGTGTTAATGAACTATGTAAATAAAGAATTTCAAATGTGATTTTGAGATATTTCTTCAAGCAAAGAAATGATTCTTTATAATCCTGAGTCCTGAACCACAGGGATAGTTAAAGATGGGTCACAACAGAGAGCTGTAAGGCATTGGGAACTGTGCTCAGTGATATGCAGAAGAAATGGGGGCAATCAATTGATTATTTAATTCTCAGTGACTCAGGTTGTCCCCAGAATGAACTGTGGAAGCCTGTTTAATTCTCATGTTTACAACTAGTCTACAACTCAAAAAGGCAATTTTTAATGTCAGTATTGCAATGTCCATAAAAAACAAGTTGTTTACTTATTTTTTATTTATTAAGCCATTTCATAAGTGTTGACAGGTTTATTAGTTTAAAAGAGTGAACATTTTGAACTATTACAGATACTTTGTTGGCACTGTTGACTCAGGGATGAGGTCCTTAGAACGTGG
The DNA here is from genome assembly GCA_004026545.1 of Mormoops blainvillei. Lineage (NCBI taxonomy): Eukaryota > Metazoa > Chordata > Mammalia > Chiroptera > Mormoopidae > Mormoops > Mormoops blainvillei. The sequence continues at coordinate 139,152 of PVJD01000332.1, forward strand.
AGTTTGAAGTAGAAATTCAAACAGTGAAAGAAAAAATGGATAAATGGTTCAAGACCCAGGTTGGTGACAAACTAGTGTAACATGCCTTAGAGGTTTGCTTTGGCTAGAATCTTGTCCATTAAAATCACTGTATAAATGGAGGTGAGTATAGCAGCACTTGCAATTAGGAGCACAGTGAATTTTCCATTTTTCCACAGTGTATTATTCCCTCTTCCCATGTTGGATGTTTGCTCACTTGTCCAGAGACCCTACTTGCCAGTAACGAAATGAGACCCACTGAGTTAAATGCCCAAGTCTCCTCTGGGGTCTTCCATATGGGTGGATTTCAAGGGCAATCCATCAGTCTCTAGCCATGAGGTCTTGTGGACTATGTTTCACTTTTTGTCAATAATTCTATGATTAAACGTGTGAGTTTCTTAAAAAAATTAGCAGATTATTTTTCTCCTATTTTACTTCCTCATATCTTTTGATTAGGTGCAGAATAGCAGTGTGTTTATTATTATTTGATGTAATATCTTTGATCTCTTTGCTTCACAAGTTACTTTGAAAGTGGAAATCTCTTACTAAAGTCAACTACCACCCCCAATCAAATGAACACTTTCTTTAAATCAAGTGCTTCTCACATTCAAGGCACTGTGCTAAATGCTTTAAGCAACAATCACAGCACGTTCTCGTTTGCTTTTAAATCGATTGATTGCAGCCTTTGCTCTAGGCTTATGAAAGAGTCATTCAGAGTTTAACCTGGTTATCTCTCTTTGAAATTTTAAAAATGCATTTTCATTTTTTGTAGGGTTCTTCTTGTTTATTGGATAAATTTCTAGGATTTAAAAAAAAATTACCCTCAAACACCATTAGTGGTCCTTTATAAGTGTGAAAAATAAGAAAGCAGGACTAGAGGTAGATATTGTTCATATGGCACTTTCAAAAATTGTAGTTATCTTCTACCTCACACAAATAGAAACTTTTCCATATTCAGAACTATTTTATTGCTAAAGTCTATAGAGGAGGTTGAGGGGCATTGATGTGGTACATATTACTTTTTGGGTAGAGAGAAAACTGACATCTATAATGGACTTGGCTGGGAAGAAACAGCCATGCTAGTGATACCAGAAGAACTACATGTGACTTTCTGTGGGGGATAGGAAAAGTGTCTTGTAAAGGGACCCCTGTCTTATATGACTGTGTATGTAATTGTCAGCTTTCCAGGAAGCTATATAAACAGGGCAAACATCTCTCCTTTTTAGCAACTTTCACCTGGTTTTCTGAGGGATCTTTTGTGGTTTCATGGCAGGCCCACCTGGGTCTGAGCAAAGTCAGCTGGGGGGGATGCTTCTGCATCTGGGTTCTACAGGTCTCTTCTATGTCACCAGGTAGGGTGGGAGTTGTCAGCATCAAGCTTAGTCCTCAGTAGAAGCTCTGCTATGCTTAATCACATGGTGATACCTCACCTTTATGCCCACAGAATAGAGTGTTTGTTGCTTCAAATTTTCATAAAGACAATGCTGTCACTTTTCAAACTGGGACTCCCTCTAGAATATCCATTAGGGGAATCAACTGTAGTTCACTGTCTCAGCTTGGATGCCCACTCTTTTTTTTTTAACCCCTTTAGTTCAGTTCTGTACACATTATATGTAGGTACCTATCTCTGTTCTTTATTCTTAGAGAAACAAAGAAACAGCAGAGTTAAAATTTGCTGATAAATCATGTGGCTCTCTGTAGTACAAATTTTATTGAAAAATGAACTAGAATTATGCAGATCTCCCTAGTTGCCTGAGTCTTGACATTTCCTCCTTCATAGAATTAATTTGATTCAAGGCTCTGGGAAGCAAGAAGATGACTAAGATATTAATAAGATCGATTTATGCAAAGGAAGCTACAACAGTGAATACATTGTGCATTATGCAAACTAGAGGCAATGCACTTCAGAACCAGAATCACTGGAAATCTTAATTACGATGTTATATATTGAAGTACACAGCAATGACAATGCACCTATTAAACATTTAACCTCAGAGCTATCAGATTAAAAATGTAGTTTTAAAAGAAAAATTTTAAAAAGAAATTAAACAATCACAAAATCTAAATTGTTATGAATTTATATGTATTTCTTCACTTAGTCAATGTGACAAGATGACAAGCGATGGAAGACAGTTGAGCACATTTGACATGGGCCCTTCTGCTCCACAGCACACCTTGTAGGCCTAATGAGGAAACTGTAACCTTCTCTATTATAATACAACTCACATCCCACCAGGGAATGAGGCCGCCATTAATGCACAGCTGTCAGCTTCTGTGTAATAGACAGATAAGGAACAGAACATCCTTTATTTAGTTGTTGCTTTTTTTTTTTGTGAAGCAGAGGTGAAATTTCCTACAATAGTAGTAAGGACAATAATCCCTTACACTTACTTAGCGCTTTACAGTTTAGAAAACTTCTGAAGATTAAGAATAACAGTGGCATTCACTGCTCTGTGTGTTTGTTTTAGGCACTTTCTTAGGTGTGCTGTATGTACTTTGTTGGTTTAACTCTTACGACAACTCTGTGAGGTAGTCATTGTTTTTTCACATTTTCCAGGTGAGAAACTGAGCTTTGTAAGATTAAGCATTTTAACTAAAATCATGTGACGAGTAAGAGGTCAGAGCTGAGATCTATGTGACCACAAAGTCAATTGTCAAAACTTGCATTGTACTGCCTCTTTTGATGTCACAACAGATGCATTCTTATTTTTACTTATTTTTCCCAACATACACATTCTGATGCTGAATAACCACAGCTGCTCCCTACCGTGATACCAAAGCATTGCATACTGTTACAATTTGAAAACGAATATATTTACATAAAAGGGAAATGGTGGAAAAAGCTGTTGCCCAGCTAAAATTTTTCTCTTTATTTACTTAATTATTATCCGTGCCTTCTCCAACACATATACTATCACCTCAGACAGGACCTGCCATTTTTTAGCCTGTCTCCTGCTGTCCCTTAGCCTAGAAATCCTCCTGGCTACCCAATCATATAAGGCAAGCTGTGTTCAATCAGGGACTCTGTTCTTTTATCACGAATATTTCACTGTGTGTCTGTGTGTGTGTGAGAGAGAGAGAGAGACAGAGAGAGACAGAGAGAGAAGTGGGGAGAAGAAGAAGGGAGAGAAGGAGGAGAGGGAGGGAGAGAGAAGAAAGAAAACAGATCCGAGCAGAGCCCAGTTTGACAAGATCACATATAAAGGGAACAATCAGTTTTTCTGTGATAACAGTGACAGACCCCTTGCACTAACTACCTTTGAGACTTTTCTGCGTCATCTTATTCTGGATGGTATTCACATTCACTTACTCACTCACTCACTTACTCACTAAATAATACTTGAGCATCTACTCTGTGCCAGCGTTTCCTCTGGATGCTGAGAATACAGTTAAAGATAGAGATACATTTCTTGTCTTCATGGAATTTATAGTCCAGCTAGAGAAACCGATATTACCCATTACAATATAGTGTGAAGAGAGCATTTTAAAAATGGTGACAAACCATAAGTCAGATACCAGCAAAGAACAAAATAACTTTGGGGGATGGGGAACCCTGATTTCCCACTTCTGATGCTCCATCCTTGTTAAGGACATGAATTGGTGTAACATTTAGCATCTTTCAGTTTGTATTTCAACTTGGTAGTCACTTGTTTGTCTTCATTCTTACTTTCCACCCTTCACCACTCAGACTACACGGTTGATGAGACTGGGGGAGGAGGAACCAGATGCGTGGAACCTGACCCTTGGAGGGCTTCTGCCTCCTGGGAACATGCGCTTCCCTCGGGGAAGGCCCATGATCACAGCCCTGTCAGAGGCTGGGTGGCTGCACTTGTCTAATTCTGTGGAACAATATTAGAAACATATTGTCATTGCACATTTAAGCCACGTTGTCCTGTGTCAGCTTAAAGAATAATAAAGATGATATTTTAACCCTACCATATCTCACCCTTTTGTATTATTTCTCAAATGGCTCAGAGAGTCATTTGAGTAGGGGAGAGAGTGGTATAAATTATTGATTTCTGATTATGAAAAGTATCTTTCAAAACAGCTCTGCTTTAGAGAACTCGAACTATGCTCATGACCCAACTGTCAATATGATTACCACCTGTTGTTTAATTTCCAACAGCAATGTCATTTGAATAAAAGTAGTTCTGGAATGAAAAGTCAAGAAACTTTTCCGTATTCAATTATTGATATCTAATTCCTCTTGAACCTTTACTACATATATTATTATTAATGGTAAATTTATTTTGTGACTTTTTATGAATGAGTCTTCCTTGTTCCATAATAATAAGCCATGAAAATTTATTTTACTTTTAAAAAATTATCATCTAAAATTTATACAGAAAAGTTCACAAAATATAAATGTCCACCAGCATGAATTGAATTACTGAGTTCTTTATCACTGGATATCCGCTGTTCAAAGTGTAAATTCTGATGAGGAAAATACTACGATGGGCTTGCTTTTGTATTTGTTGATTTCTTTGTTTGTCGGTGAGATTCGGGCAGCTCTGACATCAGCCCACACTTTGATTCTCTAGTCTCAACTAGTCTCAACTCTAGTCTCTAGTCTCTCAGGATGGAGTTGGCAATTGGACCCATACCTACCAAGGGGTGAGCCCCCTGTTACAGATCGTGTGGGTCCTATGAAAACTACTGTTCTCTCTTACCTCATCCACCTCTGTCATCCTGCATGTGTAAGTGTAGAAGGAGCACAGGGAGAAGCTGCCAACCTGATGATATTGTTACATTCCCTTAGGGACTTAGGAGAGTTGGAGGGAAGAAGAGGGAGAATGTAATCATGTTTTCTTTGTTTTAAATGATGAGTTACATTTTCATAGATGGATCCTCCAGTTCACTTAACTGAGAGCTGCAGCTCTGCTTGATTAACTCATCCAAATCAACCCTTCTCTAAACCATATGCATGCACAATTTTCCCCATATACATTTGCATTTACAAAATGTTCTCGTGTGCATTGAATAATAAACTGTGTGCATTTACTATTTAGTGAGCTCTTTGCTAGGTCCTAGGAATGCAAAAATGAATAGGAAACAATTGTTAGAGTAACAACCTGTAGAGGAATTTAGGAAGTAGATTTAGGAGCACAGGAGAAAGTGTTTAATATAGATTGGAGCCAACAGGAAAGATTTCACAGGAAAGGAGTTGGGGGGAACGCCCTGGAAGGAGAAGAGTTTATTTACAGGAGATTTGGGGCTTCGAAAGCACAATGGAACAGCTGAAGGTGAAATGCACAGGTGAGAAGGTAGGCCCAGGGAAGGCCGGCTTGGAAGGAACGAGGTTAGGGCTTGTGATTTGGATGCCCATGCAGATTGATGCAAAGGGACTTAACTGGCTTCGGGGTTACAAAATGAGCTGTAGGGAAAGACTATGTTGGAGATGACTGGATGTTAACAGTTTCTTTTTATGTACTTATGGGAATGCTATTAGGGCCAGTGCTGCTCGTTATCAATCAGAAGGGGGAAATGTTGGAGAGAAAGGGTGGCTGAAAGAGTTTGTACTTCATAAAATGCATTTCTGAAATACCTTGGTTGGGATAACTAAAACTATCCTCTTAAAATATGCAAATGTGATCTTAAAATCATTTCACAAGTTTATGTCTCTGTGCTCATTGTTTTTCCTAAATAATATGGAGAGGGTTACATTTTAGGAATCATATTTTCTAATTCCTTTATCTCTTCCCACATCCATCAATATCTAGTAAGAATTTCACATGTTTGTTATATGCAAAATTATATTTTTATAATTATATGTGTTATATTTCACATATTGGGTATATGACTCAATCTTTTTTGGCTCTACACTTCTTTAAAGCTGACATTTTAATCTTCCTTAGTTGTAACCTTTTATTTAGTAACTACTTAATAAATGTTTGTTGAGCTACAAAGACAGAGGGAAATTGGACAGCGATGGCTCCGGCGTTGACGTCTTCCCTGAGCCTGTGGAAGGGAAGGAAACAACACACCGTTTTTTTGGCATGGAAACTAAATCAGTCTGCACGAATGTTTGTTCCTGTTGCCCTGGGCTGTAGGCATCCAGCGTAGATGCTTACATCCACCTTCTACCCCAAGGAGAACATTCTGTGAAATAAGAGAAAGGGCCAAGAGCTGTCAAAGCCAACAGTCGTAGAGGTTAATGACTTTTCTTCTTGATTTTTTTCCAGTAAGCCTAACTGCAATAGTCTTTGGGACAGCAGTGGAGAGGACGTTTTCTCTTCTGCACTCCACTATTGGCTTTACTGTGTGTCTTGTTGATATGGAAGAGGATACTTTTTAAAGAAACAAGTATTTTCTGTCATTAGGACACTTGCCTCTAAATGTTTCATTTTATGTGAAAACTGTGTGGTGATATTCCATGATCTCCAGACCCCAGAAGGGGTATTTTCAGTGAGCAGAGGAGAAACCAATATGATGTTGAAGATAAATTGCTTGCAAAAGGTTTTCAGCTTCTGTTGTTTTTAAAAAAGCTTTTTTTAAAAAAATTTTAAAATAGTTGTAGATTTACAGAAAAATTGCACAGATAGTACAGAGTTCCCATAGGCTTCCCACCCAGTTCTTCCTGTTATTAACGTCGCATGAGTGGGGTACATTTGTCACAATTAATGAACCAGCATTAATTATGATTATTATGAACAGAAGTACATACTTTATTTAGAATTCCTTAGTTCTTCCCCTATTGTCCTTTTCCTTTTCCAGAGCCTCACCCAGCATACTACATTACATTTAATCATGTCCTCCTAGGCTTCTCTTGAAAGCTGGGCATGTTGTGTCAAGTGATTGGGAACCAAGGTGAGTAAGTATTTAGCAGGAGGATTTACATTAAGTGGGCCAGAAGTTGGGCTGTTGCTACAGGTGTCAGAGTCTTAAAATTCCTCTAGTGACCTCGTGTTTGTCCCTTTTTGCATGAGATCTTCCTTAAGTACCCTCCCTCTGAGAGAGTCCGTGTGCTGATCTTTCAGCTGCAACCCATTGTGGTGCTGGAGCCCTGTGGTGGTTGTGATAAGGTGTGGAAGACAAATAGCATTCTATCATCTTATGACTGAAGCTCAGACTTTTTGTGGAACTGTGACCTTCGCAAGTATTTCTCCAGTGGTGTCGTCCTCCCCTCACCCCCAACACACACTCCCTTCGCCCACTGTATAGTATTGCCAATCTATTTCCCTGAAGCCGCGATCCCCCTTAGGGATTTCCCCCTCAGGTGAGCCCATCCAACAAGTATTTATTTATATTTATGTAGCACCTACTATGTTTCATACTACTTTGGCACTGGGGGAATGATTTAATATTGAGAAAAAAATAATGCAGGAGAAATTGAGGATCATACAGTAGCCCCCTCTTATTCATGATTTCACTTTTTGTGGTTTCAGTTATTCATGGTCAACTGTGGTCTGAAAATATTAAATGAAAAATTTCAAAAATCAGCAATTTATAAATTTTAAATTGCACACCATTCTACGTAGGGTGATAAAATCTCATGCCATCCTACTCCTTCCCATCCAGGACATGAATCGTCCCTTGGCCCAGCATGTCTGAACTGTATGCACTACCCACCCATTAGTCACTTAGTAGCTGTCTTAGTTATCAGATTGACTGTCATGGTATCACAGTGCTTGTGTTCACATAGCGCTTATTTTACTTAATAATGGCCCAACAATGCAAGAGGAGTGATGCTGGCAATTCGGATATGCCAAAGAGGAGCCATAAAGTGCTTCCTTTAAGTAAAAAGGTGAAAGATTTCTACATAAGAAGGCATTTTATCATCTCACATCACCACAAGAAAAAGGGTAACTTCAGTATAAGAAGATATTTTGAGAGACCACATTTACGTAACTTTTATTACAGTATATTGTTACAATTTTTCTGTTTTATTATGAGTTATTGTTAATCTCTTACTGTGACTAATTTAGGAATTAAAGCTTATCATAGGTATGTATGTGTACATATAGGAAAAGAACAATAGATACAGGGTTTGGTACTATCTGTGGTTTTGGGCATCCCCTGGGGTCTTGGAAAGCATCCCTGCAGACAAGTGGGCATGACTGCATTTGGAAACCTGTCCTTCATTAAGAGATGGAAGGTGTGATCCACTTTACAAGTGGAGAGGTTGGCGTTAGAGAGTAGCTTGTACAGTTGATCACTGGAGTTTGTAACAGGAAGGAGGATGATATTTTGGCCCAGGTGTGAGTAGGTTGGTTGATTTGGCTTCATGAGGAGCTGAAGTCAAGAAAGTCACCAGAAACAGTTAATTTTCTCTCTTTCTCCCTCTGATTCTTGAGCGTTATAGTTTCTCATAACTCTTCTTATTTATTTCATTCTCCCTTCTTTCTGAAGTCGGATATTCAGTCCCAAAGCAGAGACATGGCAGAAAATGGCTTCACCGTAATTCTCTCTGGTCATCCCCTTAAGAGTTTCTGTGCCTCAAGTATAAACTTCTGGAAGAAAGAGCTGTATGATTCTCGCATCTGAGGTCTGGTGTCTACTACTGTCTCAGTTACCCATACCTGGAAATTTACTCCAGGGCTCCCTTTGCACGGATTGTGAAGACTGACTCTCTTTCTGAAAAGCAGTTGTGAGCAGGTTCTATAAGAGCCCATAGTTGGGAATGAAATTATTTCAATATCTAGAGAATGTGTGTGTGTGTGTGTGTGCACATGCAGGTCATGCATGCAAATTATCTAAAATTAATCTGTAAATTTTACTTAATATCCTTAAAAATACAGCTCTGCTCAAGTGAATTTAGGGTTTGATTTTGAAATTAAGAATCCTAGAATAGAAAAGTTGTAGTTTTAAATTACAGTTTAAATTATCGATGTGTAATTTAAATTATTGTTGCATAATCTTTTAGTGAGTTTGGATTCATACTCAAAAAAATATAGCTGAATACATGTTGCCAGGTGAATCCTACAGCGCGGGGTGGACTGTGGAGCGGTATGTGCTGAAGCGATTGGTCTTCTGCTTCTGGTCTTTTTACCGTACCCCAAAATGTGTTTTTAGAGCTAGTCTTTCAGCCCAGATGGCATGTGTTGTTGTGCTTAATGGCCACTTAAGATGAAAACAAATGTTACTTTGTTCTATCACTTTCTAATTCTGGCTGAATTATTTAGACAGTTGGACATTATTGTAAAAGTGTTTGTCCCTTTGGCAAAAAGCAAAGTTGCATAGAGCAGTAAAATGACATAGGGAAAAATCTCTTTTGGGCGTATAAATATTAATATTTCTTTAATTATTAAGTACAATAATTTCACGGTCTATCCAGAAAGAAATGCACATTAAGTTTAGAAACTGCTTTCATTTGTGGAGTGCTCTAAATGTGAATAAGAGTGGAGATTTAGGTAAATTTTTTTTTCTGTCAGTGTGTTTTATTGTCACATGTGGCTTCCATTTGTCCCCCAGTATCTATCCTTCCCTCCCTCCTTAGTGTTAGGGCCCCAAATTTCTATCTAGGAACAAACAATAGGAATAAAGACTGCATTTTCTGGTTCTCGTTCCTTGCAGCTAGATGTGACTGTAACTAAGTTTCTCTGTAAAACTTCCATGAAGTTTCTTTAAAAGGAGCACTGACCCCCTTCCTCAGCCTGCCTTTCTTCCCCACCGGCTGGAATCTGGATGAGACGGCTAAGGAGCAGTGCTGAGCCATGGAGCTGAAACCACAAAGTGCGGCTGCAGAGCTACAGAATAAAAGGAGATTGGGTCCCTAGCACTCCTGAGCTTTCACACCTGCCCAAGCTGCTTTGTTCCTATATCAGTTCTCTAGTGCCCCAGTCAAACTGAGTAAGAAATGTTCACAAAAACCTCAGTGGCACATAAAAATACTTATTTTTCACACACATGTGGGGTTCGGCTGCTCTGAGGCTGGGCTCCCTCATGCTTCTAGGGGTCAGGTGGGTGCTGGCTGATCTAGGCTGGGTCCAAATGGGCCCATTGGACCGCCCCAGCTCTGCTCCATGTGTCTTTGATCCTCCAGCAGAGCAGTTGGGCACAGGCTTCTCCTGTAATGACAGAGGCACAAAAGAGCGAGTGGAAGTATGCAGGACCCCTGAGGGTTTGGCCTGGGAACTGGAACACTGGCAGGCACTTCTGCCTCATTCTACTGGCCAAAGCAAGTCGCAAGGCCAGCCCAGATTCTAGGAAATAGATTCACCTCTTCAGTGAGAGGGACCAAAGGATACATACAAAGGGGGTGGTATGGGGAAGAATAGGGACAACTTTTACATTCTTTCATTTTTACTCTGCTTTCATACAAGGGACAGACGTCTGTCTTGTCCAAGGCTCTGTATTTTAGTTTAGTTTTTTGTTATATGTAGCTAACCCTAATCCTAACTGATTTGTTGACCTCCCATGGGAGTGTGAATTTCATGAGGACAGGGATTTTTGCTTTTTAAATTCACAGCTGTATTCACAGAATGGAACCATGCTTATTTTATAGTAGGCTTTCAATAAATATTTATTGATAGAATAAATGAATTATATGGCACTAAGCTTAATATCTGTAGAAAGAACATAAACATGAAGAGTTGTAACAAATACACAAACAGGATTATGAACAGCTTTTGAGCCAAATTAGACTGCTATGAAATATTTCTTAAAATGCTGATGTCTTAAAATAATTTGGTGACTATGGCAGCTATGATAATTTGGCTTGGCTCCCATTACAACCCCTTTTATCTTGACTTCTAGAACTATGAAGACTATAAAGCTGAAATCTGCATTTTCACACTCCCTAACAGCCAAGGTCCTGCAAGCAATTTCCCTTTCACTGAGCTGACCCACGTGCACTCGATTTGGAGAGAGCGTGACCAACTCCTGTGTCGGCTGTGCACAGAGGATGTCTGCTAGCACGTCTGAGGTCAGGGGTGTCCCATTCGCCTGAGTCAACTATAATGGAGTTTCCAACTTGGGGTCACAGGTATAGACCGGTGGGGGCAGTGCAGTTGCATTTCACCTTGCAGGTCTAGTATTTTTTAGCTTTTCTCCTGTGTGTGGTATACGTGGCTGTGTGGTATTCAAACCCAATACTTGGACTTCCGACATATTCTGTACACTACATAATATTTCTAAAAGAACTTTTTATTCATAAGCCAACTAGAGAGGAGTCTGTTGTCTGCAGTTATTTTCAGAAACAACCAAAGATTTGATCGACTGTATTAACACTGCATTTGCTAACATGCCATTTTTTTTGGCTCTCCAGTTAAAACGTTGTGGAAACTTATTTTTGGTTAAAGATAAAGGTAAGGAAATATCATAAATAGGTACATTTTAAAGACATAGCTTTGATTCTTCTTCATTTAAAAATATTCCATTGGCTATCAAAAAATGGACATTCCAACACGAAATATGATTAAAGCTTCAAGAAGTGGGAATTATTATTTCAAATAGGATTTATAGTAGGTTTTTTTCTATATCCATAAAGCATAAAGATCAAACTTTGTTTGAATTACAGTTCCCTTTTTCTCCATGCATTTTTTTAGGCCACAGAAAATATGAAAATATTGGAAATAATGCATTTAATTTCAGTGGATTTTTTATGTGAATAATATGTTTTTACACAAGCAAAGTAAGGTGACTTTTAAAACAATTTTTGTTTATTTTTGGAGAAATGGATATAAACATTCGGGTACTATGTAATAGTCATAGAAATAAATACAGATTGACACATGCAATCTTACACCTGGGTTTCTCAGCTTTAGCATTATTGATGTTTTGGGTTGGATAATTCTTTGCTTTTGGGGGACTGCCCTGTGCATGGTAAGATATTAGCAGCATCCTTGACCTCTACATAACTAGATGCTAGTAGCACAAACTTCCTACGTTGTGACAACCAAACATTGGTTGTCCAGACATTACCAAATGTCCTCAGGGTGGCGAAACTACCACCCCCCACCCCCCACCTTTTGGGAACCACTCACTTACACAGACACATAAAACATGGAAGCAATTTCTAGTGAAGCATTTAGCAATTTTTTTAAGATCTTGAAGACCAACATCTTAATGCATGAAATACGCCCCAGAGATAGCATGGTTTGTACCATATCGAAGGCTTGAGTAAATGGATGCATTTTTCCACTTTTTTGCTGTTGCACTCATGATAGGAAGTTTGGCTTTTTTCATAGCAGATCTAAATGAGCAAGTTATCAACTTGATAAAGACAAAAAAGCCAGGCATGTACACAATAAAAAAAACAACATGTAACTGAAGGCACCTAGCAATTACCTGTAATTCATTTTTGAGCCTATGGTGTTTTTATTTTAACTCCTGGGCATACTCTCAACAGCTGGAATCTTGTCCTGGGGGAGAATGAAATATTCTCTTCATTTCTCAACAGCGAAAAGAAAAACGACTGTTTACCTGAGTTCCACTCTCAGGCCATGCGGGCTGGCCCTTGGGCTGTACTGTCACCATTGTTTGTTTATAAGTTTTATGATCTGGGTTTGAGAATGCTTCAGGGTTGCTGGAGCAGTTTTGGAACCTGAGAAATCATAATTAATTTTAAAATACCCTGTCAAAATAAAGTTTTTTTTCTGACTCAACAAACATTTGTTGCAAATATAACATCAAGAATTTTCTGTGAGAATGAAAGTTTCAATAACTACGATGCAAAGAAATAGGTTTGTAAAATATTATGTGAGTGTGACAAATTAAAGATGTGCTTACAAATATAGACATTTGGTTTGTTTAGGTAAATTAAATAAACTGCCTTATTTTAAAAATATCTGTTATATAATAGAAATTCCGGAAATCCGAATTTCTATCCTGTTTCTGGAAGAAACTAGACCTTTGATTTTCAGAAAGGGAATAGGAAAGACATCTTTTTTTAATGCCTCACTGGGCCGGGGGCTCCAAATACATTCTGCCATCTACCTTTCACTTGCTATTTCCAGTTGCTTAACTCCTCTACGTCGAATCCCTCACCTCCGAATTAGGGTGTTGGATATGGTCAGGGTTCCATAACTCAGAATCCATGCATGGGGTTCAGGGTGGTCTGTGAGTTCCTTAAACTTGCATGTAAATTTTTGAGTATATGTGTATATGAAATATTCTGTGGGAGTTGGTTCAGAGCTTCCATCAGTTCCTCAAAAGGATTTGGATCCTGAAAAATAAAGACTCAATTTACTTAGAACAAACTGGAGGGGCGCCCCTGAGAGTAGAAAATACCCAGGAGATACTCAGGCATGGAGAGCTCTACGGACATCTGTGTCTGTGCCTCAGCTTCTGTGGGTGTCACGTGCTAACACAGAACTGCCTGAGGAGTACAAGCAAGGAAGCCCCATGACAGGGGGCTGATTCTCCTCCCCTAACTCCTTTTTAATCTCCTTTCTTCATTTTACTAAAGAAAGATTTACTTCCAACTCTCTCTTAATCTTACTATGGTGCACTGCCCCATTGTGTTAAAAATCTCCACAGAGCCAGACGGAGGGATGTTTCAAGATATTAGTGTTGGAGTTAAGAAAGTAAATGATTTAATGACTAGATAACAATTTCTAAATACCATTCATGGTTTGCTTTCAATGAGGCTGAAAGAGGACTTAATCAAGTTATTTAATTAATTATTATATTTTTCGATGATTTATCCCAGTAATTTTCTCTACTGTATATTTCTTTCTCTGTTTCATTAATGTCTACTCTTATATCTATTATTTCTCTTTTATTTTCTTTGGGTTCAATGTAATGTTGTTTTTCTAACTTCTTGGGCTATGTTAATCACCAGAAAACTGGGCGATATTACTCTAAAAATTTTTTCCGTTTCCATGTACTTATTTAGGTAAACAAGTTACGTAGTGCTAGCACTCATGAAAATGAATAAAAGAAGGTTTGATTCTAAAGATTGTCTTATTCTAGCAAAAAAAATATTTTTAAATCATTTAAAGCAAAGATCAGCAAACTGTAGGCCATGGGCCAAATCTTCCCTGCCACCTGTTTTGTAAATAAAGTGTTGGAACCCAGCCATCCTCAGTTGTTTATATACCACCTAGCCCCACTTTCATGCTCTGAACAAGGAGTTGAGTAGTTGTGACTAAGATCAAATGGCTTCAAACCTAAAATATTTGCTATCTGGTCTCTTAGCAGAAAATGTTTGCTAAATCCTGACTTAGAACCTAATAATTATATAAAATTAACAATATTTAAATACTTAAGTGTGTGTGTGTTGCTAAGAAGATAGGGCAATGAATAAAATATTATGAAGCATAAAATATTTTATTTTAGGATAAAATTCTGTGGAGAAAGTGGAATTAAAATACAAATTTAAAGAGGAAAAGGAATTATGTACAATTTTCAACTGTTGAAGCAGAGCTCATTCACGTATGTGTCAATTTTGTCATAAACTGTCATTCTGTATTAAATATATATTTTACTGTAATGTATTACCTTGTGCATATATTGATACAGTTATTTGATTTATTCATTTGTTTCAGATTTCTGCATGTTTTTGTGAGAGAAATTAATTTATAATTTATCTTTCTTTTAATATTGTTTTCAGTTTTTTGTGTCAAGAACATGTTGACCTCATAAAACAATTGGAAAATGTTTACTTTTGTTCTATGTTTGGAACAGTTTGTGTAAAATTCATGTTTTTTTCCCCCCTAAATGATTGAAGAATTCACTGGTGAAGCCATCTGGGCATGGAATTAGTTTTTAGTTTGTGGGGGAAGATTTTAAATTATTGATTTGATTTCTTTAATACTTATACGAATGTTCAAGTTTTCTTTTTCTTTTTTTTGCACCAGTTTTGACAAGTTGTTTTTCTAAGAATTTTTAAATTTAATATAAAATTTCAAATTTATTGGTATAATATTTTTATAATACCCTTTTATTAAATGTTTCATACCTATAGACTCTATATTGTTGTTTCTTCTTTGCTTTGACAGTATGTGTTCCTTCTCTTCACCTTTTTAAAGATTAGCTTTGCCTGAAGTTTATAAATGCATTGGTCTCTTCAAAGAATCAACTTTTAATGTTTTTGATTGTCTCTACTATACGTTTCTTTCTAGTTCATTAATTTCTGTTCTTATTGCTATTATTTTCCTTCTGGGTTTTAATTTGCCGTTATTTTTCTAGCTTCCTAAGGAAAATATTTTATTCATTGATTTTTCAGTCTAAACTTTTTATCTAATAAGTATATTCCCTTCTAGGCTCTAGTCAGTAGCTACAAATTTTGATATATAATATTTTATTTCTAATATGATGTTTTTGAGCATGAATTATTCAGTAGTGTATTGCTTAACTTCTAAGCATTTGGAAGATCTTTTGTTGTCCATTTTTAGCTTAATTACAACATGTCCAGAAATCATATGATGAATGATTTCAACTATTTGACATGTTTTAGGACCCAGCATGTAGTCAGTTTCAGTAAAGTTGCAGGTGTACTTGAGAAGTACATGGAATTTACAGTTTGACCTGACAGCTCCTCTTGGCCTCTTCCAGCTCCCTCCCCATGTCCTCTACAGGCCTTGACCTAGCACATGTCTTGCATGGCTAATCCAACCTTGGCCTCTACTTCTTAGAGGACCCGGACTAACACAGAACCCACTGACCCTCTACTGCCTTTTGTGCTATTGTTGCAATATATTTACTTTCACATATATATAAAATCCCACAAGACATTATTGTTTTTTATAGTCAATATTTATTTGCATCTACCCACAAACTTACTTTTTTTTCTAGTGGTCTTTATTTTCTAATGGCCCTGTCCTCATGGAACAGGGATCACATTTTTATTTTGCCTCAAGAATCCTTTCAGTATATCCTTTGGTGTTGGTCTCTTGCTGATAATTTTTTCTTTTTTTTCCTGAAAATATTTTAATTTTGCCTTTATTAAAAAAAAAACAACCCTTAGCTGAATGTAAAATCTTAGGTCTCCTGCCAGCATTGATGAAACTGTGGCAAGCTAAACTATTAGCTTGCAAGTAAGATACAATTTCAGACCCTTCGCAGTTCTTGATAATTATTACCTGCATTTGCGGTTTTACTTGCTGACTTGTATATCACCTGTCTCCTCTTAATTTACGTTTCATGAGGGCAGAGACTTTGTCTCTTTTCATCATAGTATCTTCAGCACATAAAACAGTTCTTGGCACAAAGCACTCAATAAACATTTGCTGACTGAATAAATGAATATGCGAAAATATTTACCTACACATTTTCCTAGCATGACTTTTCAAAAATCTATAGAGCCATTTTTCTTATCATACCCTTAAACTCCCAAAATCCTATTTTCTCAAAGTTTATGCTGCCTAGATCATTTTTCTTCCTGACTAGAATATTACTTAAAGTCTTTTCTCAGCCTATTCATGTTATTTACTATTTCTTTCAAAGCACATTACTTACATTTGTTCCTATTGTAGACATTTAGGATTGTGGGTACAAAGGGTAATACTATGGAGTCTAGAATAAAACTACATCTCGGTCTCATGCTGGCTTTATCCTGGCTTTCCTTCTTATTAGTGGCGTATCCTCGAGCAACTTAACCTTTCTAGACTGAAGTTCCTAATCTTTAAAACAGAGATAACAATAATGCCTATTCATGATACTATTGCAACTATAATCAGAAATAATATATGTAAAGTACTTGGCACAGCACTGGGCCTATAATACACGTTGAATGAGTGTGAGCTGAGCTGTCTGTGGAATTCGGTTATGGTTATTCCTCCCTGCGATGCCGACAGTGCCTTCAGGTTAGAACTCTTTGCCAACTCGATGCTATGCATATGCCCTTTGTCCCCCGGTGAAGAAAATTACAAAGCCGGTGAACAATAACAGGCTCAGAACTGCAAGGCCCTGGGATGCACTGTTAAAGTCTCACCCAGGTTTTTATTTGCTGCACGGTGATGTGAGGACCCTTCTCTAAAGTAAAAGAGGAGGAGAAGAATTGGGCAGATCATTTGGAAATTCCAGCAAGTAAAAAGAAATGCATTTAGATTTTGATTTGCATTTCTCTTTTATGGTAGCTGGGATTTTAATGTGTTCTCTTGGTCAGAATTCCCCCCTGAATCATTGTCTCAGTGCTCTGCTTTATTGAAATTAGAGAATAACAATGTAGTTGAAATGTCATTTTATAAGATAGGAAACTGTAACATTGTGGTGAAATGGTGAAATTTTGTAAAGGAAATGCAAATTATGGACAAGTAGATGTTTATGAATCTATAGCCCAAGTATGTTAAATTATTGTGTAAGGTAGTAAGTAATTATTATGCTGATAGATAGGAATGTAACCACATCATTTTGATACTATATTTAATTTTTTTGATTGCAAAGACTGTCTGAGGAAAGTTTCTGACCAAGCAGCAATATTGAAGATGGAGAAGGTTTCTTTTGTGAGGCAGCACAAAGGCTCAGCAAAGACTTGGATTCCTCTTTCCCAAATGTTGGCAGCCAGCAATCACGTGCAACGGCCAGCTCAGACAAAGTCGCAGTTCTTCAGGAACTCCACACCTGAAAGGGCGGCTGAAAAAACAGGCTGAGAAGCTGGGGGTTATAGATAGATTTCTGGAAATAGATGAATTTCGGTAAACAGAAACAGAAAAGGCTTGACATTCTCAGATGGTGTTATATTTACAGGTTGTTCTAGTAACTGAAATTAAATGCTGGTGACAAAGCATTCACCAGAAAATAGGGAAGAGAAGCAGTCCGTTGGGCCTATGATTGAGGGCGGCATTTTGTTATACCAGGCAGAAAACTTTCCTTAGCTAAGGCTGAACCTGAGGAGTGTGAGACAGGGAGATTACAAACAGCAGCTTCACAGACAGGGAGGTGAGCAACAAATACTGAATGCTGAGATATGCTGGGCACATTTTCTTGGAAGAACATTATTATTATCCTCATTACCGTCAACAGCTCTGTGCCTGCTAGGTTGACCACACACCGTGCATTCTGGTTTGTTTGAACAGCGCTGGTTTATACTTATTTTATTTTTGTGTATGTGACCCTGCCTGTTAGGGTTCACTTTCACTTTCATAAACGTCCTGGTTTGGACAATAAATTGTATGGCACTCGGAGCATGGGACATTATTATGCATTTCAAGGCTAACCCAAGAAAAGCTGTAGTCCCTGGGCATAATGGTACTTATTTTTCTCCTTTGGGGAAAACATGCCCCTATTGCATTCTGGAAGAGCAGGGGCTGAGGGAAGAGCGGGGGTGTGCAGCACTTTGGCACCTGCAGGGCTTAACAGGCAGGTAAGTTGGTTGAATAAAATACTTAACCACACAGAGTCTCCAAGGTTTAGGTAAGCAGTACACCTCTGTTGAAGGTTCTGAGGAGTTTAAGGAATACAGTAGTACCCCCTCATCCATGGTTTTGCTTTCCATGGTTTCAGTTACCCATGGTCAATCATGATCTGAAAATACTAAATGGAAAATTCCAGAAATAAGCAACTTGTAAGTTTTAAATTGTGTACCATTGTAGATTAGAGGGATGAAATCTCTTACCATCCTTCTCTGACCCTCCTGGGACATGACTCATCCCTTTGTCCATATTGTATATGCTCTCGACCCATTAGTCACTTAGCAGTAGTCCAGGTTATCAGATCCACTCTACTGACATTGCAGCGTTCTGGTCACCCTTATTTTACTTCATAATGGTCCCAAAGCACAAGAGTACTGATGCTGGTCATTAGAATATGTCAAAGAGAAGCCATAAAGTGTGTCTATGTTTGGGGAGGGGGAAAAACTTAGTATATAAAGGGTTTGGGACTGTTTATGGTTTCAGACATCCACTGGGAATCTTGGAACATATCCCCCATGGGTAAGAAAAGACTACTTACCTGTAGCCCAGTCAAAGAGAAGTTGTGTTCAACCTTCCCACATTGGAAAGCAACCTCGACACAGTGTTTAGCTGGGAGGCTGACTCTTACAGCACCAACAACATGACCAACCCTTTTCTTCATGCCAAGAAGTATAGAGTCAGTCTACCTTTGCTCTTACTCCAATGAAAAAGTCCCAAACATGTACTTCCCCAAAATAGCAAACTTGTAAAACTACTAGTTAGACCTGTTTATAGACTAGCATCCCTTTGCTCCTTATCGAAGAAAATAACCAATCAACTGGGTCCTGAATAGAGGTTATTTATTATTTGGGGATGTTTAAATTTCCAAAATATCACATTAAAAATAAAGTTGTGATCATTTTTTTCAATGAGTAATTTTTTTCCTTGTAGCCATTAGAGATAAAAGAAATAAGATATAAAATTTAAGGAATATCTTAGATTTTTTAAGCAGCACCTGACACCAAGACATTCAAACAAAAATGTGGATTTCTCAAAGTCAATTCTCATGCTTCTGTGATAAATGGAGCAGATCTGCAGGAAAAAAAAAAAGAACAGATCTTGGATCTCTACAAAGTAAGGAACAGGTAGTGTGATCTCTGGTTAATTGAGAGGGGAGACAAAAAGTGAAACTGCAAAAATATACTCATCCATGGTGAAACAATGAAATTTTATTGAGCTTTACATTAAGGAAAATGGATAAAAATAATTAAAACTTTACCTTTGGCGATTAAAAGAATATGTATCAAGAGAGCCAAAGCTCAAAAGGAGTATAAAAAAATTTTAGGCTAATTTATTCCAAGCGTCATTCTTACTTGAATTATGTTGGGCATTTATTAGTCAACTGAAAATAGTTAACCAGAGTCATTTATCAATAAGATTCATTTATTGCTCATCTGAAAACACACATCAATCCTGAAGAATTCATTAATTTACTCAGTGAAGATTTACTTACCACTTCCTACATGCCAGTCACTTTTCTTAGTGCCTGGGATGCTGAGGTGTACAAGACAGACAAGGTCTTCATGAACTTCCATGATTAACAAGAGATAGATTTAAACATTAAGAAACAGGGTGACTTCTGGTAAGTGCTAAGGGTGATGAGTTAGAGATTGTTATAAGCTTTTGGGGTTGAGACTAGACATTTCAGGATTGTGAAACTTAAGCAAACATAAGGCAAGGAACAGAAAAAGTGGTGAGAAAAAATAGTCCCCAGAATAAAGTGACGCATTGGTAGTCAGTTTTCTTTCTTCCACTGGCTGCCGCCCTTCAGTGCGGAATGACTCCTAGCCTTCCTGCAATTGGACTGTTCGTTTTGAGTTTTTATTCGTTGCTCTAATCAAGAGCCTCTGTGACCCAAGCTCTCCTTCTTTGCACCCCTCGACCTAATGCAGACTCAGTTTGAATCTGGAATCACTCTTCTCACGTTTTCTTTGATGCTCTAAACCTTGGCACGATGTGCCCCTCTGTTTAGTCCCCTTAAGAATGGTGACATTATGCTGGCTTGATTCCCTTATGAGAATTACCCAGGCGCACCGAAACAGGCGGCTGGACAAGTCTGGCGGGGTTGAGAGCACTGTGTCTCCTGCGGCATGGGGCTGTTAACCTCACTGTTGTTGAGTCCCGCAGGTGCTTGGTTTTTGTTATTATTATTGTTCCATACTGTATATCTCCCTCCCTGAGTTGCTTTCTGCTCCAATCAATCCTTTGCACAGTTTTCCAGGTTGTTCTGCACTCCCTGATAAAAATTTCATCTTGACATACATATTTATAAATAGAAAATTTATAATATAAATAAATCTAGACCTGGTTTATTAATCCTCATTATATTCAGTGTATGAATATATCACATTTTATTTGTCTCTTCTCCTACTGCTGGCTTTTTTGTTTGTTTCAACTTCATTTATAATATTACAAAGGACTTTTATGCAGTTCATCTTTGGTATCAGTTAGTTCCTCAAAGAAATGTTTAAAGTATACATTTTCAATGATAGAAATGTCTAAACACTCAAAGTGGTTGTACCAATTTATCCTCTCCCTGGAGTTTATGAGAGTTCCCATGACCCTGCATCATCTCAGTGCTTAGAGAAAATTTTTGCCAATTTGATGCGGGGGGAAGGAATAGCATTTAATGATTTTAATTTGCATCTCCCTGATTACAAATGAGGTCTGGCATTTGAAATGTTTATTTCAATATGAATTTACTATTCATATCCTTTACCCATTTCATTCTGGTCTTTTTTCTTCTGTTAATGTTTAAAAATCTTGTGCATAGTTAGGTTAAAAATGCTTTAAGTGTTTTATTGCATGTGTATATTGCAAACATTTTTCTACTATTCTGAGGCTTGCCATTAAGTTGTTAATTTTTATGTAATCAAATTTATTAGTCATTGTGACATTAATGATTTTCCAAGACACCCTTCTCTGTTGTAAGGTCATGAATATATTCTCCAATAATTTTTTTTCTAAAATGTTTTAAAGTTTTATTCTCAGATCTTTAATTTATTTAGATTCTATTTTTCTAAGTGGAATAAGGAAGGGATC
Organism: Mormoops blainvillei; assembly: GCA_004026545.1. Classification (NCBI taxonomy): domain Eukaryota; kingdom Metazoa; phylum Chordata; class Mammalia; order Chiroptera; family Mormoopidae; genus Mormoops; species Mormoops blainvillei. The sequence continues at coordinate 160,487 of PVJD01000332.1, forward strand.
TAAAATAAAATGTTTTTTTCAGATCGATAGCTGTTATCCAAGCACACGTTACTCTATAGCTCATCCTTTTCCTTGTGAGTTTATAACGAGCTGTCAGATAGCAATATCTCATACATGCGTGTGTATGTTTCTGGGCTCTCTATTCTGTTCCACTGGCCTCATGGAGTCTACCCTGTTTCAGTAAATGCAGTTTTAATTGTTATTGCTTCATATGAAATCTTGATATCTGGCAAAGTAATTCCCCTTTCTTGTACTCTTCAAAATTATTTTGGCCATCCTATTAGAAGAGGTTTGTGGAATTCTAACAAAATTTTTGGACTTTGACTGTAATTACATTTAATATAAACCGAAGTTGACAGTTTAAGATCTTTTAAATGTTGATGTTTCCTTCCACAAGCATGCTATATCATTCTGTTTATTCAGATCTTCTTTTATGTTCCTCAATAAAATTTTACTTCTCCCATAATAATCTTGTATATTTTTTGTTAAATTCATTTCTTGATACCTTCTTACTTTTCTTATCATCTGATCCTATCTAGGACCTTTAATATTGAATTTCAGTAATGACTGGATTTCACACAGTTTTAGTTTTGAATTTAAAAAGAATTCTTTTAAAGTTTCGCTGTTAAGATTTACTCTAAGAATTACTAAAGAATCATTTTGTTCTTAATTTTTATTTAAATCATAAATATGTGTTGAATTTTATTGAGTGCTTTTTTGGCGTCAATTAATATCACCAAATGTTCTCTCTTTTAATTTGTGATTATTGTAAATAATTTTAACTTCTAGGTAAAAAAACTGTGGTATATTTTGTCTTCTGTGAAAGGCATATAACAGGATTTTAAAAATTCCTACAGGACTAGTTCCTCACTTTCTGGCACTTGCAGATGCTCCTGGCCAGTCCTGTTTTTCCTGTTCCAGCCCTAGAAGCAGCCATTTCTTCAGGGATCCCTGCTCCCTGTTATTAGAGAATAGTATATAGAAAGCAAGGCTGGGTGCTAGCTGTGTTCACTGCTATTGGGGTATTTAATTTTTAGGTCCTCTCAGTGGACAAAGGTAGGAAATACATGTATGTATATAACTCATGTCTGTACTAAATTTCAGTTTCTAAGTTTTTGGTTCTAACTTCATGCAGGCAATGAAAAATTTAAACCCAATACCCAAGCATGGCTTTAGGTTTCAGTTCATTGAGGGTAACTAATTTTCCATTCATCACCGAGTACCGCCCGCCTGCTTTTTATGATGTATTTTTTGCATAGTGAGCAGAGTTTCTCTCCCTGTTTCATGGATTGGACTCCTCTTCTGGTTCCTCTTCTGGTTTAGGCAGGGAGCTCAGTTCGAGTGTCCCATGAAACACAGGGCTTACAACCTTGGCTATAATCCTCTCTCAGGCATCAGATCCTATGCCTTTATCCCTTGTCATCTGACACTTTATTTAGCTTTTGTCACCCTTTAGACCTTAAGATTCTTCATAGTTACTGGTACCTATAGGCATCTTTTTCTTTCTTTACAACTACTCTAGTAGTTATAAAAAAATATTTGATGTGGTCCCGGCTGGTGTGGCTCAGTGGATTGAGCACCAGTCTGTGAACCAAAGGGTCTCTGGTTTGATTCCCAGTCAGGGCACATGCCTGGGTTGCAAGCCAGGTCCCCAGTAGGGGGCATGTGAGAGGCAACCACACATTGATGTGTCTTTCCCTCTCTCCCTCCCTTCCCCTCTGTCTAAAAATAAACGAACTCTTTTAAAAATTTGATGTTATATTTTTCTAGCATTTCTATGTGTCATTTGTACATATGTGTATGTATCTTTACATTAGCTTCATCTGGTGTGTTGGAAATGTTGTACATAAAAATTCTATTGATTGACAGCTAAGGAAACGAACACCAGAAAACTTGCACAACTCACTGTCACGCAGCTGTCTGCATGTCCATCTCTAGTGTTTACACTTTACCTTCCTGGTCTGGTGATAACTGCTATAATTTCAAGAAGTTTCAAGCCTTTTCATACATGACCTTTTCTTTTCAAAACTGATTCAGTTCTAAAACTTTCAGAGTTCTACACTGTGATCACCTTCTCTTAAAATGTTGCCATAGAGCCGATAGGAGAGGGTAGAAGGTCACAGTAGACTCAGGATGGGTTCCCCTTCATTTTAGCACAGTCTGAGCTATTTAATCTGTGAGCCTTGTTTTGGAACAGAATTATACTTGGCGAACACAAATTACTCCTGAAATTGCAGAATTCATATAGAACTCAAATATTAAGCATAGGCAAACTCATCAGTCTGTTGAAATTTTTATAGAAAATATATATAATCCAACCCCTCATTTAAAAAATAATTATCTAGATTTAGAGACATATATTAAATTCTAAACTTTTTCCTGTTAAGGAAGAAGCTAATGTGGGGCACATCAAAAGTAAGAGTAAATGTCTGCCTTACAGTTCCAAATCGAAAGGCAAACATTATTAAAATGCTTTCATTCCATGTGCTTTGTCTATTCTTCCTTATTGTACAGTCTTTGTAACAGTTGGTTCCTTTTGTGGTTATCTCATTACATTAAAAAATGACAATACTGAGAAAATATTTATATAACCAAATATCCTCAAAATTAAAACCCTTGCTTTCACTGGGCAGCTTGGTTGGTTGGAGTGTCGCCTGTACACCGAAAGGTGGCAGTTTCAGTTCGTGGTCAGGGCACACACCTAGGTTGGGGTTTGACCCCTGGTAGGGTGGGTGTGGGAGGCAGACGATCAATGTGCCTCTCCCTCTCTCTCTTTCTCTCTTCCTCTCTCTTTAAAATCTATAAATATATCCTTGGGTGAGGAATAAAAAATACTAAAGCTCTTTATTGATAGGATAAATTTCATAAAATAAATAAGTTAAATAGTGTATGTTTAACTGCAATTTTTGCTGAGAAAAAAGTAAAGACAAAAGAAACAAACAAGCAAACGAAGCCCTTCCTGACTTCTAACCAAACTCCTCCACTGATGCCAGATGGATAATCAGATAAACGTGACTGACACTTCATTACTCAGATTATTTTTAAGCAGAAGAAATGACCCTATCAAAAAAGTACTCTCAATAATTCACCATGGGATGTGAGAATCCCTTAACTAGATTTCTTTCCTTAATTCTAACATCCACATTAATGATGTGTAATGCTGATTAAAATTGTCAAGGATCAGTTATGCTTGGGTAAACCACAAAAGTTACTTTTTAAGCAGAAATTCCCCAAATTTTGTAGCAAATATCAAAAGTAATGAAGTTTTGGTTTCTACTTCTGGAATTCTCAAAAGTCAATATCTTAAAAGCAAATATCTATGTATGTTGTGGAAAATTATTAAACTTTTAAAAATATTTATTAAAATACAGCCAGTGAAGCTGTACTTCAGTTGACTTATTCTAAGATTCAATATGCAATGTACAACCTGGAGATTTTTTAATTCATGGTCATTTGTTATAACTAAACATCAAAGTCTGATTAATATTAGCTGCAGATTCATCATTTTAGATGAAAGAATCCATTGAGTGTCGATATTGATATGATATTAAAATTTTTACTCATCCACATAGTTTGGCAAATATTAATGGAAATTGCTATTGGGCATGATGTTCTCATTCAAGGAAAAACTTACGTAATTATGGAAGGGAAAGACCTCTGGTCCAAGTTTATTGGCTGTCATTGACTACAAACCTTTTAATCTTTCCTATGAAAAGACGCAGATGGAAATTAAATGAAGTCTTAATTTATCTTAGTTGCTCCAAAGATGCTTAGCCAGTAATCGCTGAGAAATAATTTGGAGGTCCAAGAACTGTGTGAGCATTTGATGAATTACTGCCTTAAATTACCTCTCTGGAGCATCATGGAATCCCAGTGGTTCGGATTATTCAGGACCATGGGTCTAACGCAGTAAGGAGAGAGGCTTCGCCTCCGCTTTTCATAACTGTAGGAGCTCCTCAGTTCTTTGTGTTCACACCTCTCCTGAAAGAGTAAACCCTTGTGCTGTACAACCACTTTCTGTTTTACTAGTGCACATTTTTCCATTTTGATTCTCTGTCTCTGGCTTTCCAAAAATTTTCCTGTTGTTTATTAGAAAACAGTAGCCATTCCCACGGCAGCCTTATTGTGAGCCGATCGCTTTCCCTGGGTTTTTTCCCTTCAGTAGGTCCCTGTGTGGGACACGAGGCGATGCCGGGTCAGCAGCGTGTCCGTGCGCACCGCTGAGCGTACACTACCCAGAGCCTTGCCCAGGCACCTGCCCTCGCGTTTTTCTGCAGACGCAAGCTATAATGGTCTTCAAAATAAAGGAGCAAAGTATTTTCATTGTTCTTTTATACTTTTTGCCTCCTTTTGGTGCCCCCAAACACATGTTTTGGTTTTTTTTTCCCCCTAAAGAAAGAGGCAACCATCTGACCCTTTGATTTATCCTCTAATTCCCAACTCTGCTTCACTGAACAAAAAACCTTTTCAAGAGAACAGTGGGAACATTTTCCGTTACTATTTCTGAAGAAAGAGAAACCTAGCATAACATAATGGAGTGGCGGTTCTATAGCAGTAAAGGTCTACCTGTCTCTTACTCATTTCTTTCTGGAAGTTTCAAAAGCAGAATTTTCTACTCCTGGTAGGGGGAAAAAGATGTGGATTGTGTGTGGGTGTGTATCGAATAAGATGAACAGTTAAATAATTGGAAAAAAGTAAACGTCTTTTCAGTTTCTGTTCATCTTCCCCACCCCCATTTCACTAAACACATCCACACCCACCAACTCTGCTGAACACTGGCTGAGTGTCTCCAGACCAACTCATTAGGTCCCAGAGCCCACACCTGATTATGCTCTTTTATCTTGTCATTATCAGGCATTTAGCACTTGGAAAAAAATCCATTTGAAAAGATTTGACTTTCCCCTCTTAAAAAAATACCCCAATTATTTTTAAAATGGTGACGCTTCAGCAGTTACAATGGCCCTTCCCAGATGGGATCCTACCTTCTCTTTAGGAGCAGTAGCGTCCTCCACACGTGACTGCTCTGACTAAGGTGCTCTTTCCACTGTCCCTTAGTTGGGTCTATTTGCCTTCGGCTTATTATGTTTTCTAGGCACACTCGACAAGTGAACCATGATGACATTGACACATTGACAATAAGATCACAGTCTTTGATGCTGGTGAAACCTTACAGGGAAAAGTTATTTTATGGGAATCTTTTGTGAAGTAAGTAGTGGCTGGGAGAGCAAGATACCTGAAATAGACTGATGCTCAGTTATCAGCATTCACTGGGCAGTAGCAGCTATGCTTAACACCCCGAGAGTGGGACCGCCTTACAAAAGGAAGAGTTGTCCCATCAAAAGGACAAAAGTGCCCCCGGGGAGAAAAATCCTGGGTTTAGTGCATACTGAGAAAGGAAGAATGTGGCCTTAAGTCCTCCCTGAGTCCCAAATCCCACAGCTGCTCCTCTGTCACATGCAGCTCCTCTTCCTCCCAGCTCTACCGTGGGCCACTAGTCACCTTCTTTCTAGTCTCTGTTTGATTTTTCTGGATGCAATCCCTTTCAGGGAATGTTGCCCCCTCTCCGTGGGAGCCAGCATAGGAACCAACTTCACTGTGTCTCAGTACTCGACGATTCTACTGTGTTTTTATCTGATTCTACTGAAATTTTGGCATAACAAAAGGGAATACCATTGTAAACAGGAAAATATTTAAAACATTATACTAAATGTGGTTTTCTCTATGTTCAAGGGGGAGAAAAAGTCCCCCACCCTCCATTACAAACCCTTCCAGCCTTCGAGGAGGTACTAAAAGGCTCAGTGGTAAAATCTCAAAATATTCTACCTTGCTTGAGGCCCTCCGTTCTCTGCTGGGCCATTATTTCCAATGATGGTCGTGGCCTTGGCATGGCTTTCAGGGTTTGTCTGAAGCCTTATTGATGGCAGCCACACTTCACTTTCTTTGCCGATTCCTGTCCTTGAAGTACTTCTATGTTTGTTTAGGTTTAAGTTCTTAGAGTGTGGGAGTCATGCCCTTCACTCTGTAAGAAGTCTGTAGACCACTGATACATTATAGTGTCCTGCAGAGGAGACACCTGATGGCTGCTGGTTGATTGATTAGCACTGAAGCTGAAGTTGTCCTGTGTCCAGTGGCAGGCTCCCAGGTTGGGATCTGAGTCTCAGCTCTGTAAGCCACCAGAAAACCATGATGTGAATGGAGAAGAACTTTAATGTTGGTATTACACATATATTTTGATATTTTCTGTGTTTGTAGTAGGAACCTCCTAATGCCATCTGATTTAATTGATTCTTTACTACAACTACATTATCCCATTTTTACTAACAGAAAAACTCAGGCCCAGAAAAAAATGATTTTATATAGTCATAGTAAACAGAATAACATTAACTACATAAAATTACATTCTGGGAACTGAAAAGGGAAAATCAGAGGATTTACGGGTATGGTAGAAATTCCTAAAATAAAATGAAGGATATCTGTTTGCTGGGAGCATAGCCTGGGCTGGGGACAAAATTGTCGTTTAAGACAGACCTGGAATTCTAGAAGCACAGACTTCAATAGCTAGAACTTTAGCTCAGAGTCCTAGTTTTCTTTTTGCTATCTTTATTCTGAAGAAGCTACCCCAGGGAATTTGAGCAGCGTAAGGGAGTTAGGAATTTTTCCTATTACTTAGCATTTTACTTTTCCTGGTTATTAATCACACTCAGGTTAGGCATCAAAAGCTTCTATCAGAACAGTAGCATTATTCCTGATTATAAAAAGCCATATTCTCCTACTGACGGAAACCTTGTTCTCTAATTGCCCAGCTGGGAGAAATAAATTTAGTTCTGTGTTTTCAGTTTAATTTTAGGAGTCTGCTCCTTGAGGCCCTGTAGCCTGACAATGCTGAGTCCCAGCAAATGGACTAGTATTTCCACTGATGGATACGTCCTATATCTGCCCTGTTCATTACAGTAACCACTGGCTACATGTGGCTATTGAGCATTTGAAACATGGCTAGTGTGCCTGAGGAATTAAAATGTTATTTTATTTAATTTTAATTAACTTCTAGTTACATTTAAATAGCTACATGGAGCTAGTGGCTACACTATTGGACAAAAGGGAACTGGTCAATGTCAGGTCACACATCATGCTGCTCTTTATACCACATTCTTGTCTCGACAGAGCTTGCTCCTCTGTACAATCATGTGATTCCTTCCTGCTCTCACCTCATTCAATTAGCTTTTTCTCTTATCACCTGTTTTCCAACCATTACCTGTTTGCTTCTAGCAGAAATTTTAAAACTGCTTTATAGGAAAATCTTTTCATAGAGGCAATGTTTTTTCATTTCCCCCATGTTTTGGAAAAAAAAATAAAAGTTTGTAAAATCCGTTTCTTTCCATTTTAGTTATTAATGCAAAATAGTATTTCCCAAAGTATAGGGCATGTGCCCCTAGTGGCTCAAGAGATAATTTTAGGTGGTACAGTGCCAGGTATTTACATAATTGTATTACTTATTTTTTATTTTAATGACTATTGGGAAAATGTGATTAGTACCTCAAATGTGTGATTTTATGGATGTTATTGCTTAGCATGAAGCTAAAGTAGACATTTGCAGTTTAGGGAGTCATTTAAAACAATATTAAGTAAATAGTAGTACAGGTGGTAAGCAGATATAGTAAAACTTATTAATTTATTTAAAAATGGCTAAACTCTGGGAAATGCAGCTGTTAACTAAACTTTCTGCATCAGATCCATCCCATGTCGTTCCCCACAGCCTCCCTCAGCATCAGTGTTCTGAGCATCACTTGCAAATACCTATTCACTTCTTCTTCAGGCCTCTGTTGATACAGCTGCTTTTGCCAGGAGTACCCTCTGCTCTTGACCCCTGACTCTCCTCCACCAGGTGAAACTCTACACAGCCATCAGGCCAGATCAAATCCTCAGAGAAACCATCCATGCTACTCTTTTTCCTCAATTCTGTCATAAGGTGAATTTCTCCTACCTTCTTGTCCTCATTGTAAGTTATTTATCTTCCAGTGAAGCACTCGATCACTTGATAGCTTCAGTTGGTTGTATATGGTCTGCCTCACTTACTGCAACTGAGATTTTCTTGAAAGTAGAGACACTGTCTTTATTAACTTTGTACCCTAGAGTCAATCTCAGTAAGTGGCACATACTAAGTGTTGGCACACAGTAAGTGTTTATGTAATACTTGTTAAGGGACAAATTTGGTTTTTAAGTTAAACTTAATTGTGCAAAGCCAATTTGAAGCACCCACTTCCCCTTTTCTTACACTCATCCCATTTGAAAGCAACCTTTGGCCAATGAGGCCAGTAAATGCTCAGAACGCCAAGATCCATTTAGTATTAGCCTAAAGGAAACACATGAGGATTTTAAATTTGTGAGGAAAAAACTGCAGGGCTCCCAAAGCTAAAACAAAATGATTTTTAAAAATAACTCATGTCCTTGCTGCCAGAGTTTTTAGACTGAAAGTTTTATATCCAAATAATGCTTTATTGAAAAATACTCATTTCCCTGAATTAAAAAGTGATTTTTTGGTTTCACTTTGAACCTTGTCTATATTGATTTCCTTCACCAAGTAATTGCTAAACTCTCCTTTTTATTTTGTCCAGTTAGTTGCATTATAAACATAACATTGGATAGCTCTTTGTTCTCAAGCTCATATATTAAGATATATACAAAGAATATCTGAATACAATAAACTTTCTATAAGCTTCCTTCTATGAATGAGTCATTTACTTATGTCTAGAATAATAAAAATACATAAGATAGCCAAGATTTATAGGAACAATTTCTGTTTGAATAAAAAGTTAACTATATTACTTTCTAGATGCTCTTGACCTTTTCTTAAAATTGTTTTCTAGCTTGGATAGGCAATATATTTTATTTAGGAGATATTTTCTTCTATATTAGCTTTTCCCTTCCAACATTAAATGAAGTCTATCTAATAAGTAAGGCCTTGTCCCATTTACATTTTTTAAAACAGTACTTGATTTTGAGAATGTGTAGGACAAATTTCTAAGTCTATTTCTTCATTGTCTGTCGGTCATTTGACAAATACTTACCGCATGCCAGACACTGCTAAGTAGTGGGGTAGAAGCTGAATGAGACAAGGCACTGCAGCTCATGAAGCTTATAGCCCACAGGGCAACACATAGGAAAATTGATGCTGTGTTGGGGGCACACAGGAAGGGCTGTGACTGCACTGTGGAGTCATCTAATTGGGCTCAGGGCCAGGGAAATCTTCCTGGAGGAAGTGACTCCTAAGATGGTTTTTGAACAATAAGGAAGTGTCAGCTAAATCAGAAAAGGAGGGAAGACCATTCAGTGTGAGAGGTATGTGGAAAGACCCAGAAACATGACACAGCCTCGCATGTAGGGAATCTGAGCATTCTGTTTGCCATGCAAAGGATGTGTACCCATGAGTGGAAGTAAATGAGACCAAAAGGGGGTGGCAGATGGCCAGAACAGGAATGGGCTTCCCAGTAGGCTAAACAGCTTGAATGCTCTTCTGAGAGCTGGTGGAGCCATCGGAGGGCTAATAGCAGGGAATGGACAGGTTAGGTTTATGTTTTGGACAGAACACTCTGGCAGTTTGGTGGAGGGTGTACTGGAGTGGGGCCAGGCTGGGACACGGAGCCCAATTCATATGCCACTATAATGACCAGACCGAGATGTGATGAGAGCCGCACTAAGGCTTAGTGAAGTAACAGAATGAGGAAGGGTGGGGGAGGTCTTTAGGAGGTAACACTGTGAAACCTGTGATTGTGAGGGCAGTGGGAAGTGCACTTCAGGCATCTCCCAGGGCTCTTTTGAGCACCTGGGTCAGGAATAATGTTATTCACAGAGCCAGATGTCACAACAGGAGGAGGACATGGGTTGTAGGGTCTGGGACATAAAGTTTCTGACATATCTCTGGGATATCGGATATTGGGATTAGGGATTACGTGAGAATTCTGAGGAAGAAATAGAGATTAGGGACCCTTGGTAGGAGCAAGCAGCAATTGCAGACAAATACGTGGATGAGGTCACCCAGGGCCCATGCATTGAATGAGGAGAGCAGGGGGTGCTGTTGAGGCTCAGAGCAAAACCAAAAGTTAAGAAGCAATTGGGAAATAAGCCTGTCTCAGAAGGACAAATACTGTGTGATTACACTCATATGACGTACCTAGAGTCAAATTTAAGGACAGAATGTAAAATGGTAGTTGCCAAGGGGCTGGGTGGAGGGGTAATGAAGAAGTAACTACTTAATTGGCAAAAAGTTCCAGTCTGGAAAAATAAAAAAATTCTGGAGGTAAATGGTGGTGATGGTTGCCTAACAGTGTGAATGTACTTGATGTCATAGAAGTATACTCTTAAAATGATTAAAATGGTAAATTTTATGCCATGTATATTTTATCACAATTTTTTTTTAAAAATCAAGGAAAAGAGTTTCTGTGTTTATAGAAATTACTTAGGTAAATGGTATGTTTCTCGAACTTCACTAGTTAAAATATCAAAAAGAAAGAAAGAAAAGAAAAGAAATGAAAGGAAGAGAAGAGAAGAGAAAGGAAGAGAAAGGAAGGGAAAAGAAGGGGAGGGAAGAGAAAGGAAGGGAAGAGAAAAACAGGCAATTGGTGGAGGAGGATGCCGGTTGAAGAAGAGACGGAGAACCAAGGAGGCAGGTGAAATGAAAGCATTCTCCCAGAAGCAGAATGAGTAGGGAAGGTCAGCATTGTCAAATACTGCAGAGAGCTCAGGTAAAATAAAAGCAGAGGGAAATCTGTGGGCTTTGAAAAGTGCAGAAGATATGGGAGTTTGGGGGGCTTTACTGAAAGCTGTTTCAGCGGCATGGTGGGGCAGAAGCCACGTTTCAGCTACTTAAGGAGTGAATACAGTAGAATGGAAATATAGGCAGAGTGTAAAGCTCTCTTTCATCAAGTGTTGAGAAAGCTACATGGGGTTGAAAGAGGTCTTAGGTTTGCTTTGCTTTGCTTTTAAAGATGAAAGGTATTTGAACATGTTTATACACTAGGGAGATAACCCAATAGAGATGGAACCTAAGCATTGGGAAAGAAATTAACCTTAGAGGGGGAAGAGGGTGGACACCACATGTCCAATATAGAAAAGGGAAAAGAAAGACATATATTTAAAGAAAGATATTTGTAGGTCAAAGAAGAAGTTGGGCAAATTTTCACCTGCTAATGTTCATTTTCTTAGTGAAGAATGAGAAAGGGGGAGGCGGCAGGAGAGGGTATTTGAGAAGAGGCAAAGCTCTGTGACTTTGCAGCAGCTTGTAGTTTTTTTCTAATCAGCTTGAGGGAAGGAGCAGAGGATTCAAAGGGCTGAACTGACTGAGGCCAGGGATTTTGCTGGATATGGGTAACTGAGGAACCAAGAAGATTAAGGAATAATTTAAGAGAGTGATTGAAATGATGGTCTGCAGGGTCGAGCTATTTAGGGAAGCTCAAAATGCTGCAAGAGAGGTTCCCTAAGCTTTATTTTAAAATATAACTAATAGTTAGCTATGGACAGAAGGGTGTAGGAAAGTTTTCATGAAGAGGGTACTATGCAAAAATGCTGGAAATGAAAGAGAACATGTTCCCATTCAAGGAAATTAAGACAATTCACTGTAAGTGGAACATAAAATAGGACAATGTGACCTTTGATGATAGAAAAATAGATAGGACTCAGACTATAAAAGATGTGATAAGAAAAATGGCAGAACTGGAACTTAGTTTTGAGACATATTGGTAACTTTGAAGGGTTTTAAGTGAAATGGTCAAGGTCATCATTTGTACCCTGTGTTCTCAGTATGGAGCATGAATTATAGGCGAAGAACAGGGATCCAGACGCTCAGGCCAGAGGTTGTGGTCTCATCTCACTGAAGAGAATGGGCTGTAGAAGGGAGGAGGCAATGGGAGAAGGAGAGAGTGAATGGACTCTGGAGACATTTAGGCAGTTGATCAAATGGCTGGTGGTGAGTGGGAAATGGTACCATTGAAACAGTTCCTGGACCCATTTTAATGTGCTTTGGGGGAGAAGATTGTTCTCGACACACCACCAAGCAATTCTGATATCTGTTTGAGAATTCAGCTCATTTCTAACACTGCCTAACCCAAAAATAGCATCAGATTTCATAGGTTAAAGGTTCAGTCCTACAAGACTGGTCCCACCTCCCACGCTCCACCCCAACCACCTCCACCAATTTCAGATGCCACTTGCCAGTTCAGGTTGTTCTTGTACCTTCCACCAACTCGTTATAAATCAGAGGTTCTCATGATCGTCTCCTTGGGTTTAATTAATCTGATAGAATAACTCACAGAATTTGGAAAAAGCATTTTACTTACTAGATTACCAGTTTATTCTAAAATTGTATAACTCAGGAACAGCAGGATGGAAGAGCTGCATAGGGCAAAGTATGAGGAAAGCGCAAGGAGCTTCTGTGTCTTCAAAGAGTGTCAACCTCCCAGCATCTCTATGTGATCATCAGTCCTGAAGCTCTCCAAACCCTGTCTTTCTGGGTTTTTATGGAGGACCCATTTACAGTCATGGCTGCTTAGATCATAGGCCATTGGTGATTGATTCACCCTCCAGCCCTTCTCCTCTCCCCAGAGATCAGGAGGATGGTATTGAAAGTTCCAGACCTCCAATCACACGGTTTGTTCTCCTGGAAGCCAGCCACCACCTTCATTTATAAAACAAAAGACACCTTTTTGTTCTCATTACTTAAGAAAACCTAAGGGTTTTAGAAGCTGTAAACCAGAAACCAGGAATAAATATGTAAGAAATATATTTCTTATAAATCACAATTTCAGCCACTCACTGGATTAATGAAGAAGTTATTTCTGAAGAAGGATACTGAGTTCAGGCTTAGCACTTGGTGTTTGAGATGTTTGTGTGATAAATAAGTGGAAATATTCAGTAAGCAGTAAATCTATACTAGTCAGAAGTTCTAAAAAAATACTTTATCCTGTATAAAGATTTTTAAAGTCATTTGCATATAGAAAATAATTTAAGCCATAGAAATAGATAAGATTGCCTAAGGAGAGGTTATGGAACAAAAGGGGATAGTTTAGGGCAGATCCTCAAGGAACAGCTATGAAGAGAAAAAGGCTCTTGCAAAATAGAGATGGAACAGTCAGAGAAACAAAACAAAGCAAAATAAAACAAGACTACAGAAACCAAAAGGAGAAAGTTTCAAGAGGGTCACCTGTGTTACATGTTTTATACATTATGAAAGAGTCAACAAAATAAAGACAGAAGTGTCAACAGGATTTAGCGACTACAGGTCCTCAGTCGCTCCGGAGAAAGCAATTTCTGTAGAGTGGTGAGTGGGAGCCTGTGGGTAGACACCTGGCTGCATGAGATTGAAGAGCAGATGTGAGGTTAAGAAAAAGAGAAGATACAGACGGCATTGCCAGGAAATTTCACTTTAAAGGAGAGAAAATGCTTTTAACTGGAAGGCATTCCTCTGACATAAACTCAAGTAGCATTCTCTCTCCCCCCTTCCCCACCCTCTCTCTCTGAAAGGGAGTGATTTGAACATGTCTAAATGCATATAGTAAAGAGGCAATAGATGGGAGAAGTTATAGTTACAGGAGAGGCAGGGATACTTGTGTGGTCATCATTTACTAATATTGTATCATTTTATGTCAACTTAAAAACAAGAAAAATGTTGAATTGCTGCTGAATTTATCTTTTGGGAAATTAAAAGTTTATCAATGAGGAAAAGACAGACATCACTAGAGAACAGAAGCACAATTAGCAAATTAATTAATCTACTTGCAGATTTACTGTGACAATCACTTGTTAGCTTAAATAAGAAATTGTTGCAGCTCTTGAGAACCACCCCTACTTTTCCTGGTAGCTGCAGTCTCCTAAGGAAGGTGCCTTGACAACACTGGGAACTCAATGGAGGAAAACAAAGGTGTCAAGAGCACACTTCTGTATTTTCCTTTCCTTTTGAAAAAAATTTTTTTTTGTTAAATTTATATCTGGTCATTATTTAGAGTTGATTCTACAAGATTTGTTAAGCAAAACAACAGTGATTTTTCTCTTTCCAACTTTTTCCCCTTCACTGTGGACTATGACTTTCTACCCACTTAGTGGATTATTTTCATTGATTTCTCAGTATGGTTCAGCTTTCCTTTTCCCTGTCCCCAAATATACTTATGCATTATTTCATTCTCCCACCAGTAAATATAGTTTTAATTTTATCTTGATCAAAATTCATTGTCCTCATTGTTGTGGCTTAACAAACATTATTCAGACCTTAGTAAATTATGATTATTTTTCACCTCCTGCCTGAGCGACCCTTGGTTATCACTGGAGTTAAATTACCATTTTCTTATTTCTTTTTTACTTGTTAAGTTCAAAGGGAAATTCTCTGTCAGTTGTCTAAATTTATTCTCAAGTTAAAAGGCATTAGTTTTTTTTTTTTTAATCAATCTCTTTGAAGATACCTCTCCCAGATGTTTTCTTCTGACATTTCCCAATGTGGACTATTTGTCCTCTTTGACTTGTGCACACTCTGTAGTTGTTTTTTAATTAAAGTACATTTGACATACACAAACTAAAAGCACTTACTCTTAAGATCAGGAGTAAGACAAGGATGTCTGCTTTCACCACTCTTATTCAACAACATACTGGAAATTCTAGCCACAGCAATCAGACAAGAAGAAGAAATAAAAGGCATCCAAATGGGAAAAGAAGTACAATTATCATTATTTTTAGATGATATAACACTATATTTAGAAAGCTTTATTAAGATTCCACCAAAAAACTACTAGAACTAATAAATGAATTCAATAAAGTTGCAGGATATAAAATTAATATTTAAAAAATCAGTGACATTTTATATACCAATAATGACCTATTAGAAAGAGGACACTAAGAAAATAAGATCATTTACAATTGCACACACAAAAAAATGGTACCTAGGAATAAATTTAACCAAGGAGGTAAAAAACCTGTATTCAAAAAATTATAAGATAATGAAGAAATAAATTAAAGAAGATATAAGTAAGTGGAAGCATACACCATGTTCATGAATAGGAAAAATTAACATTATTAAAATGTTCATACTACCCATGGAAATATAGCTACAATGTAATTTCTATCAAAATACCAGTAATGTATTTCACAAAACTAGAATATTCCAAAAGTTTATGTGGAACCAAAAAAGCATTGGCAATCTTGAGAAACAAGAACAAAGTTGGAGGTATCATGCTACCTGATATCAAATTACTACAAGGCCAGTAATCAGACATATAGATCAATGGAAGAAAATAGAGAGTCCAGAAATTAACCCACATCTTTATGATCAATTAATATTTGACAAAGGAGGCAAGAACATACAATGGGATAACAGAAGTCTATTCAATAATGATGATGGGAAAATTGGACATACACGAAAATGAAACTAGACTACCTCTTATAGCACACACAAGAATAAACTCAAATGGATTAAAGAACTAAATGTCACACTTAAAGCCATAAAAATTCTAAAAGAAAATGCAGGCAGTAATATCTAAGACACTTCTTGTAGCAATATTTTTTTTTCTAATATATCTCCTTGGGCAAGGGAAACAAAAGAAAAATAACCAAATGGTACTACATCAAACTAAAAAGTTTTTGCAAAGCAAAGGAAACCATCGATGATATGCAAAGACAATCCACTGAATGGGAGAACATATTCACCAATGATACATCTGATAAAGGCTTAATATACAAAATTTATAAAGAACTCAAACAAACAACTCAATACCAAAAAACAAAACAAAACCAAATACTCCAATTTAAAAATGGGCAAAGGGCTGGAATAGATACTTCTCCAATGGAGACACACAGATGGCCAAAGGTCAAAGAAAAGATGGCCTACATTACTAACATCAGAGAAATGAAAATTAAAACCATAATGAGATATCACCTCACATGTGTCAGAATGGTTATCATCAATAAATGTACAAGTGACGAGTCTTGGCAAGGACACAGAGAATAAGTAACCCATTTGCACTGTTGGTGAGAGTGTAGATTGGTGTGGCCACTATAAAAAACAGTATGGCATTTCTTCAAAAAATTAAAAATAGAACTGCTTTATGACCCAGTGATTCCACTTCTGGTAATATAACTGAACAAAGTGAAGGAAGGAATGAACTGAGGTTGTGCTGAGGCCTTGGGCTGCAGGAGGTCACCACCCCCTCCAAATGCACTGCGCTCTCCCTGTGCGTTGGTTTTCTTTCTATTGCTGCCATTAACAAATTACCACAAATGTAGAGGCTTAAAGCAACATAGATTTCGTAGCTCACAGTTTTGCAGACCAGAAGTCTGGCATGATATGGCCTCTCTGCTCATAATCTCCCAAGGCCAAAATCAAGGTATGAACCATGATGGGCTCTCTGGAAACCCTGGCGGAGAGGTCACTTCTACCTCATTCAGGTTGTTGGCTGAATCCACTTTTTTTGTGATTTTAGGAGTGAGCTCCCCGCTTCCTATCTGGCTGTCAGCTCTGAGAGGCCACTGTGGTTTCTGCACATCTAGCCCCTTCCAGATTCAAATCAGCAATGGGGTGTAATATTCCTCTCTCTCCTGTTTCAAATCTTTCCAGCTTCTGCTGCATTTAAGAGACAGATGATTAGCTGAGACTCCCCCAGACAATCTCCCTGTCTTAAAATCAAATCTGCCACATAACATAACAATCCTGAAACATAAATGTCTTATCATCTCCTGTACTGCAGTTTGGGAGGAGGGGATTAGAAATGCTGCCTGCCACACTAGGACTCAACTTCAGTAACTTAGTCCCTATTTATCTGTGTCACACTGCAAGTTCTCAGGACAGAAACTGTTTGGGGTTGGTGTCTGCCCCCATCACTCAGCTGTGACCAGGGGACAGGCTCTTATAAAAGCAGGATCAGTACCTGGATATCAGTGACTATTCTGAGAGAGTGGAAGGTGGTTGGTAGATGGGCAAAGATCGCAAGAGGAATCCTTCCAGAGGGACACAAGGGGAGCAGTGAGAAATGAGAGCCCAGTGCAGCACAGCAGGCAGACAAGCCCACTGAATTTAGGCTAAATATTTCTCTTGATCTGTTGCTTATATTTCCGTGTTCTTAATGCTGTCTTGAAGCACAAATGTTTTGCATTTTGGTGAGGTTTACTTCAATTTTTTTGTTTGTATATGGACTATGCTTTATTGTCAGAATCAATAAAAGTTTTGCCGAACCCAAGGTCCCAAATATTTTATTTGTTTTCATCTAAAAGTTCTATTGTTTCAGATCTTACATTTAAATATATATTCACTTTGAGTTAACTTTTATGTATGGTGTGAGGTAAAAATCTTAAGTTCATTTTTCCTTGTGGGTATCCAGTATCAAACAGTCCTGGGACCATTTGAATGGCCCCAGTTGAAAAAAGAAAACAAAACTTTTCTGCCTCCAGTACCTTTTTTTTGGGGGGGGGGGGTGGTCTCAATTGACCATAAATATAAGGACTTGTTCCTGGTCTCTCAATCCTGTTCTATTGATCTTTATGCCTGTCCGTGAGCCAATATTATACAGTCCTGATAACTGTAGTTTTACAAATTTTGAAAGTGTGAAGTGAAAATCCTCCAACTCTATTCTTCTTTTTCAAAATTGTTTTGCTATCCATTCTATTTTTCATCTTCATGTAAATTTTAGGACCAGCTTGTAAGTTTTAAGGAAAACAACACTTGAAGGGACTTTTACAGGGATTGTGTTGTATCTGCAGATCAGTTTGAGGATGTTGCCATTTTAACATCTCAACGATTCATGTACATGGGGTGTCTGTCTTTCCCTTTTATTAGATCTTCTTTAATTTATTTCAAAAACTTTTATAGCTTTTCATGTATATATCTGGGACTACTTTTGTTAGTTTTTTTCCTTACATGGTAATTTATTCTTTTAGGTGCTATTATTTATGGAATTTTTTCTTAATTTCATTTTCAGATTGTTCATGCTAATATATAAAATATGATTTTTATATATTGATCTTATATCCTGCAACCTTGCTGAATATGTATATTAGTTCTATTAGTGTTTTTTTTCCTTGTAGAAACCTTAGGATATTCTTTATACGCAATCAGGCTATCTGTGAACAGTGAAAGGTTTACTTTTTCCTTTCCTATAGGAATATCTTTCTTGCTTTTTTTGCTGATTGGATTGGCCAGGTCCTCCAGTACAACGTTAAACAGAATGGTGAGGGCACGTATTCTTTGTTTATTCCTGACCTGGGAAGGGCATTCAGTCTTTACACATTAAATATCATTTTTATTATAGTTATTTTGTAGATGTTCTTTCAGATTCAAAAATTCTCTTATATTTTAAGTTTTTTGAAAGATTTTATGATTCATAAATGTTGTATTTATTGTCAAATGCTCATGAAGATTTTGTTCTTTATCTTATTAATATGGTATATTACATTAATTGATTTTCAGATATTAAACCAACCTTGCATTCTTAGGATAAATCCCACTTGGTCATGGTATTGAATATATCATTCTTTTTATATGTTGTTGGAACTGGTTTGCTAAGTTTTTATTGAGGATTTTTGCATTTATATTCATTTTGGAGATTGGTCTGGTTTTGATTAGCCCCCAAGCCTAGAATAGTTTTTACATTTATACCTGGTTAAAAGTAATCAAAAGAAGGCTATATCTTGCCATGTGAAAACTATCTGAAACCAAATTTCAGAATCTATTTATAAATCAGTCTTACTGAAAAAAAGCCACACATGTTTATTTTACGGTTGTCTACAGCTACATTCGCACTGCAACAACAGAGTAGCTGCAACAGAGACTGTATGGCCTACAAAACCTAGGATATTACAGAAAACATTTCTAACTCCTGCTATAAATTACTAATCAGCTTTTTTTCTGATTCTTTGCATCTGTCATTTGTTCATTGTTAGATGTGGTGACTGTAGGCTATAGAGGTTTTTATGATAGTATCTTTCTCCAAAGCATTAAAATTTAATCTGGAAGGCAAGCATCACCTTTGTCAGGCAGTTTGGCTTTATCAGGAGGTTTGGTTTTGTTCTAAGGCATAGCTCTTACTGCTATGACGTGATCCCTATACCTAGGATGTAACCTTTTTTGGAGCCTCGACAAAAAACCTGGAGCTTTACCAAGTACTCTGCAATCGCTGGGCCTAAATACCAACCTCTGTTCCTCCCAGCACTGTGCTACCTCTGAAACCTCTGCCCAGCTTCCAGCTCCCCGGCAGCCTCCCTTGTTGAGCCTCCCAGACCCTTGCCCTGCACATGTACAGCTTAGGAGTTGGCACCGAGTGAAATTTTCACCCAGGGTTTCTTTGTTTGTTTGTTTATTTGTTCCTTCTCTTAGGTCGCTCTTCTCTGAAACTCTGTCCACCAAGTACCATTAGGAGCCTTTGCAGGTCTACATGCTGATCTCTGTTTCTTCCACCCAGTGAGAGTACCACTTTCCGGGCACTATTTTCCTAAACTATGGTTGGGAAAATACCCTCAGCGTAAAAGTTAGGATGACTATGGAGCTCATCGAATGTGTTAATTTGCTTCATTTTTTATGTGTTTTTTCCCTAAAGGATCATAGTATTACCTTGGCCACTGCCTAATATTTTATTCATCTTTTATAATTGTTCATGGGGCAGAGGTTTATTCAAATAATATCCAATCCATCATGTTCAGGTTCGGACCAATAATTTTTAGACAATGTCTTTTATGCCAGATTCTTGATATATATTATTGCTAGTTTGCTGTGTCCTGACAGGTGTATATTATTATCCCCATTTTTATTGATTAGAAAACTGATGCTCAGAAAGTTTTTAAAAATTTCTTAAAATTAACCTAACCAGTCAATAGAGCTGGAATTGGAGCTGAAAGATTTTTTGACTCCAGTTTCTACTATAACATGGTACCTCACTAGCCACTGACAAATCCATGTATAAATTTCACACAAAAGTCACTACAATTTTACTGAAAATTTTGCATCAACATTTTGAGGATTAAAATGTTTAGAGGGAGAGAACATTGAAGTCATCAGTTAAAAATGGTAACAGGTTTATATGAGGGTTTTGCTCCCCTGTTAACAGATAACTGATAACTAATTATATTTAAAATAGTGAGAGTTTCTGGGATATTACTATGAAATAATCTCTGTTTATGTTCCTCCTAAATTCATATGTTGAAACCCTAACCCCCCAATGTGCTATTATAAGGAGGTGGGCCTTTGGGAGGCAATTAGGTAGTAAAGATGGGACCCCCGTGACTGAGATTACTGCCCTTAAAGGAGAGATATGAGAGAGATGATCTCTCTCTCTCTGCCATGCGGAGCTATAGCAAGAAGGTAGCTGTGTGCAAATCAGGAATAAGGTTGTCACCAGATGCTATGTCATAGCACCAAATCTGCTATGACCTTACTCTTGGATTTTCCAGCATCCAGAATTGTGAGAAATAAATATTTATTGTTTAAGTCACCCAGTCTATGGTACTTTTTATAGCATGAACTGGCTAAGACAGAACTCATTCATATATTTTTTGGCTAATATTTTGGATAGTAAATAAATTGTGAACCATTTAGAGGAAGCACACTGGTGAATCAGGACTCTCATTGAACATGGCAAACTTTCTTACCACATCATTATGACAGAAATGAAAGACTTACTGTGTCATTATGAACAATGTACAAAAATATGCTTTTAAAAATGGAACACTTGGTGAATACTACTTAGATATTATAAACCTATGAAAATGAAGTCCAACCCTGAAAAATTAGCCCTTGTTCACAAGTAATAACATAAATCTCCTTTTCTAACCCTCCGTCTTTCTTATCAGAAAAGGTCAACTCACCAGTGTGGCTTGGTTGGAGCATAGTTCTGTAAGCCAAAGGACCTTGGGTTCAGTTCCTGGGCAGGACATATGCCTTGGTTGCGGGTTTGGCCTCAGGTCCCAAGTGCATGCAAGAGGCAATCGATCAATGTTTCTCTCTCACATTGATGTCTCTCTCCATCTCCTTCTCCCTCCCTTCCCTCCTTTCTCTCTTAAAAAAAAAAGTCAATTTTAAACATACAAACACTATTCTGAGTTTCCCCCAAATAAATGTTTCTAAAACATAAAACAAAAAAAAATGTAAATAAACAGAAAAGGGTTGTAAAATATTTAAACAGTCTTTGAACTGCTGCCCATTGTCTCTTTTCTACTCTGTGCACATTCTCCATATCCACCAATACTGTATATGAACTTATTGATGCAGGTTTCTTGCTAAAGTTCTGCCAACTTGATCTCTCAATTATTTTTATACATTTCTTGGATATAAATTTATAAACCTACCCATTCTACTCCCTTTCCCTTCCTGTTCTGCACAAATTTTTCAGTGGCTTTGCTTTCTTTTCTTCTTCCTGAGTTCAATTTGTGAATCAAAACACTGAAGCTCTATCATTGTAGATGCCACATGTTTCATAGTGTGCGTTGAGTAGATTCAACCAGACTTAGGAGAGAAAGAAAAAGAGTGGGAGAATGGCATAGAGAAAGCTTGGGTCACTGAGCATTTACAGCAACACAAGCGATTCCAGGCAACTGTTCAGCAATTTGGGGAGGATCATTAGTCACTTTTGGAGCATGAATTTGAAGATTTTATCCAATGCAGCACACAGGTGCAGTCTGTGTTAAACAGATTAGTCCAAATTTCTAGTCACTCTGAGGTCTGAAACACAGGCAAAATTCCATATGAGTGGAAATGTCTTCAAAATGAGCACCATTAAAGAGGGTAGCTGAGCACCAACTTCTGCTTCCAAAAGAAATTCAACAAAACTAGTGCGTGTCAAGTGAAACTCAGATGATGTAATGGTAAGGGTGGAATGGAAACTTTGCAGTAGTGTTGTTTTACTAACCACTACTCGACAGAAAGAGGTAAACTGAGCAGTCAGTTTAACCCTGGAATCCACATGCCACCACTAAAAAACTACATACAGATCCCCAACCTATTGCCTTTATCCCTTTTCCTTTTATTCAGAGCTGATGAATAAGACATCTTGAGAACAAGAAGACAGCAGGAAAAAGGTAAATAAGCCATCCCCACATCTTTTTTGCTTAATGACATGTCAGACATAACTTCAGGTGAGTGTAGAGGCCAGCAGGTGTCTCAGAGTCCTGTCGCTGTCCGGGAACGTGGTGCTAGATTCCTTGGCATCTCTGCAGGAGCAGGGAGCCTCCAACAACTAAAGAGGGAGGATCTATCCCCAGATCCACACGGGAACACACACACACACACACACACACACACACACACACAATCACTGCAACTCAGACCTTGGACCTCTGTGGACTGGAGAGGAGGGTCGCTGGCTAAGAGGCACCTCGGTAGCGCCCTCTGGCGAGAAAAGAACGTTCGTGTCCCCCTCCCTGGCCCCCCCTAATTGCTGCCGCCGCCGTGGTACCCCCGCCCAGCTCTCGGGTTCACTCGGTCTCTCACTTGCTGAGACACAGACGGCAGCTTTCCCAGCAAGCAGGGGACAGGCTTAGGCGGCGCTCTCCCAGAGGAGACCTGAGCACTGGGAGAGAAGGCGAAGCCCGGAGCCTCATCCCCTCTTTCCGTAGGAGTCTTCTGAGACCACGGGCAGTTCCGCAACCCTGCGCGACCCCTTTCACGGTCACTTTGAGGGGGCTTGCCAGGACTTGGGGACGTGTCTCGGGAACACCCAGGGCAGGAAGCGGGGGGCGGCGGAGCGAGAGTGCGCACGCTGGGACTGGAGAGGAGTGAGTGGCGGGCTGGGCGGCGGCGGTGGCGGCGGCGGCCGTAGGCGCGGGTGCTTCCCCGCCTCGCAGCTTCGCAGGCAGCACCGCCTCCCGGCCGCGGCGGCCCGCCGGGTCCTCTGCGCGTTCCCAGGCCCGGAGCCGGCGCACGATGCGCCCGGCTGCCTTCTGATCCTAGCTGCGCCGCTACCTCCGCCGCGATGATTCCCCCCGAGCCGCCGCAGCAGCAGCTGCAGCCACCGCCGCCAGCCCCACCGAACCATGTGGTGACCACCATCGAGAATCTGCCGGCTGAGGGCAGCGGCGGCAGCGGTAGCCTGTCCGCCTCCTCCCGGGCTGGCATGCGCCAGAGGATCCGCAAAGTGCTGAACAGGTGAGCAGCGGCGGGACGCGGGGCAGGGGCTGCGGGCGCTGGACCTGGGGTCCCCTCTGCCCCAGGGCGGCCCCGAGGCCCTTTGGGACGGAGTCGTGGCCCGGGAGACTGAAGAGACCAGGCGAGGACGTGCCCCGCTCGCGGAGAGGCCGTGGTAGCTTTGTCCCAGAGCCGGGAGCCGGGAGCGCCCGGGCTGCCGGCTGGTCCGAGGCGGGAGTTCAGGGAGAAGGCGGGGTTTTGCCTACCTAGTGCTGTGTGTCCCCACTCACACCCCCGCATTTGCGTGTTGCCTCACTTCCCTTTCCACTCGCACCCCAGCTTTACGCTCAAGGGCCGGAGGGCACCGGGGTAGGGGGCGGTGGCCGGGGCGGAGGCGGGAAGGCGTGGGGCTGCGGCGATGGCGTGTAAGTCACGGGCCTCGCGCCTCGCACCGTGGCCCGCCCCACCCGTGTGTCTCCGACACCTTCCGTGCGAGGCATGGGGGTTTCAGAGACGGTCTTGGTGGGCAGGCGGCGGACCCACTTATCCGGCCCAACACTTCGATTGCGGCTGTGACTCTTCGCGGCTGGTAGCAGGAAAGGGAGGCTGGAGGCCTGGATCAGACCCACGCAAAGTGCAAAAATGTTGCGAGAAGGGTGTCAGAAGGAGGCGACCGGCTATTCCCAAGCCGGCTAAAGCCAGAGGGGAATGAATGCTTACTACCGTTGCTTCCAGTGTGGGAAGCTGCGCAGTAGATGGACCGGACCAAGGACGAGGCGTTTTAGAATGAGAACCTGGTTGATGTGAAGACGGGGGCCCCTTTTGGCGCCCCTAACTCGACTGTGATGTGAAAGGGATTTTCTCCACTTAAGGAACTTGAAATGGTTGAAGAACTGACACTTGAAAATCACGTAGAGAATTGGTTTTGTGTGTTTTTACTTGGGTGTGTGTGCTTTTCAATGCATCTGGAGGGGTAACTCTTCAGGTCATTCTGTTCATACAGGTTTCAGTGTGGCACTGTTTGGGGTAGTTGAGATTCTTCAAGGAATTCACATAGAGCTCTTTGGGGCTTAAAGCTCTACTGGGAGCACAAAATACGTATAGGAATAAAAGCTTGAAAAACCTCTTTATTTTAGGAGTACGGTTTAATTTGCTTACATGAAATCCCAACCATTCAAGAGTCCCTTGCGAAGACAATGTGCACATTAGCTTACTTGTGGGCGCTTCTGTATGTTTCCGTTTATTATCAAACGAGAAGAAATTCACTCTGAAGTGAGACGTGAGTTGGTAGTAGAAAGGCAAGCCTTCACTTTCCTTTGATTTGTAGCTTAGAATAATATCTTTCAAAATATTACATTTGAAAGATAACGAGCAGAATAGGCCCTTTCCTGGGTAGCTCAGCTGGTTAGACCGTCATTAGGAAATGCCAAGGTGCCAGGTTTGATCCCCAGTCAGGACACATACAAGAATCAATAAGTCTCTCTCTCTCTCTCTCTCTGAAATCAATAAATAATAAAATAAAAAAAATTAATGAGCAGAATAAGTCAAGAAGATGCTGGCTCAGTGTGTATTATGTGGGTTTCCTATTCTTCATGATTACCTGTGGTTTTTTGAATTGTAAATGCATTGGCATTGGCTGTTTAAATTTTTAAGCAGAGCATGTTAATTATTGATTTCCCTCATCAAACTGAGTAAATGGTGCAATAATTCATTTATCTTTGCATGATTATAACTTCTTATTGATTCTGTCAGGGTGTTTCTTGATATTTAATGAATCTTAAAGTCCAGAGTGACTGCTTTGGGGCTGAGCTGTGCGTCAGCTTGGACCTTTGTTTTTTTATTTGATGAACCCTCCAGGTGTGTTTTATGATATTGTCTTACCCCTCTTATCACAGTTTTGAGACTTAGATGAGATTATACTGAAGAAAACACTTGGGAATGTCTAAGGCTCAACACAAATTCATTAATTCAACTGATTTCTGTTATCTAAGCTGGGTTTATGGGAATATCATAAGTAAATTAAGTGAAGTCATGGTACATCATGGGTAAAACTATGTGTTTTACTAAGCCTTCAGTTATCTGTGACATGACTCATACTATTCCTGATTTATAGAGAAGGAACTTAGACTAAAAGGTTGGGTCAATGACATTTAATCACAGGTACATCTGTGAATGGAACCTTAGGGCTATAGTCTTTAGACTACAACTAAAATATTTAATTGTCTTTCAGAGTTCTTCAGAATGTTCAATATAACATTTTGTGTTGAGTAAATGGTCTTTCCTTAACCCTAAAGGAAAAAAAGAAAAATTCCTTTCTAGGAGGAGCACCTTTGATAAGGAGACTGAAAATAATCAGAATAAGTGTGAAAGTCTCCATGGAATAATTTTGTTGGCATGTTGATGGGCTTGGCTTTTGTGCCGTGATTAGGTCAACAGGAGACCGAGTTAGTAATGGCTGCTCAGTGACTGGCCTCAGAGGTGTGGGGGAAGAGTATGTCAGCGCTTAGGTGTGGTTCCTCGCCGGATGAACCCTCCAGGTGTGTTGGACTAGTCAGTAATGGTTATAAGGCGGCCCCTTTGGTGCCGGGCCATGAGTATCTTTGTTCATTTTCTAGAAGTTTAATGTCACTTTTTCCTCCTTTTTATTCTCCTTTTCGTTGTCTTCATTTCCTCAATACTTCTGTTTCCTTCACCTGCCTTGCCCTATCAATGAGGTCTTCTGGGCTTCAGTTGTTCCTTTTCATCTACCTCTCGCATGTAGCAACTTAGCTGTTAGCAGAAAGGGAGGCTGCAAATCTGGAGCCAATATAAAAACATGTCCCTCCAGTTTTTGGCACGCAGATACATAGTTGGCAGTGTTCTATTGCTGTGTGCTGGCCAGTAGAGTCACTTTATTGTTGGAATGGGGCATTGCACCACTGTTAGTTAGCTCTTAGCGTCCAGTTGGGCCAAAGAGGCTGTGCTGAAAAACTGAAGACAAAACAATGAGATGAGGAGGGTTAGACTGTAAGCAACACAAGCCTGGGGAAAACTTGCTACTGGTCACAGTCTATAGCAATAGCTACCTGCCAACCAAGAAGAAGAAGAAGAAATGGAAGCACATATGCTATCTATATCCTGTCTACCTAGGGATAGATAAAGAGAGAAGTATTGATTAATAATTAATTAAAGGTACTTGCTCTCAAGAAGCTTAAAATGAAAATGTGGTGTTACCTTAATGCAGTCTGTCTTACATTATCCTGCATCATTTATTTCCCCCCTCTTTAAAGGCCTGTAGAGTTGGATTGTTGCATTTTGTACATGAAAGTTTGGCATCTCACTGATTGACTACTCACTTTCAGTAGAGCAATTAGGTTATAATTGTGTACAAGACTTTGGTGAAAGAAGAGGCACTAGATAATTTTTCTAACCAGTTAATGGGATGTGTCATATTCTCCCCACCCGTCCCATTCAGCATCGTTCTGGCAGTGGGAATCAAGAGATACATGATGATTTAAATGCTGGGTTAATTGTTACTTCTTTAATTCTCAAAGATTTAGAATACTGTATTGACTCAAACAAGGAAAAATTTGTGGCAAACTCTTCTTCACTTATTTCTTAGCATGGAACATTATTTATTACCCTGCCATGGCAAGCAAGATATGACAAAAAATAAACTACTTCAAGGGTAACAGGTGATAACCCTGTCACAGTAACTGTGATATCCGTAGATTTTTTAGGAACATACAGAAGTAGATACCGAGCTATCTGGTATCAGAAGATTTTTCTCCTCTAAAATGATTACTTAATGAATGCTTGTGCTTATATGTAGTTTTATTTACCTTTTTCCACTTGAATATTACTTTCAAATATTAAAAAAACTTTGAATTTCTAGTTTGACCCACTTTATTTCCATTAAGGTATACTTTGGGATGTCTCAGGTAATAAAGGATTTTTGCCTTTTTGAGGCCTGTATGGGGGATGTTTAATCATTAGAATGGAACCAGTAGTGTGACTCTGGGTTCTCTATTCATTTGATCTGGAACTGATTTCCAACTTACATTTTGATTTATCTTATCAATTTTCAAATTTCTGAAACTTTCTTTGAATTGAAAACTGGGGAACATTAAGGAGGTTACATAAGAGAGTTTGTAGCGAGCTTACACAGAATCAATATCCATGTGGGAAGTTACCATTTGTGTGTGTGTGTGTGTGTACAGCTTTTCTGAGTCATTAAATAAGTTGACAGAACATTTCGAACCAACAAAATGGCTTCCAGGGAAAGAGTTATGATTGAATTAAGTAGTAGGTACAGTTGATGAAGACATATTGTAATTTATATGAACCATTTTTTTTTATCAAGTGGGAAAGCTTCTGTTAAAAAAAATTGATAGCTCTTCCTCAAGCTGCTCCTTTTAACAGATGTCAAAATGAAAGGGGAAGATCAACTAGTAATGAGGATAATTGATACAAAATATGCCAAATAGAACTGAGTGGTGTGATTAAAGACAGACATCTCTAAGATCAGTAGTAAACAAAGGATGTCTAAAGGATGCATTTATTTTTTAACTAAAGGAAAAAATTATAAAAATAAAAGATCATCAAGTAATTTCATT
The DNA here is from genome assembly GCA_004026545.1 of Mormoops blainvillei. NCBI lineage: Eukaryota > Metazoa > Chordata > Mammalia > Chiroptera > Mormoopidae > Mormoops > Mormoops blainvillei. The sequence goes on from PVJD01000332.1 coordinate 188,159, forward strand.
TTTATACACAGAACTTGGAGAAGTGCATATGTATATTAAAGGAGTAATTGGGTTACCTCTGAAAAGGATGATGCATTTCCAGGTAACTAATGTGTTAGAAAATGACATATCCTTGTGTAATTTTCCTTTGACCTTTTACTTGAACACTGAAGTACCCAGGATCCTTCTGTGTTGCAGGGTCATCCTAATAGATATCTATTGTTACTGTACATTTCTATACATGTAGATGATATAGGAATTTCATTTTACTGCCTGTATAGTTGTAAAGTTACTCAATGCAAGAGCTGATTTGTTTTTTAATTGTCATTTCTAATAAAAGTAGATTGCAGAATGTGCAAGTATCACCACCAGGTTTTAGTTTAGCTTTCTCATTCAAGTTCAGGCCAATGAGCATTCACTGTACATTGTTCAAACACATTAATTCTTGATTATGTTTCTAAAAAAGTATTCCTGGGAAGTCAAACTCCAAAAGACACATGGAAAAATGCCCCATAAATATTATTTGGCATATTTCTTGACTGTGGTGGGAACATATATAAGTACATATTCATTAATTTTTTAATGGTCATAACCACATAACGTAAAATTTACTATCTTGAACACTCTTAAGTGTCAGTAGACTAGTGTTAACTGTTATGCACATTGTTATCCAACAAATTTCTAGGATTTTTCATCTTGCAAAACTGGAACTCTATACCCATTGAACATCTCCACTTTTCCCCTTGTCCACTGACCCTGGCGATCACCATTCTCCTTTATGTTTCTAAGAGTTTGACTATTCAGATACTTCAAGTAAATGAAGTCATGCAGTGTTTGTCTCTTTGTGACTTGCTTATTGTGCTTAGCATACTGTTCTCACGGTCCACCCACATTGTCACAAATGGCAGAATTTCCTTTTTTAAGGCTAAATGATATTTTATTGTATGCATATATCCCATTTTATTTACCCATTTATCTGTCGATGGATATTTAGGTTGCTTGCATTTGTTGGCTATTGCGAATAATGCTGCAATGAGCATGAATGTGCACACATCGCTACAAGATTCTGTTTTCAATTTGGGGAGATTTATACCCAGAAGTAAGTTGTTGGATCACATGATAATTCTATTTTAAATTTTTTGAGGAACTTTTGTACTGTTTTTCATAGTAGTGGCCCAATTTTACACTCTTAGCAACAGTCCACAAGGGTTCCTACTCCTCTCTGTCAGTGTCTACACTTGTTACTTTCTGTGTTTGTTTTTGTTAGTGACCATCCTACAAGGTGTGAAGTGAAACCTCATTGTGGTTTTGATTTGATGTGCATTTCCCTAAGGATTAGTGATGTTGAGTTCTTTTTCATACATTTGCTGGTCATTTCTATGTCTTTTTTGGAAAAAATGTATTCAGTTTCTCTGCTCATCTTAAAATTAGATTGTTTGGGTTTTGTTTTTGTTCTTGTTGCATGGTAGGAGTTGTTTATATATTCTGGAAGTTAACTCATAATCAGATATATGGTTTGCAAATATTTTCTCCCATTCTGTTGCTTGCTTTTTCATTCTGACAATTGTTTCTATATTCATTTATTCTTAATCATTTATTGTGTGCTGAGCCCTCTTCTGGAGGATACATATATGACAAAATATTACTCTTGGCTTGAGGTACCTCAAAATCTAACTTGGTAATTTGCCTTGTACGGCTACTGAGAGTGTATCATTATAGTCTGTAATATGAATTTTTTGCATAATTTCTAATTGTATGCTTCTAACTACCTAGACACTGAAATCATATAAATAAGTTATTTGATATGCAATCCACATTAAACTCCTCATTCTGTCATTTTGACCTTATACTGAAACTATCTGAGTGTAGAATAGTTAAGAAATTTCGCAGGAAACATCAAGGAAGACAATAAAAATTTTGCTTTTTTATTATTTTAAGTATTCTTTAAAAAGTCATACCTTAATCAGTAGCAACGTGAATGTAATTTAAGTATACGATTATTAAAATTTTTTAAATATTATTTTCTATTGGATTTAAATTCTAAACTTTCCATCAAGAAAATTTACCTATGTGACTCTGTGATGATTTAAAAAAAATACTTTAAATACCATTTTGCAAGTTCTGACATTATGGACCACCAATTTCTGCCATCTTAAACAAATTAAATAAGGAAACCAATTACAACTGAATAAACACTTAAAGGATTTTAAAAACCAAATCATGCTAATTATATCCATATTTAGAACAACAGGGCTACAGTTCCTAATCATTCATGACTTTGAGAGAGCACAAAGTACTAGTCCATCATAGAAGACAAGACAAATACTTGGCTGGTTTCTCTTTTATTCATTCATTCATTCATTCATTCATTCATTCATTTACTCATTTATTCCATGGGTATTTCTTGAGTGCTTGTTACATCTTGGGCACTGTTGGATCATGGTGATGAACCAGACAGGTATGGGCTGAGGTGGACTCTTGGTGCTATTGGTGGAGTTTCTAACTGTTATTACCCTTTTAATATAATCTATCAAGGAGAAAATTTAAGTGAAGTAGAAATAAAGATAACATATATCATCTCTCAAAAGTGATTTCACTTTCAAGCAGATCTAACAGAGGTATACAAAAATACCCCATGATTTAGCTGTTTACCTATGGGAAAACTACTCAAGAGGAAAACTGAACCAATAATAAAATTACTTGAAGTGTGCACAGAGTCAAGAGACAGATCTTTCTTGATGAATATAATTTGCTTTATTCAGGACTTGGAAAAAAAAAAGGACTAGCCATTAATGTTCATCTACCTTCAGAGTTAGGAAAAAAAAAACCAACCAGATTTTAATCCCATCCTACCATTTCAGGGCGATCCATTAAGGTTATTGCCATATAACCCAAGAACATAGAGTTACCTGAAAATATTAACTGCCTGAAAGTGCATATGCAGCTATGAGGGAGCTGGGGCACATGTTTGTACATTGCAGATAAGAGAGATTTAAAAGAGAAAAAGAACATGAGGGTGAGTTGGTGGAAGGACTGGGGGCTTTATTGTGCAATTTGATACAATCTAATGAGGGTATTTGAGGTAAAATTAGCATTTAGACAGTGGTTCAAATTCTTAAATTTTACATTGTGAAACCTAAATTTTCTATTATAAAGTTCTATATCATATGTTAGTCTCATAATAACAAAAGTGATCATCATCCTTTCATGGTTAGGGAAACCACTTTTTGCGACTGTGCAGCTAAGAGCAAATTTTATAACCCCACAAGGGACGGTGGGGACACCTTGGACTGGAGGCAGGGTAGGAGGTTTTAGTGATGGCATTTGCCCTTGACATTGAAATGTGGTGTCTTAGTCATCTCGGGCTGACGGGCCTTTGTGAACCTTCAAGGGAAGCACTCTTCACTTTGGCCCAGAGCTAGGCCTGTAGGCAAGGAGAGGAGCTTGGGTTTTATTCTAAGTAGAATGGGGAACAATGGGAAGGTTTTAACAGAGGAATAATCTGGTTAATGTTTTGAAAAGACCACTCTGGCAGCTAGTGTAAAATGGACTGCAGGAGAGGTAAGTGGTTTCTGGAAGAAAGGTGTTGGAAGCTTGGACTATCGGGTAGCAGTGGAAGTGAAGAGAAATGATTGTGTTTTGCAGTGATTTGCACTGAGAGATGCAACCCATGGGACTAGGTGAGCGACTTGATGAGGCTGCTGAAGGAAAGAATAAAGAAAGATTCCAATTTGGGGGGCTTGAGAAATTGGGTGAGTCATGGTATCATTATATAAGGTGGAAGAGGAACATGTTTATGGATAGAAAGTCAAGAGTTTACTCTGGCAAGTTACATTGGAAATTTCTGATGGAGATGTCAAGTGAGAGCTGGAGTATGGGATTCTGGGAAGAACTCAGAGGCTAGGAATTTGGATTTGGGAGTCATTGGTGTGGTCTCGGATGAAATCACGTGGAGACAATGTGTGGAGAGAGGAGCTCACTCCCGGGAGCACACCAACGTCGAGTCAGACAGAGAAGGAGGAACTGGAGAAGGAGGGATATGAAGTAGGAGGGAGAACAGGAGAGTTGGTATTTACAAGCCAAGGGAAGCAAGTGTTTCAAGAAGGTGGAAACAAGCAGTCGACTATGCTGAGAGTAACTGAGGAAAGGGCAGAGAAATGACCAGAGAAACTAGGGGGCCATGACAAGTACAGGCTCGGAGAGGTAGTGCAGATAGAAGCCTGGATGGAAAGGTTTGGGGAGGGCACATGAGGTGACAGGTTTAAAAACACAACTTTTGAGATATTTTGCCTTCCAAGGAGCAAAGTAAAGGGAGAGTTTTTTAATGGACGGGACAATACAAAAGGTCTGTGTGCTGGTGGGAACAGTAGAGCAGAGAGGGTGAAATGGCACCCACAAGAAGAAATGAGGTGAAGGAAGGAGGGGGAGCCCTGAGCAAGCAAAGGTGGTGGGGTCCCAAGCACAGGGTGTGGGGCTGGCTTTCGGGAGGAGCCAGGACACTCTGCTTGGCACAGGAGGGGAGGCACAGAAGTTTGGGTACACATGAAAGTAATTCGGTAGGTTTGGTGGTGGGAATAAAAGGCAGCTCCTGGAAGGTGACTCGTCTTTTTCTGTGAACTCGAGCAAAGACCTCAGTTGAGAATGAAGGTGTAGGTGGTGGGAGAGGGTAGGCTATTTGTATGGAGAGAAGTGGGAACTTGTCATTTTGAGGAACCTGAAAGGACACAAACCAAAGATGTAGAATAGAATTTAAGGGCAGTGTTATGTGCTTATTTGACATCTGTGGTGGGGACGAGGTTGCAGTGGGATGGGCAGAAAGAAGCGACTTCTATTTAGAATGTGTCTAGCAGAGGGCTAACTCAGAAACAGGTCTGGACCCAAGCAAGGCACCAGCAAGAACCAGCAGTGAACCCAGCTATGAAGAAAAAGCGAGGACATTGATGCAGGATGTACTAAAGGGAGCTCAAGCAGGATTTTGGTTCTGATCATATTTGGGAGTGGGGTGTGAGAGAAAGGAGAGGGAGTTAAAAGTCCCTTCGAGATTTCGTCTCTGGGCCATTGGAGTGATAATGCCTATCCCCTTCAGAATGTGATATGTTCTGTTTCAGGCAACCGACTTCTGTTTTGGGGGTGTCTCAGTTTTCTCATTGGTAACTGGTGAAAATCTTAGCCTTTCATTTGCCATTGCATTTTTGGGATTTTTAAATGAAATAACATCTGGAATAGAGCTTGGAAAACTGCCAAGCTCTGTGCAATTGTTATCCTGGCCACCAAATTAAAACGAGGGCCCGGGTTTTCCTGGCTTTGTGCTGTCATCAGGCCCGTGATAAATGCTGCCCAGTGCCCTCAGCACACAGGGGACTTAGACGCAGGCGCTGCTCTGGCCCCGCCGTTTTTCTCATGAGCTTGTCAGGCTCTGAAGTGAAACCCACCCGTCTGTGAACAAGGCACAAGCCTGTTGACTTCAATGTGTTTCTTTCTTTCTTTTTTTTTGAAAGTTAGATATATTTAATTTTTTTTTTTTTTTGGTTTTGTTTTAAGAAAGCCTCATCTTGGGAAGCCTAATTTGGCAGAAGGCATGTGGTCCTGCTGTCTGATTGCAGCCCTGCATGAGGCTGTTTCGAAGGTACCTGTGGTTTGGAAAAGAGAGTTTGACAGGCTTCAGGAAAGGGTTAGTGCCTCTTGAACTGGAGAGGTTTCAAAATGAACAGGGGGCCTAAAAGGCTCCATAGAGGCCGGCAGTGGGACAGACAGAGCAGCTCAGAAGGAAGGGACAGAGCAGCTTTAATGTGCTAATGAGGGGAGCCCAGATGCCCCGGGATCAGAGGAGCTCTTTGTGCCATGGGTTCCCAGGGATGGCTGGAGTCTCTGTCCCTCTCTGGATGCTGCTGCAGGCTGGAGAAACACTGTGCTTTCAGAGAGGGGCCCTGTCCTCAACAGACAGCCTTACAGACCTCTCTGTACACTAGTGGGCAGTGAGGGGCTGTGGAAAATCCCAGGGTGGGGGGACTGTTTGAAAACAGGTGGGCTTATGAGTTGGCAGGTAGAGGTATGTGTGGGGAGGACAGAAGATGGGAAGGGGGAGATCTGGTCTGGAGGGTGCGTGTAGCGGGATAGTGTTAGAAAGAACATTTGCAGCTTCACACAGTTAATTGTTTTCCTACCAGTCCTGCCAAGCTTGGTGAGTGGTATTCAGGTCACTAAAAGGAGGTGATCTGTCCTTGAAAATAGTGTGAGTCAGCTTTTAGCCAGTTATGGAGTAAGTCTGAAACATCACAAACCCAGCCAAATGAATACTACCATCGCCTAGAGAGTGCTGGAATGAAATTCATGTTCTGGTCATTTTGTTCATGGATTGCTCCAGAATTGCCAGTGGGGAGGGGTTAGGAGCACCCATTTGGTTGGAAACAGGGTCAGGGAGCTAGCCTTGAAGCTGAGTTTGCACAGTAAGAACACAGTATCTACAACGGTTGTGTGTTTACTTGTACTGAACTCATCTACTGATGGAGAGAGTGGGTCAACAAACCACTCTCAGCCACCCCTTCCTAGTGCCTCTAAATTTCATTATATTGTCTAGGGTCGTTCCCATCCCAGGAGTTCCCAGACAAGAGACAAATGAAGGAGATTGGTCCATGGCACCTTGACCTTTTATTTGTCTTCTTTTTTCCTTTCTGAACCTTCCTGAAGATATTAAATAAACATATAATATATTACATACATTATATATATTATTTCCCAAAAATATATACTAGATATTATTTGTAATGATCTATTTGTCTCTTTTTGTTTTGCTTTATTCTTCTCCTCTCTCTCTCTCCCCTCCCCCTTCTCCCTCTGTCTCTCTCACACACACAGATAGGTAGAGAGGGTAGTTTTCCATTTGGAATAGTTTATCTTCCTTATGTGAAGATAGACCTCAAATTACCTCACTATGCTTTTTTTTTCTCCCGCCTTAGAGCTGGTTCAAGAGGAATGCTTTGATTTTAATGTTTTATTTTGAAATCACATTGAATTGGTATGACTTTGAAAATAAAAAGTTCAGTGTGGAATTACCTGTGAGCTAGCTATTTGTGCAAGTGTGAATGCACCTATAGAACAGCCATCCCGTGAAGATGTGCCCCCTCTTTCCTGAGTCGTATATAGTTTCATGACATTTCAGATCTAGGTGATAATGAGTCTGGTGAATTGACTTTAAAATTTTACCCTCTTTTACCTTCTCTGATTCTAACATTTTATATGATTTTAGTGCCTGCCAAGCAAAATTTTTTTTATTTTTTCAAATTTAATCATTCATTTGTTTATTTATTTAGTGGTATATTTTATTGATTATGCTATTACAGTTGTCTCATTTTCTTCTTCCCTTTATCCCCTCCACCCTGCAAGCCATCCCATCATCCCCACACCTCTTAGTTCACATTTATGGATATCAGTTCTTTGACTTCTCAATTTCCTATACTATTCTTAGCCTCTCCCTGTCTATTTTTTTTGGTCAACATTTTCCCACCATCACTTTCCCTAGCCCCATGCCTCCCCACCTCCCACCCCCAATCCTTCCCCCATTTGGCTTTGTCCATGGCTCCTTTATGCATGTTCCTTGATGACCCTTCCCCTCCTTTTCCCCTGTTAAAATTTTTTTTCTCCCTTCTTTGATGCTTTCCATTTATTTCCTGCCCCTAATGGGATACATGCATTTCGGATTGACCTTCCTTAGTAACAGCCAGGTGCTCTCAAGCCTAAAGAAGTATAGGCCTGAGGTCGTTGCTTACAGTGGTTTTAGAAAATTGATCATTTGCAACTCTAATGCTGATAAATGGACTCATTTGCTTCCAGTGCAAAGAGACCATAATTATTACTTCCCTGGTCTCAAAGTTAATTGCAAACTAAGAATATGCCTTCGTTTATGACAGACAAAAAGCACCATTTAAAGCATTTATAACAATGGGTATCAGATTGCTAATTTTGGATTATCAATTTGTCAAAGAAAATGGTGTTTCTAAAAGGATGTAAATGGGAATCTACACAGAATGGGCCAGAGTACCAGGACTGCAATTTGTTGGGCTCTGGACTGGTGAATTAAGATTAAACAACAACAAAAATTCTTAGCAGAATTGTCATCTTCCTATTTTCTTTTGTCACAGCTAGAAAGGAGTTCATTCAATTTAGGACTCTGAGTATTCTCTTCCTTCTTAGTTTCTATTGGAAAAGCAGACAAATGAGCCAGAGTGTATGATGCCTTCTTTTTCTAAAAAGAAATTTCCACAGCTTGATACTACTACAGCCTCTGTGGGCGAGATAAGACATACAAGGTCTGTCCAGAAGGCATTCAGCCATGTAATATGAAAAATAGAGGCATTTATTGAAGAAGATACAAGATACGAGAAACATTGTACACGGACAATGACGCCTCAGTCCCCTTCAAAACTGGCACCTTGGGACCTTACACAGTTCTCCCAACTATCATCAGCTACCCCATCGTATTTTCCTGAATGTCATCAATGGTCTGAAATCCCTTCCCTTTCAAAGATGATTTTAGTTTAGGGAAAAGCCAGAAGTCACAGGGTGCCAAGTCTGAACTGTAGGGGATCTGAGTCACCTGGATGACCTGATGTTTTGCTAAAAAAAACTGCACAAGACGTGATGCATAAGGGCGGGTGTGTTGTTGTGATGAGGTTGCCAATCACCAGTTGCCCATAGCTGCGGCCTTCTGAATCATCCTAATAGTTTCTGTGGAGGAATGTTCAAGCTTAACACAAAATCTCATGCAGACTCGTTACTCTACTTGCCTAATCATTTTGAATGTGATGGCCACACAGTACACATGCTCACTCAAGGCATCTACTGCCTCAACTGTCTAGTACAGAGAAGTTATCATTGTTTACACACGTGTATTCCAGTTCACTCTCCTTGGTTGCCAGGTTACACCGGTGTCACACAAACCATTCTCTTTATGTTAATAATGGCTAGACTTTTTCTGGGCAGACCTTGGATATAAGACATACACAAGAAATGAAGGAGTTCTTAAATTCAATAAATAAGGAAATGGAATGCTGGGGAGTCGGGGTGTGGTTTTGTGGAGGGAAGCCTTGATGAGAATTTGCCTTGTATTTCTAATATTGCTCTGCTATTTTAAACATTAAAGTGATTGGCTTCATGAGGCATAGAATGTTGATTCCTGTTACTTCTTAGGGAAATGCTAGCAAGAAAACGAAGAAAAAAGTCTCAGAAACCATGTGACATGTTAATGAATCAAAGGCACCCTGATTCTAAGTCAAAATTCCCATTTTGGTGAATTATTAATTTCCTCTGTGGAAGTATTTTGGACATAAGAAATGAATAAAGCAAGCAATGAATGACATCATAAAACCCTGATCCTCAGTTTTGAGATGCTACTAGGCAGAGCTATGAGTGCTCTAGAGTACTCTCTGAAGACAAGTTGTGATATAGAAGCTCAGTCTATGAGATATTATATCTCTTTAAACAAAATACAAAGACACTTATGCATTGGAAAACCATTGACATTCAATCCCAACCCTCAAGTCTGGGTTAGATTCCATATTCCACATAGAGGCTATTTCTGTCAGTCACATTTGACATCATTCACCTGTCCGAACCTTTCCAGTGAGTTGTTAGTCCACAGGGTGTTCTCTATTCAACATCTTAAACAGAACATGGCATAAAGTAAGTGCTGAATAGATATTTGCAGATGAAGGGGAAATGATCTTCTAGAGATCCCTTCAAAAGAGAAATTATTTTCAGCAAGTTGATGATCTCCAATTTTATTTTTTTCAAATAATGTATGTGATAATGCCAAGCACAGAGAAGGTACTCAACGAATTTTAGTTTTAGTTTCTTTAAAGTTGATCTGTGAAAGGTGAGGGATATAGAAAAGTATAGAATGATAATTTGAATGGTGACAGAGTTAGGAAAACTCTGCCTTGCGCTGCATACGTCCTGCTCAAAATTTAAAACTCAACACACATGTCTACCAAGCTTCTTTTCCTAAGAGAAAGTTTTCAATTCTGTCTTCCAAGAAATTTCCCATGGGATAATCCATTGCAGAAATAAAAATAAAAGTCACTTAATGCTCATTATAGGTGGCAGAGGTTAAGAAGAGGTCTAGTTTAGCATTTAAATTGCATGGCTTAACATCTCAGTGTTCTAGTCTTGGGGATTTTCCTTCCTTATCTGTTCATAGATTGTGAGGACTATATAGCACTTAGAACAGCATCTGACATATAGAGAATCCTACTTAAAGCTGCATCATCATCATCGTCATCATCATAAGGTAAAAACCGCAGGAAAAAATAGTGAAGAAAGAAATTGCTGAGAAAACTACCTGAAAGTAGTGCCCAAGTCTTGTTTGTTTAGTGTTTTCTGCCCAGTACCCAGCATGGCCCTTGAACATAATAGATGTTGATAATACTTGTTTAATGAGTTAATGATGTGCTTATAGTGGTCTGGGGAAGGAAAGATAAGAAGGTCACAGAGCAGTAAGTAGTCCTAGCTCAAAGTAAGCAAAGAGAAGGAAGAATATTTTTTTTATTCCTGTTCATAGATATTTTCCTAGATAATTTCTTCCAGTTATAAATTAATTTGAGTCAAATTTCATCCTTAAATACATCAACCTGGGAAAATTAAAGAGGATTAGATTTACATCCTTTGCATACCTGTTGCAAAGAAAGCATAGTCCTAAGGCCAGTTAAGAGATGCAAACATGTCTAAGGTTGGATTCATGCTCTGAACTATATTTTAATTTAGTTAATCAGTAATTATTTCAGTCAATCAATTAGATTGCTTTCCTCTTAAGAGCGGAAAGCAGTCACAGTGAAGGATGGGGGCATTGCTTAAAGGCACATTTGTAATGGGGGACATTGGGCATGATGGCAGGTCTGCTGGATTTTTACGTTGGGGAAAATTGTACCATGTGAAAGCTTTAAGCATTCTGGAGACCACCAGAGATCAACTTTGCTGTCTTTGAAGTATGTGTAGGGCTTCTCATCAGTGGTATTAGGCATCACTTTACCAGAAGATCTTCAGAGGCACACAGGTTGGTCAATGAATGTTTGAGAATGTATCTAAACAACAGCTATGAGAAATTTGACCAGTCATTTGAAATCTATGGTCATTAATTCCCTGTCCAGCTATTATGCTATATAATTATACATGATAATAAAGCCCAAAGATCTCCTGACATCAAATAAAGTTTATTTCTAAAGCATATATATTGTCTTCCTTCTTCATGTGCTTGTACCTCAGAATAAAATGATAGCTGAACCATTTTGTAGTGGTTTCGATGTGCTTGTGTCCTGTGGTCAAACAGCTCATGCAGAGAGTTTAGAAGTTAAAGATTTTATGTATTAGATTAGAGTTCCCACAAGAGAATTATTAGATACCTCAATATATTTTGAGAAATCCTGCAAAGCTGGACTCGGGATAACTTAACAAGTTACCTGCACTGGAGTAGATGGATGTTAGCATACATATTTTTTTCTGAAAGCTACTTGGCTTTTAAATTCCTGTTCCAGAACACAGAAATGTGACACCTTGAGGAGCAGGACAGTGCCAGAGGGTTGCTATCTGTGACAGCCTTTTTTCCCCCTCTCTCCAGCCTTTGTTGCATCACTACAGCAGGATGTTTTATTCAATGTGAAGTGATGGAAACTTCTGCTTTAGGATATTATCAAAGATCTGCCCACATAAAAAAGAGTAATGAAATCCTTTGGCTTATATTCTTGATATCATTTGTATTGCCTCTGTGAAGGGCTGAATGAAGAGTTTCTATAGCTGCTGTGAGCAACAAAATATTAAATGCTGACTCAACATAAGCATGCCTGCAGAAGAAGATGGTTAACTTAAAGAGAAGCTAGCATCAGCAAGAAGAAATACAACCACACATTCAAAAAGAATATGGAGTATTTACATGCGATATCTTCAGGAGCCATTGCAAATAGAAAGAGAAAAGTATAATTGGGTTGGGTGGAAATAAGTGCACCTTTTCTTTTCTATCCTTGTCACTGGAGATTTTTTTTCATCCATTTCACCCCAGATGGTTTGTATAAGCCAGTTAGTTCTTGGCATCCTTCTGGACCCCAGAGCCTGTGGATTATTTTTGGTCTTGGGGTGGGCACAGGTCCCAGATTGGCCCAATAAAATTGAATGGAAGGAATTACATTTGATGGTGGGGGGAGGATATTTCTCGCTCCATTCTGGATTTGATCAAAGAAACAGCCCTTTAGCTACTGGCTGTTACTGTCAGCTATCTCATGACGATGAAGGAAGCCAACCTTGTCATGTCACTGATGCTAAGGACAGAAGACTGGATAGAGACCGTGTACCTGTGTCCTTGAAGGTAATGTTGAAAAGTGACTGCAGTGCTACATGCTTGGAGCCTGCTCTGTCACTGAACTTTTATTTTATGGGATAGTAAATGTCTTAGGCCAGGTTAAGTAGGAATTTGTTTCACTTGTAGAGAAGAGCTTCATTAACTGATACACACATTTCTCTCACTTTGCCCTGAAACTGATGACCTTCTATGACTGCCAGCCTGGTCCTTTTCACCTCTTTTAGTCTGGGCACATTGGCCAAGGAAGAGCAGAGGCAGGTTTGCTTCGTTCAGCCTGTGTTGTGTAGGATTGTTTTTCCCAGGATGCAGTTGCACAGAGGGTAGAAGGAATGGGCTCTTGTGACTGATAGATGTCTTGGATATGCATATGTATGGCGCTTTGATAATCCCGAGCTGACCTGGATTAGATAAATGTATTGCGGAGCTTGGAATGCTGGATTACAGGCTACCCTATGATATCATCCATTTTTCCATTTGTTCTATAAGCGTTTATTTCGAGGCTGCTTTGTACCAGACTGGTGCTAGGCACTGGGTTTGTGACAGATCTCACAAAGTGTAGTGGAGAATCATGGGGCACCTGACATAAGGGATTCATGAAGGCATCTGAGCATGTGGCACCTTAGCTGACAGCTGGAGAATGAGGGGGACTTAGCGAGAATAAAGACAGGAGCGTGTGTGTGGGGAGTATATAGTGAATGATGTTCCAGGCAGAGGAAGCAACACTTTTGAAGACTGTGAGTGGGTAAAGCGTGGTGCATGCTGGGAAATTAAATCTGTTCGGATGGCTGCAGCTATGTGTGAGGGGGAGAGAAACATGTTAGAGGTTGGAGGAGTACACAGCAGCCAGATCATTCAGGGTTTTGGGAGTTTAAATTGTGTGTTCTTTATCTTGGGAGCACTGAGGCGTATTGGAGACTAAGCAGAAGAATAAAATGACCAGTTTACATTTTGAGGAGCTCCGGCTGCCTGCAGTATATACAGCGAATCTGAGTACAGCACGGTTGGTTGCCAGGGGCCCAACTAAAAGATAGTTGTGGAGGAAAAGTGGAGAATTGCGATGTACTCTTAACCTCTCCTGTCCACAAACATGGGCTTTGATTGTAAGTACTGCATAAGAGGAAGGTGAATCAGGTTTGATGGTGGTCAGTGTTTGATTTTATTTGGTGTGACAGCTGCATGACCTCAAGTGAGTTACCTGACCTCGCTGAGTTTCAGTTTCATCACCTGTGAAATTACCGTAAGAACACCTACCTCACAGGGTCATTGAGGAGGATTAAATAAGATATAATATATTTATAGCTCTTTGCACCTGACTGAAATGTGTTAGCCATTATAGTTAGTAATGCTTAGCCTAATAAGTATGCACAGAAAAGGCATAAGAATGAAGGTAGAAGAAGAGCTTTCCATTGGAGTCCATTTGTAGTGTTGGGAGTTGAGTCACATGAAAATCATGAAGCAAGTATAACTATGGTATAATCATACTTTCTGTGGGAGCAGGGCTTGTGTTTGTGCTACAGGCAGCAGATTTGAGTTCCGGGTTCAGAATTTCTGCCTAAAAACATGGGCACATGCCGGGTCATGTTCCCTTCGTTTGCCATCTACAAGGCAGTCTTGTATTTGTATTGAAGTCATTAAAGGAGTTAATTAGAGAAGCTAATCAATGGCTGATGAACTGATTCGCAGAGATAGATTTCTCAAGCCAGAGTTTGAAAGGAGAGTACAGGTTTTTTCCTTGGGCTGCGTAAGCAGCTATTTTTAGTCAGCAGGTGTTGCAGCTTTTATGAGGCATTTGGCAGGGTTTCCCTTCTACTTCTATTTCATCTGAAATATGTAACTTTCATCCCTTTCATTCCAGAAACATGCTGCTTTGTGAGTGTTTTCAGAGTAGAAAAGAGGATTGTGGGAAAGAAAAATCAAGGAAAAAATGTATGAAGTGCTTATAGCACAGACCTGGCCCCATAGTAAGTGGCTGCTAAATAGGAGAGAAGCTAGAAATGCCACTCATGGAATGGGCAGGGGGAGGAAGGAAGTGGCAGGCGGGCATTGCACCCTGCGGCACGTGGAGGACACGTCTCTGCATCACTGGAGATAATGCATTGCTTTCATCTTCCTTAGAATCAATTTCTGTACTCGGAGTCTGGGCTTATAATTTTAGATGTCAATACTTATTAGTTAGGGAAGAGCCAATCGGTTTTCTTGGTTCATTGCTCAAAAACAAACACATCTCCTCCACATCAATTGGTGAAAACACAGGATTTAATGTTTTGAAAGTTGGTCCTTAGGAAAACACTGCAGGATACAGTTCTGAGATGAGAACGGGGCCCTCCCCAACAGTTATTTCCTATGATAAATTTCTAATCATACATTAGAGTTTTTGCCAGAGATTGACAGAGTGTAAGCCACAGATACTTGTTCCTCCATGAGATGCCATCCTGAGGTCTTCGATGAAGACAAGCCTGGGATTTTCTTGCTTCTTGGAGAACAGTAGGGGAAGTCAATCAAATACACTAATGGCTTGCTTCGGCAAGCTGACCGTCATCTGTGATCATCGATCACGTTCTCACCAATACTGCAGAGGGATTGGGGAACAGCTAGGCAAGTCAGTCTCTGTCTGTCTGTCTGTCTGTCTGTCTCACTCCCTCTCTTTCTCCGAGAGAGGTTTTCAATGAATTGGCTAATACCGTTGTGGGGGCAGGCACTTTCAAAATCTGTGGGGCAGGACAACAGGCTAGAAACTCAGACAGGATTTCTGTTACAGGCAAAATTCCTCTGCCAGGAAACCTCAGTGTTTGCTGTTAAGGCCTTCAAATGCTTACATGAGGCTCATCTTTATGGTTAAGGGTGATCTGCTTTACTTAAAATCAACAGATTGTAACTGCTAGGTACATCTGTAAATACCTTCACAGCAACATCTAGGCTAATGTTTCACCAAATAACTGGGCACTGTAACCTAGCCCAGCTGACACATAAAACTGACTGTCACAGTGGCGGTGAGGAGGATGGTGAGAGTGATGTTTGTAGCCCTCAGATGTGCTCGAGTTACCATGTCACTGTGCCAAGCGCTTTACGTGTATTATACTGCTAAATCCCCTTAAACCTTCATCTGCATGCTGAAGATGAAGATACTGAGTCAGAGAGATTGCTAAGTTGCCCAAGTCCCACAGATACCGAGCGGCATTGTTAGGGCTTGGCTCTGAAGGCCTGTTAGGTGGCATTCTATGCAGCGGTTAGAGTTGGGACTCTTGTTTCCTCTCAGGGACAGAAACCTAATCCAAGCTAGGATGCAATGTATTTTCTCGTGTCCACAGGAAGTCAAAGGTGACTAGCTTTAGGCACAGCTGGATCCAGGGGCTAAAAGGATGTTGTCAGGACTCTGTTTTTTGCATCATCTCTTGGCTCTATTATTTCCTCTTCACTTTGTTCTATAGACAGGGTCTCCCTGTAAGGAAGGCAGGGCTCACATCCTCCAATTCAGCAAGTGTGACAGAAAGGACCTTTGCCCCTAATGACCATATAGCAATTCCACAGATGACTTTGGCCTTGCTTGGATTATGTGCTGCTATACTTGGTCTAAGTCCTAGGTCCGAAACTTTCAGCCTCTCAGGTCAAACTCTGGGTTGGGGGGCTTGGAGGTTGGTGAGTTAGGACCTCATGATGGAAAGCCACACTGGAGCAGGTGGAGTGAGGGAGGGCACTGCCACTCTCAGGCCTCCCCTACTGACACTTCTCTGTGGACAGACACATCCTTGGAAAGGAAACTCTCCAGTGGATATCTCCTTGACCTGACCTAGATGCGGCCTTTTTAAGTTTCCCAGTGGTACAAGCACCCTGAAGCCGTCTTGTGGGAGCACTGCTGTTAGTGCCTTGGCCTGTTAGAAAAGAAGACCTCCCTAAGCCATTTAGAATTTAAATATGGAATTTTAAGTGTTTTCTTCTGATTCGAAGCACAGGACCTAGGCAAACTTCTTTCTAAGCTGTAATGCTAAATTAGCTTCCCACTGGGTACCTGAACATCAAAGGCTGTCTTGGGGAAAGTAACGGTGCAACCTGATACTCCTATCGCTTCATCCTTTCTAAGGGCAGGTCACAGACTGCCTTGAAATATGGTTGTTTGTATTCCACCCTTAACTTTCTCCAATCTTACCTTCTTTTTTAGGGGGCAAAGTCCAAGCTTGTATCTTTTAGTAACTCCCTACAGTTCCTAGTACAGATTTCTGTTGCAGTGGGCATTCAGGAAGTGCTTCTGAGCAAGTGAATGAGTATGTGTCATTATGGAGTAAAATTCTCCATTGTGTACGGTGCTGAGAGAGTTCTCCAGGGTAAAATTTTAAAGGGACACAGCATAAAATACAGGTTAAGAGCCCTTGTCTGGGGCAAGATGGCCTAGACAAGGCCATCTTCAATTCTTTACCTCAACCCTTTCTAAACCTTCATACCTTCATTTATCAGAGAGATTATAATAGTATCAATCCCACAGAGATCTTATGAAGATAAATTGTAAACACCTGGTTACAGTTAGTATTCAATAAACATTAGCTATTATAATTATTGTTGTTACTTGGTTATCATTGATGCTAGAAGGTTACCAGGCTCTGTTTAAACCTGGCAGGCGTTTGATTTAGTTATACTCATCATTGTGCCTCTCTCACATATCAGACTTTAAGTCTATCCTTGCTTGCATTGCCAAAGTAATGTTGTTCAAAAAACAGTTTACTCAATTCCTTTTTATTCAAACAATATTATCATGTATCTTAATAAAGCTGCTACGAAAACAAGTACAGAAACAAACAAAAAACAGTAGTACTGGACAAGTGGTGGTTTTCTAAAAATCCAAGTCTCAGGAACTTAGCATGACAAAGTCAAGGCTGGTTTACCTTGATAATCCCTAAAGATACTCTTCTGCAATTCGCCAGATTGATTTTCTCTGGGCGTGTGGCCCATTTCTCTCTAAACTCATGGTCGATTAATAGCTAAACTTGACCATGTTCATTCTCATGTGGTTCAGTCACTTCTTGGCACATCATTTGATAATCTTCACTGCCCAAATACATCTTACTCACCCAGTGGGACTGTTCACTTTGCAGGTTGATGTAATGAATGGTGAGAGTGAGGGAAGGTATGGTGGAGTATGCCCAGGCTTTTCTGGAATTCTCTCTGGATTTCCGCAATGGGGAAGATGAGAGTCGCCTGCCAAGGTCTCCTGCTTTGCTCCCTACAGCATAGACACAGGAACTATGTACGGAGGCAGTTTTCTGCTTGATTGTTTCTGTTGTTTTCTTAGAAACTATGAATAAAGAGGTGCCTCTTGATATAGGTAGGAAAAGAACCTTACTATTTTATTTTTTACTATTGTTGCCTAATCCATTTTTCAATTTTTTTCAACAATTATCTATTTCACAGAGAAGAAAACAAATGCATAAAAAAGGTTAAGATGACAGAACAAGTAGCCAACCTGAAACTTGAATTCAGTTGGGCCTTACAGTCTGTTATCTTAATCATTACACTATACCTACAAAGATGGCAAAAAAAAGAACACATTTTAAAGCCTCTTGTGGTCTCTACCCAGATAAATGGACTTTGTGTACCCAAATTTAAGATGAACAATGATGGAGGAACCAAATCTCAGACAAACTGAGGCATTTATTCTGGTAAGACCATGACATTCAAATTCTCATTTCTAAAAACTTACTTTGTGGTTAAACTTAGAGCTGTGTTAACCCATGTCATTTCAAGAAGACTATGAAGTTTTCAGGAAATGAAAAGACCACATGGGACTTTCAGAACTTAGAGTAACTGAGGTTGATCCACATTTCTTTTGGTGACAGTTGGCAAATGTGAACTTTGGGAGAGTCTTCTGATCATGTTTGGTGGGGATTCCTGGGCCGTGCAGACCAGCAGTTTGTCCCTGCTTGTCGCCTCACTTCCATGTCCCTACCCTCCCTGCTGGGCTTCTCAGAAGGTGCTGCTCCCACAGCTAGTGACAACAAAACCAATTTCTTAGGTTAATTTTACTAAAGCACTAAGGACAAGCTCAGAACTTGTGTGACTGCTGCTTTTTTGTGTTTCCTAACTAGGAATTACACAGAGACATCTCCTGGTGCTTGTGAAATGCGTACAATGCATGTTGAGATGAGCCAGAGATGAAGATGCAGCACTTATTTCTTAATGATAACAAATTTCTTCCTTCGTTCGTTGTTCACTCCTCATAATGCCTCTTAGATGTGCGTACAATGTTAGGTGTTATAAACCCTGCATTTTTTATACCTTAAATTATTTCCTAGTGCATACCATATTTAGTATTTAAGGTCCTCTTCCTCTACTTTCTTCCTTGCAACAAAAGCAAGCCTTATGAAGCACTCCAAATTGCATTGTTTTAGAGCAGCAAATTGTCTTTAAAACAACGTCATACTAAAGGGACTCCCATTTTCTTTTAAGCATGTATTTTTTTTAAAAGCAGGTATATTACTCACAATATTTCTAAGAAAGCATACATGTCTTGTGATGTAGCGATTGCCATAGAAATTAATCACCTCCCCAAAAGAATAGTGGAGAATATAAATCCATGTAAATTAACCAGAACTGTAGTTCGAACTGCCCCCCAAGCACCTTGGTTTATGAGGAATTTCAGAAAAAAGGGTGTTTTCCTCTTCCATGGAAAAAGGGAAGGAGAAAGCTGATTTGTGCTCTCATTGTTTGGCCTTCTCCCTCCCCACCGGCAAGCGCCAGAAGGTCGTGGGGCAGAGAGGCCGTCGCTCTAGCTGACAGAGAGGGCTCTTGTGACAACTAATTGCAAAATACACTTGGGCATGGAGGGGCCCATCACTTTATGAATATTCTGCATTCAGATTCTAAATCATCTGTGCACTTCCTTGGGGCTCGGGCTCGCTGCTTTGGCAGATGTTTCTCTGTGTGTCCTGACCTAGGTCTTTTTTCAAATTGAGGTGGAATTTACCACCGATTTCTATTCAATAGAAATAACAAAAGTGGAAATTATTTGAAAGGTTGACTGTTGAGCAGGGATCTGCTGAGACAGAGCAAGGCATTGTGGAAGGAAATTCATGAACTGCAGAAAAAGGGCTTAGAAGGGAGTGAGCAGCTAAAGGGTGATTTCTGAAATTTAAATTATGTGAGCAGTGCCATTTGGCACCTAGGAAAGAGTTTGCCTTTTAACCTGCTCCTTGTCGGCCCAAACCCACAGCTTCCAATCCTTTAAAAGACAGGCCGTCCACAAGTGTGGTATAGTTTGGCATGGCTGCACACAGGGCCATTCCTGATTGAAACGGTTTCTTATAGAAAAGCTAATGGAAACATGTTAATACTATAGAGGTGTTTTTAACTAGGACAATTCAAGGAATCATATTAAGAAGATATTCTCTGACACTATTGAGGAAAAAAATTTAAAGGACTATCTGATAATTATTAAGAATACATTTAAGGATTAATAGTCACAGAGGGAAGCTTTAGTAGTTCATGTGTAGTTTAACCTCCCTTTCTAGAAGATATTTTCTTAAAAAGTCACTTGTAAAGTGAATCCTCGTTAATTCTTGTTTCAATAAATGTGAAGTTGCTTTTGGTAGAATTCGCCCAGTTATGCAAAATAAAATATATTAGTTTGGAACAATATTTGGTTACACAAGAGTAAAATAAACTATTATATTTAATGGTTTGATTTAATGAAAGTGATTCTTTTCTGATACTGTTGTATAAAATAAATTTCAAGATAGGAATTTTTTGTTTGACTCAATAATAAGATACATGGTTCAGTGTCACCATTTAATACTATGGAGCCCACTGGCAAGAAAACTCACTTAGCCACTCTTAAATAACTTACGCACAAATCCTACACAGGGAAAACCCACCACTGTATTCCACTGGGTGGACTTTACTCTCTGCAAATATCATGCCTTACTTCTTACCTTCTTTCAGTACCCCTCGGGTTAATCAAGTCTGCATACAAGAAGAGATTTTTTTTTCAATATCTTAGTCAATGTTAAAATTTCTGACTATGGCATAAGGTAAGACAGAGTAGTGCAATTGGAGCCATAGAAAGGGAGGGAAATTCAAGGTCAATTACTATAATAATTGCAGTGTTTCAGATCAAAAACCAAAGGAATTAGATTTTATTTTGTTTGTATGAATACTGATCTCTTACAGGTAAGAGTGACCCACTCCCCCAGCTTATTAATGTCCAAATAGATAGTTTTAATATATATCACTGCAAAGTTAGCCAGGCCACTGTGACTTCTCCCTCACTCCTCTCAATTTGCTAACTTACGATGTCACTAGTGGATATAATGGGATCGAGTTACCAACACTTCTAATGAGCATCTCCCAAGGGCTGGGCGCTGTGCATCTCATTTAACCCATACAGCAGCTTTGTGAAGACTATCAGTTACCAAATGGGTAGCCATTATCAACTCCATTTCAACAGATGATGAAACTGGGGCTCAAAGAATTTATATAACTTGTAAAAGTTCATGTGGGCAATACTATAGTTGATATTAAATCAAGATCTGTTTTATTATAAGGCCCTTGCTCCTTCTCTACCCAGTAATTTTCAAGTGTTTTAATCAGAATGTCTCCTTTTGTCCCTTATGAAATCTTACCAGGAACAACATTATATTTGTTAGAAGTAATGACTGAGTCACTTATATATATTAGTCTTCATTATTTGGGGAATGCGCATCTTCGTTGGTGAAGCCTGAAGCATCTTATCAGAGCCATAGCATTCTGGGAGCACCTGGTGGGAGACCCCTGGCCAGCAGGCTGCGTGCACCAGCCTAGAACAGCTCTAGGGCTGAGAGGCTGGGAGACTATGCCATTTAGAAAGTCATGTCTTTCTTAAATTTGTCTTAAAATGGGCTAATAAATTAAGTATATGTGCAATAAGGTGGCAGATATTTTTCACTAATCGCAAAAGAAAATGGTGGTTTCTGTGATCTAGTCTAAATGTACCCAACACTGGGGAACTGAAGTTCCACAGGGTGAATGAGTTTAATTTCTACTCATTTTTCATATCTGTTGAATGGCTTTATTTTTGTGTGTCCCCATTCTCAAGTTGACCTATTTTGTGCCATGCCAGCCCTTTCATGAGAACTGTCTAAGTTCATGGCAGGATCATAACCGTTTCAGCGTTAGTTGCATTGCAGTGAAGTTGGAGATGTGAAGTGGTTTGCGCGCTCAGCCGCCCATCAGGAATTCCAAGTGGCATTCTTAACTGCTGCTGTGGCTGGAAAAATCACATATTTAGAATTGTGACTTTTTAGCCTAATGGGATAATACAGTTTCCCTTTTAAATCTCTCTCTCTCTCTCTTTTTTTTTCCTTCTGAAACTTCTTCTTGAGACTTTTAAGCTTTGGGTATTTCAAAGGATTCTTTTTCCCAGAGGAAAGTAGCGTTTATTTCCCAGGGGTGAGACTGGCCAGTAGATGCCATGAAATATTCCACCGCAGCATTGAACAATGACTTTTGTTTTTGATTTTGGCTCTTTTCTTTTTCCCAAATTTTACCTCCCCCTTTCCCTTCATGGGGCCTGACATACTTTTGCAGTCATCATTTAAAAAGAATATAAGTGGTAATCAAAGAAGACGATAATTATTTAGATGTATGTAGGTCTAAATAATTATTTGGGAAAATATGGCTTACTCATTAATGATCAAGCTATGTTTCATGTCTTCTCCATGAATTTATTTTTTATATTGCTGGAGTACATTAATAACTTTTGGAGTGGATATATGAATGGTAAACTTTCAAAGTCTTCGCATTTAAAAAAATCCTTTTTTTCTTCTTGAATTCTAGTTTGGCTGAGTCTAGGTTGTATTCTCCAGTTTATTTTCTGTAGGAACTTTGAAGACATTGTTCCATTTTCTTTTAGCACCCAGTGTTGCCCCCTGAGAATTCTGAGGTTAAAATGAATCTTGTTCTTTTGCAGGAAACCTAGTTTTCTCTCTGGGAGCTTTTAGAATCTTTTCTTTATCCTTAGCATTGAAATTTTACAACAGTGAGTCCACATGTGGACTCTATAATTCATTCTGCTGTGTACTCGATAGGCTCTGGCAATTTGAAAACCTGTCTTTCTTTGATTTTAAGAAGAATCTTCTGTTCTTTATCTTATTTGGTTCCAAGACTCCTAGTAGGTAGGTGCTAGAACTGTTTTTTATTTTTTGGGGGGGTTCTTTAATGTTTACTTTTAGAAAATTTTTGTTTATATCTATTACTAATGATGGTGATTAGATATTAATATCTAATATGCTTTTCATAAGGAAGGGCATTAAAATGTTAGTAAGATTTAGTAATGAGGTAATCATTTAATACCATTTGCTTTCTATGTTAAATTCCTTATTTTAAAAAATGTCCTTTGAAACGATTGGTAATTTTATTTTTTCTCTGTCAGTTCACTTTTATTTATTTTGTATTGTTATTCTATTATAGATGTTAGAACTTTTAAACTTCTCTCTAATACTAAACTTCTATATTTGCTTGTTTTTTGTACCTTTGCAATGTCTTTGGGACCATTTTTGGTTTGATCTAATTGGTAATTTATTCTGAAATTAGTGTCCATTTTGATATTTAGTGTATTTATTAATGAAAAATTTCTACAATCATATATTTATTTCCTAAGAATCTCAATTTTTTTCATATAGTCTAATTCTTGGGTACAATAGCCCTTCATATTCATACGAGGATATTCATTAGACCATTAATTTTCAGTATTCATAGTTGTTATATTCTATAAAGTTGCGGTGAATTAGTGAGTTAGCAAATACTGAATTAATGAATATTGAGCCATTGATCCTAGGAGAAATACAGGATTACATGCCTGTGATCTTCTGGTCATAATGGTTTTCATCAACTGATCAATTCAAACCTATTTTTACATGTGTTTGTGGAAGACACGCTATTTCACATGTATTGTTTATTCATAAACATTGAACTTATAGCCAACAGTGCTATAACTCATGCCTGAATGAAGCTTATCAATCACATGTATTTTTTCTGTAAAGCACGTCACAGCCTCCTGGTACTTAGCTAACACCAGACAGCACTACGTGGGGGACATTTTAAATAGCAAAATCACCAGTAGAAAGCACAAAAATACTAAAAACATGACACTAAATACACCACAAAAAGGACACTTGTTTACAGCAGGAGGGCTGAAACAAGAAAGCAGAATGTTGCGTTGTTTTGACCTTGGTTGAACGTGCTCATCAGGAGACTAACATTTTTACCATTCTGCATATATCTATGATTGACCTCCAACGCACCATAAGTATTGATTTTGGGGTTACAAATAAATATTAGTGAGTAGGTAAATTCACAAATATGGAATCCATGAATAAGGTGCATCAACTCTACTTCTTCCAAAGCGACCTTCTGTTTGTTCTATGTAAGTCTGTTTCTTTAGATGTTTGTGATTTTCTTCATTGAATTTGGTGTCCTCTCTAATGAGGTTGGTTTTTCTTGAGTATTTGGTAATCCTTGTGTGTGTTCATTTTTATATTTGAGATTTCGTAATTACTGATTTGTAAATCATGTTTCTGTTTATGAGAATTTGCCTTCTTCGTCGGAGGAGCAGAGCCGGGAAGTACTGCCAGGCGTGACGTTCAGATGCTCCTCTTCTGGAAATGGGGCTCTCCATTCCTTTGGGGTATCGATAACCTAAGTCCCTCTCTAGTCTACATCCTCGCAGGGTGTCCTAGGCCTGTG
Organism: Mormoops blainvillei; assembly: GCA_004026545.1. Lineage (NCBI taxonomy): Eukaryota > Metazoa > Chordata > Mammalia > Chiroptera > Mormoopidae > Mormoops > Mormoops blainvillei. Next base: position 212,187 of record PVJD01000332.1, read on the forward strand.
GGTGGATGCTGCTGCTGCTGCTGCTGCTGTTGGTGGTATTGGTGGAAGTTGGGGGTGGGGTTTTAGAAGGTGGGAGAACAGGGTGTGTGGACCCGTTCATCAGTCAGGTACTGGGACACGTCCCTCAGGATTCCTTCCTGCTACCCTGTCTGTCATCTCTGAGTTTCGAATGTCCCAGAGCCGCTCTAACCTTTGCAGCTGTTTTCTCCTCCTTGTGACCTGGGCTGTGGTTTTCCCCGTCAATGTGATCCTGTCCGCCTTTCCTTTTTCTGGAAATCCTCGAAATTTCCCTCCCTCAATTCTTCCCATTCTTGTTTTCCAACACTCTGGTGAATTTATAATTTTTAAAAACAGGTTTTATTTCTAGGAAACTGAGATGGGAGTTGATAGGTAGGCGCGAAGGCTTAGTTTGTCATTTTGATCTAATTTCCTGCTATTTTAATGATATAAAATATAGTTCTTTAAAAAAACCTTTTTATTTTTCAAACATTTCAAACAAAAAGATACCAATTCTGAATTTTAAGACAAGATTTATGCGGTATTCTTTACTGATTGCTCACATAGGCATCTGTAAGAACACATCAGAAGATTCCAATTTGTTGTCACTGTTGTATTTATTATAACAGTATGGATTATTTTTATCTTCATAATTATTCAAAGACTTTATTAACAACATTTTTATATGAGAACCTTCTGTATTCTAATATATTTGCATCATAACAGTGATGCTAGGTACTTTATGGTTCATTATCTCATTTAATGTTCACAGAGGTCCTATAAAGTAGTGGTTATCATTCTCATTTCGAGGATAAGGAAACAGGTTCATTGACTTTAACTTACTTGTGGGTCTCAAATAAGCAGTGGAACTGAACTGGCCTAACGGCTCTCTGGCTCTAAATTCATTAGTTCAGTGTACTCTTATGGAAGATTGGTGCTTGTTTCATAATACTAATTATTAGCTCTCTGAGCATGTGCTCATGCATGTAAAACTTTGGACGATATGTAATGCATTATGAGAAATTGGATCTACGGTAGTGGATCTGTGTGGCAAACATTTAGGCATATGCTACAGCCTTCTGTTATTAGATTCTTCCTCTTCAAGTTAAAACCAATAGCTGTTTAAAAGTTCATTTTTCTAAAACTTAATTAATTGATCGATTTAGTGTCATTATCAATCACTAAAAATTCCTTTCCTATTTAAGTCATAGCCATCAAACATTTACTTAAGGAAAATAATTTTGCACTCCCCAGGGTTTTTCATTTGAATAAACAGATAATACATCAAGAACTACTGTACACAGCACGCCTCTGGCTCAGAATAACTCCAAAATTCTCCCAGCATCTATATCGAAAGAACAAAGAGGAACTGCCTAATGATCGAATTTAAGTTGAAAAACTGCTGCTGTTTTTATCTATAGAGATGCTGAGTATATTGGGCAAAAGTAACAAGGTCCTAATTTCTATCTTCTACATTTTGAGTTGTTCAAATTTAGAACGAAGTCAAATTTAGGTGAATTTCCTGAGAACATGGCCTGAGCGTGTCCTCATGCTCTAGCTTCTACTCTCTTCACCCTCCAGTTTTTCATGCGTCTGATTGGAAAAGAAGACTTAGATCTCACGCACAAACTTTGGAGAAATAATTTCTTCTCCGCGGATCGCTGAACCATTTTGGGAGACTAGTCCAATTATCTATGACATAAAGTAACATAAAAATTAAATAGGAGCCTATGAAAATCAGGCCTTGAGCAACAGGCCTAAAAAGTAACCTAAGGGTTCCATTACTTTCCTATCTCCTTACTTAAAAAAAATTATGTTTTTTTGTGGAGTTAGGGGAAGAAATGATTTGTTGAAATACAAAGGATTTTTTTTTATCTCTGCCAAATACTAGTTGCTAATCTGTTAGTCTAAGTTATCTGAGAAACATTACAGAGAAATAAATGTCACTGAAATTAAGTTGGATAAGTTTCTTTCACAGGACCAGAAAAAAAGGTCAACTCTCATGATTTTAGCTAATAGTACCACGCTAAATCATGCATACGTTAATAACTAAATCTCACTGTTCTAAATCGCTACCTGTTTTGAAAGAAGCCCCAATCTCTTCTGACAGACTTTTAGGAGGGGTCTCACACGCCTCACAGTCTGTCAGGACGCGCCCTGCTGCTGCCTCCTGGTCCATCCTGCGCGGCGCCCCTGCCCCTCGACTGGCCCTGCTTCCATGAAGCACTGGCCCAGCTGGAGGAGCAAATTTCTGCTGAGTCATTAAGATTCCTTCTGATAAGCTTCAACCTGCTCCAACAACTTGGCCAATTCTTGGAAAGTAAGAGGAGGATGTTTTCTCCTTTCGGTAATACTCAGTTCAGAAGGTCCCAGAACAAGGGTTCTTGGGCCAAACTGTGACAGAGGTTAGTGTGATGGCTTTATTAGATCACACTTAATTATTTTCCTGGTAGGATTTGTATGAACCTCCAGGTAGCTTTGAGTGGATTTAAGTGCCAACTTACTGAATGTTACATTTATAACTGTGCCATGCTCAGGCCTCTTGGCTTACCATGTTAGACAACTTCTGCCCTTAAAATGGATTTTCTTTTGCAGACAGTCCCCACTCTACATCCCAAATTGTGGCATCCATTTTGTTTGCTTCTAGAGTTCTACCGTATGTGCCTGTATATGCACACAGACCTGATTCCGGTGTGTTTTTGCCCCAAGAAGGCCTCTCAGCCCTAATGTAGATTAGTGGATGCAAAAAGGTGCTTGTGAGAACAAAATCATTTAGCTCTACTTCCCAGACCAACCTGAGCCTCGCCTCAACCCAACCAAGAACTGAATGTAATTTTTTGCATTTCTTTCTTTTCCTTCGGGGCACTTCCTCTGGTGTTCTTCTGTTTGAACAGCAAGTTACGGTGTGCTAAGATTATGCGGGCATTTGGACCTTGACCTTCCACAATGCCCAATTCACCTTTGAAATTTTCTGACACTGATTAAAAGTTCCTCAAAAACTTTGGAGCCCATTGGAGTCCAAAGTATCTTCATCCCATGAGTTTCCTGAGAAGTACCAGATGGAACAGGCTTACAGTATATAAACCTGGAAATATAACACATACACTACTATGGAGTTTCTGGAAGAGAAAAAGAAATAGGGAGGAGATGATTTATAAAGTAATGGAAAGATGGTACTTATGTTCACATTACTTTTATTTCTACGATAAAATTAGGAAAATTCTCTTTTTAAATTAACTGAGACTGGCAGGACCAAGCAAGCTGAGTGGGTATCAGTCATTGTGTTCGTGTTGCCTTAGAAGGGCAAGGGGGCCGACGGTTCTCAGAGCCTTCTCCTCATGTCCCTCAGACTCATGGACCACTCCAGCATGGAAGGGACAATGAGCAAAGTGGAGTGAGCATGGGCCACCTCAGTTGTCTTGGCCAGGGCAGGAGCACATGATGGTTGCTCTTTAAGGCAACCTCTTCCTTGAGTTCTATTGATTGAAGACCCCCTGCTAACAGTTAGCCATTATAGTTTAACCAAGTATTCAGTACACAGGAGGAGGGCAATAGCATGGAGAATGGATGTGGGGAAGTCATATTTTTATTCTTAAAATGAGTACAGTAGGGAGAGAGAAATACATAAGAGTACATAGCTGTTTTCTGGGCTAATTGCTTTTGATCTCTTTTAAATTGATTTACTGAATATCCAGAGGGACAAAAAAGGAGACGTAGCCTCTGTTCACCATCATGAGAAGGCAGAAGGCACATCCTGTTAAAATGTTGATGGAGGATGGAGTCTTCTTTTATCTCTCAGGGTCATCTGGGACATTTCATGTATACTAAGACCGTGTTCATTTTTTGTGGGTTTAAAAAAAAAGTTATGTATCAGCACCTGTGAACTTTTCTTAGAAATGCAATAATGGCAACCTGCACTTGTACTTGTATGGCACTCACTGACCTGACAGAGGGCATCGAGTTTGATCCCTGGCCACAGTTTCTCTCCTTCCATATTTAAGACCCGGTATCCATCCTCACGTTGTCTGTGCTATTGGAAAGAAGGGGAAGGGACTAGTCAAAGAACCTGTAGGAATGACCCATGGACACGGGCAACGGTGTGGGGACTGACTGTGGGTGGGAGGGTGGGATGGGTGGAGGAGGGCAAAGGGGGGAAAATTGGGACAACTATAATAGAACAACAATAAAAAAAGATTCCAGACCTATCTTTCTGATTTATAAATTCCGTGTTAAAGAAAGCATTTCCTAAAGCAAAATGAAGGCCCCAGTACCTTCTGACACAATTTGCATTTAAAATCTTATTTTTAGGCCTTTGTGCTTCAGATGAGAAAACATGTTGGAAAGACTTCCTGCTATTTAAAAATGTTTAGAAGCAAATTAGCTGTACCACATTGTTTACATTCGAGATAAAGCCCTAACCATTTTTATTCGTCTTTTATTTCTATGATCAAGGGAGGAATGTTTGCAGAGTAGGAGTGACAAACTTGATGAAACCCTGAAGTTAAAACTAGTCAATAACCATAAGAAAGCCAGAAACAGCTACCCTAATAATGACCCTTCAAGTAAACCAAGAATCAAGGAGATGTCAAGAGCAGCTGCTCTCCTTTTGAAACAACTATTTATCTTTAAGCCAGTGATTTTCATTCTTTTCTTTCACAGAATATTTCTTTCAAATATTCTATTTGCTATTGGAAATTATTGATTCTGTTGCCAATAATGCAACAGATTAGCTTTCGATTCACAAACAAACTTATTTCATGGAGTTGCTCAAGTACCACTGAAGATTTGAGTACCTATTTAAACCGTAGATATTTAATACTATTTCTTATTTACTTGAGGCTTTACTGAATGAAAACAGATTTTTTTTCCCCACTGAGATCCATATCTGAGAATCATTCCTAGAATTAGCATGATTCAATTGTTATTGTTGATTACTCAGGAGTTAGCTAAGTAGAGGTTCTTCTCCATCATCATATCATTTGCATAAGTTACCTTCTATTTGAATACCTTCTGTGTGCCAAGCATACCTTATTCTCCAGCAATATCATTAAGGAGGAGAATAAAGTGACAGAAAGGCCAATAACATGTGTATTTTATAAAAATGATCATTAATCCTCTCAACTGAAACACACAAAAAAATATTTACGCTGTGTACGGAGAAGGTGCTGTGACTGATTGAACATGTTAAAAGTGGTTTGTGAAGTTTCGTGCTAAGGTTTCTCACTGGACGATGCTTCACAGTCGGGTAGACCAGTTGAAGTTGATAGTGATCAAATCAAGACATTAATTGAGAACAATCAATGTTGTACCACGCGGGAGATAGCCGACGTACTCAAAATATCCAATCAATGAAGTTATTGGTGAAATGAAAAACATGTCTTTTATTTTACAGACAAAACCATATGGATGTTTTGGCCAACCCTACAGTTTTCATTGTCATTGGCAGGATAACATGTGTGGGTTTAACTCTTGTGATTTTTGTTTTATGTTACTTATTTTTACTAATAATGCATTAATTTAGCTAATCCATGAGAAAATTATGACCAGTTTCTCTTAGTCCATAATTTATCCTTTGTGAAAATACCACACCAGTCTCAAATTCTTTCAAGTCTAAGACAATCAAGAGTCAAGTGCCCCTAAGGCATCTTTTCCTGTCAAATGTAGTTACCTTGTTACTGATCCGTTTTGGGTTGAGTCTTGCAGATCTTGTTCATGGATTTCTAAAATTAAGAGTGCTTTATTTCAAATTCCATTTGAATGTTGTATGTGTAACTCTAAGCAAATTGTTTAATAAACCATTACAGATGATTGACATTTCATGTTGGGACCAGATCTGTGGAGGTACCCCAAAACACATTTTCTGAACCAATTTTAAAGTGGTTGTGTTCTTTTCTACTATATTGGCTTGCTAACATCTCCGGTGAAGCCTTAGCTTGTAAATTGGGATTTAGGCAAGTGACACAGTTATCCCCTCCACATGAGCAAAATGCATATTGTTATCAGATGTGCTGTTAATATTCCCTGCTCCAACTTTCACTGCATTTTTAAAAAAACTGAAAAATTTAATGTCAGGGGAAATTGAAAAGATTTAATTAATGCCACTTGTTAAGATTATGGACATTGATGTCAGTGTGAAATTTTGTGTAAAAGTTCTTTATGGATTTAAGCATACATCAGGTGTAGATCAGAGATAATTGAAATCATCTTGTAATGGAAATCACTTAAATCCTTGCCAAAAGAGTTGACTCCATTTTAAATGTTCTATCAAGTAGAAATCTTTTCATTCAATTGTTTCAGTGAGCCTGAAAACTACTGGCCAGATCCAAACAAAATAAAGTCTTCCCATATTTGTAGGTCTGATTATGTTCTTGAACCTCAGTTGGTGTCAAATCATTGGTTTTACTGATACTGGAAGAAGCTCCTTTAGCTTCACATCACTTTTTGTCAGACATCTGCCTTTACTTCTTTCCCTTTTGCCTTCCTTTCCTGTGGTCTGATAAACATAAGTCTGAAATAAAGATGATGTTTCAGACTCTGTAAGCATCAGTCATAGAAACACAAACTCTGGCGACACCTCCATGAGAATGTTCCTTCACTGCCCACACATCCAGTCTCATTAGTGAGATATGAAGTCTAACTGCAGGTGTGAGAAATGCACTAAAAATCGATGCCTTCATTGTTGTTTGTTTTTGAAAAGTAGAGTAAGTGGCCATTACAAGGTAATTTTCTACAATTATGTTTGGTAGTCTTGTTGTTCTATATGGTGATTGCAATTCAAAAACAAAACAGGGGCAATTACGGAGGATTATTTCTGTAATTGAACTTAATCCAGTTATCCCATCTGTTATCACTTTGCTTGCTACCTGCTATCTGTATACATTATTGGCAGTTTGAAGGCCATTAGTACGGACAAGAAAAAGGATCTGGGTGAGGGAAGGGACAGACCTTTGAGGTCAAAGTGGTAAGGTTAACTGTGCCGCTTCATTGCCAAGTGTGATATAAATTTTGTTGCTGAGCTCAGAAGTTCAGAGCTATGTTGCAGTTAGAAAAAGAAATGCTATGAGTAGTTGAAAAGTTCAAAATGCAGTGAAAAAATACTGAGTAAATTTTATATACTGACAAACTAGCTTTATTATTTTTGCTTTATTTTCTGAAGAAAAGTTTTCAGCTTTGTTTCTTGTGATCCTCCTCTACCAACACGCAGACACGCACACGTAAAGAGACGCACACAGTGAGAGTACACTATAAATGTAAGCACATGGTAAGTATTCGTTGATTTGTTTCTGCTCACTTCACTGCCATCTTTACGGGTGCATCTGTTCTAGAGAGAGCGCCTACATACAAACAAGGCAAATTTAACTAAACTTTACAGGATTCCAGTTTTAAAGAGAAATTTGTAAGCAATTTTTGAGATGTGAGCCTTATTTTTGGATGAAGCTATTCTGACTCTTAATTTCAGTTATGCTGTCTAATCTGAGAGTTTTTTCTGTGTTCCTAAATGGTCTGGATTCCTGAAAAAAAAATTTAAAAAGTAGCTGAATCTGTCTCTGACAAGATACGGCAGATTCGCGGATTGGAAGGCAGAGCTGAGAAATGCCTCTTGGCAGGACACTTGGGCAAGCTGCCGGGCCCCCAAGGCCAGTGCCACTTCCATACTCAGGCCACTTGGCACTCGCCCTGCCAACCCTAATGCAGCCCAGCCTTAGGCAGGGTGTACTCTGGCTCTTCATAAATCATGTATAGACAACTCTGTTCCTGTTTTGAAAGACCTACTACAATAGAGAGTATGTTTCTCCTTGTTTGAAGTTCTTTTTTTCACATATAGTCACAAATTTACTATTTATTTAGTACTTGCTAAATACATTGCCGCTTAATCCTTATAATGTCCTGCAAGGTAGGCAGAATTTATTACCCCATTTTACATATGAGGAGACTATTTAGTGAGTGTAATGGTCATATTATTTATGAGTTACATATATATACACACACACACTATATATATATATATATATATATATATATGCATACAAACACATGCATACATTTATATATGTGTATATATAAGTCAAATAATCTTCACAGCTTTCCTGAAAAATAAAAGTTGACTGCTCATGATGATTATCTTAGAGAGCATTGTGAGTGTTTACGATTACTTCTTAAACACTTGGAAGCAACATCCTTTACCCACTCTCTAGTTTTTACGCCCACAAGTAAAGACATGCTTCCAGTACTGAAGGCTTAATGAGACTGCTGATTTTTCACCATCGATGCCGTATTCATTCAAGCTGCTCTGTGTCTTCCCAGTGGGATTGTAATGGGAAACACTTCTCTTCTGGATAGGTACAAGTTTTCCATTTCACATTGTAGAGGTACTTTTAATTCTGAAAAAAGTGTAAGTTGCTCAATGTTATGGTTCTTTCAAATGAACTTATGGAGATGGATCTTAGAAGAGCTGAAGGCAGAACATCACAAGGAGAGACCAAGGTCGTAAGAGGCAATGATAGTTGTTAAAATGGTGAGCAATTTCAATGAACTTCACGAAGTTTTAGAAGGAATTGCAGTTTGTGTTGTTAATTTAGAATTGAAGAACCCAAACTTTTACTCTTTCTTTGTGCTCTGTTATTCTGACCAGACTTTGGTGTAAGAATAAAAGGAAATGAACTGCAGAGTTTCCCCAGTAACACTCGTTTACCTCCATTCTCCTGACACCTAACTTCCAAGCCCTAATTCAGTTCCAGTCTTTTTGGAAAAGGTTGAGAGTTGAATAGAAGAGTTTGGTGTAAATGGGTTTGCATCTAATCCAAAAATGTGGATTTTAAAAGTATTCTCTTAACAATGACATAAGTATAAATAAAATGTGAAAGCAATCTGTAAATTGCCATTTAAATGTAATTTTCATAACTCTGAGTTGACAGAAGAGTTAATAATTGTGCTTCTTAATTCAAATATGAGTAAGCTGAGATTTTGAGAGAATGAGGCTTCTCCTCACAGAGTGCCTAAGGGGCGGAGCTATGGATAAGAATTAGGTCACATGACATACAGTCCAGTCTTCTTCAATTTACCATTGCTTTCCCATTTTAAGCTAAGTTTTCTGTCATAAGTATGAAACATTATATGATATAATCCCTCTTTAAGGTGACTATAGCGTGGTCCTTTCAACCTCCATGTATTTTAAGTGATTTGACCTAGAAGAAATGCATTAGTGGTTACATGGGAATGTTGTGCATTGTGACATTACCAGAGATGTAGGGACAAATGTCCTTAGAAAAATATTGACCTTTTTGGGCACCTAGATTATTGGGCCATCTGATAGTGAATTTCAACTTTGGAAACATTTTTTAGCAATTACAGAGTAGTATAATTTGTTTTTATTAAAAAAAATAGATCTGGAAAGCTGTTAATTTACCTAGTTCATTCATTCATTTAGCAGGTAGTTATTGAGTGCTACACTGTAACAAATACATTTTCAGGTTTTTGAAAAACAGCAATGAACATGTATATTTACACATATGTGAATGTACAGACAATAATGAGATAAATATATGGAATATACAATATATTGGATACAGGTAATGGCTATGGAGAAAAACTTAAAAGCAGAAGGGGAATGTGAACAGAAAGGGTGATGAAGTTTTAGATAAAGCAGTCAGGGAATGCCTCGCTAAAAAGATGACTTTTGATTAAAGATTTGAAGGATATTAGGGAATAAGCTATTTGGATATCTAGGGAAGAGCTTTCCAGATGGAAGAAACCATAAATGCACATGCTGGGGCTATAGGTGTCTGATGTTTAAGAAATAACACTCAACCAAGGGAGCTGGAGAAGATTGGGAGGGTAGTGGAAAAAGAGGCTCTAGAGAGGAAAAGAGGACTGATCATTGGAGGGGGGGCATGGCAGACCATTGTAAGGAGTTTGGCTTTCACTCTGAGTGATATGAGAACCATTTGGGGATTTTTAGCAAAGGGAAAGTGTGATCTGATTTGTCAGAGCTCTCTTATAAAAGGTCCCTCTTGCTGCTGCTTCAAGAGGGTGGGCAAGTTATAGGTGGGCAAGGATAGGATTAGGAAGATCAATTAGAATCTGACATCAGTAATTCAGGTGCAAGGTGGTGGCAGAAGTGCAGATGATAAACGGTGGCAGGATTCTGGGTATTTTTCAAAGGTAGAGCCATGAGGGTTTTTGGACTGATTTGGTGTGGGGTGGGAGAGAAGGAGAAGAGTTAAAGATGGTCTGAGAAACTGGAAAAATGGAGTTACAATCAACTCTGATAGGAAGTGTGTAGTGAATGAGCAGTGGGAGGGAAAGATGAGCAGTTCAGTATTGTATTTGGAATGTTTATTACATATTCATGTTGATTGTTGGGTAGGCATTTGAGTATGGGAGTCTGGAGCAGGAGAAAGGTTTGGCTAGGAATACACATTTGGGAGTCCTCATATATTTGATATTTACAACCATGGTACTAGACGAAATCTCCAAGGAAGTGACAGAGATGAAGGAGAGAAGAGGACTAAGGACTAAGGCTTGGGCCACTCCTACATGAAGAGCTCAAGCAGAAGGAAGGACCAGTTAAAAGAACTAAAAAGCAGTTATCCGTGAGGTACAAAATAAACATTTTGTGCATTACAAAATTAATTCATTTCAGTATTTCTTATAATTAGGAAACAAATGGCGTTAAAGGAATCTGAGAAAAAGCGGCTTTAACGAAGACAACTCATAACTGGGTTAAGTAGCAGAACTAAGTCTATATGGAGGTGGGGGGTGAAGAACCAATGATATTCATCTCTCCTCTGCCCCGATTTTGCTATTTAAGACAAACTAATTCTAATTACTTTGTAAATTACTTTGATTTGGTAAAGATAATTTAGGCTATAACACCCTGGACAACAAGGTACACAGCACCAACTCCTCTACTTTACTTGGAAGTTAGATCCATTGGACTCTAAATTGTTTTCATATACCTGGGGGAGGGGTTGGTTAAATTTTTCTCTTTGATTTAATTACCAATTACATACTTTTCTTCTGATGCTTTAGGGTGAGTTCTGGAAGAAGTTCCAGACTTCTTGTCAGGACATTTATTTACTTACTTAGCAAACATTTTTTAGAATTGATTGCATGTCAGCCTTTGCACTTGACAGTGGAGATACAAGTATTAAATATGCTAACTCCTTTTCTGGATTTCCTATTCTAGTGTGAATGACCAGTTATAATGTAGTGTGCTGTGTGCTGTAGTGGAGGTGAGCTGAGGAGAGATTTGCTAAAGAAACCCAAGGGAAAGAGCAACCAACTCCCTGGCAAGGGCTGAAGAGCACTTCTTGAAAGACATAATACTCAAGGTTGGTCCTGAATAATCAGTAAAAGTTTTCCAGGTAAACAGGATAAAGGATATTCTAAGTAGGGAAGCAGTGTGTATGTGGGCAAAATAGTATGACAGAAATGCAGGATTCAGAAGGCACATAGTAGGTAAAGTCAGAAGGGTTAGCAGGGGCTAGGTTATACAGGGCATCTTATGCCTTGTGCGGGGCACTGTTCTTAATGCGTTTTGTGTGTTTACTTTCTCAATTCTCACAACAACCCTCTGGGATGATACACACCATTGTTTGCAGATGTGTCTCTTAAGGCACAGAGAAATTGAGTGATTTCTCAAAGTCATGGAGCTAGTAAGTATTACAGTTATAATATTTGCATCTGATGATAAATAAATGTTAGCCGGTTAGCCCTAACATTATTTTTCTTGTTATTTTCTTCTTGGAATTATCAGGAACCTTCTCCATTATGGGTAATTGTTTATTCTTCTTCATAGCACACTTGCTGTCCTCCATCATGTCCTGTTTGACAAAAACCTTACCTTTTTCTCATAATTTTTTCTTCTCTTTTCTCAAATTTGAATTTAAAGTCCCTATCTACCATATAAGACATCCTGTCACCCTTTTTATGTAATAAGAACTCTGCTATGTATTCTAGACAACAGAATGAACAAGATACAACCTTGTCCCTCTAGGAACTTGGAGTCTAGAAAGAAGCACAGCTGAGACTCCATGAGTACAGAATAGTGCTGCAACTACCAGGATAGAAGAAACCCTGAAGTACTATGGGAGCATGTGGGAGGGGCACCAGTCTTCAAAGATCAGGGGAGTCTTTCCAGGGAAAGTGACATTGAAATGAAGACTGAAAGACAAGTAGTAGTTACCTAGGTGAAGAGGGGGAATGAGTAGGCAAAAATGATAGTCTAGGCATTGAAAACACAATAGTCCAGAAGTAAAGGGGGGAAAAAAAGTTTGTTTATTAGGTTGGCAAACCTCCTGCCAAGGTTTGGTTTATGTGAGGAGCCATCTGACCCCTTCTAAGGGCCCATGATCCTGACATTATAAATCACGGCTCAGAAACGCCCTTCCCCGCCCCCCACCAAAAAAAAAAAAACATGGCTCAGGAAAAAAAAACAACTTTCATCCTTCAACACTATCTGTGGAACCTACTGTTCTTACCTCATATGCTCATTTCCCTCATGTAATTATCACCTTCAAGTTGGACAATGTTTGAAAATATTAAGTGTTCATTTGTGTCTCTGAGGCTTCTAGTTTCTTGACCTGTGCCTGTAGGTCTCTACAGAATGAGCTTTGAATGGTAGTGTGGGTGGTGTGGGTCCAGGAAGGTGGCGCACCTCCTGGTTTGTCATAGATTTACATTGCTCACTTCTAGTAATGAATATCTCTCTCTGGGGGATAATTGGGGTTCTTGCACTTGATAATGCATCCTCTTTACTGCTCTGTGGAATGAAATTCTTCATTAGCAGGTCTGCAGTCCCCCTTCCTTGGGCAGAGTCTCATATATTTTGAGTATCTCTCTTGGTATATGGAGCTTTTCGTTTCCTCTATATTGCCATCTCCCATTCACAGCCCTTCTACTGGGTCGTGATTCCATGCCACCCATCTTCTTCTTGCTTATTCTGAGTGTTGTTTCTGCTCAGAGATTATTCCTCTTGTGTAATAAGTTGGTAGAGAAGTATCCCTCAACCTCTTTTACATTCTTCCCTAGCAAGGAGTTTGACCCTAACTTGGAATGCAGTAACTGCTGGCCACGCGTCTGCCAGGGGCACGGCTGAACTGGCATTTCTTGTAGACGCCGCTAACTTTTGGGAGCGTGGTGAAATGGAGTATTGTAACAGCACATACTGCCATAGCAAGAGGCTAGGACCTCCAACAGCCGGACTCTAGAGGCAAAGCTCTTGGTTACTGCGTTCTGCTGCCCCCTCCATTCTTAATGATATTAAGGACTTATCTTAGTGATATTAAGGACTACTGGTTTTGTTAGTTTTGTTCAAGAAACATTTATGGAAACTCATTTATTGAGAAGCCTGTGCCAGATGTAAGATCTTTGGCATACAAAGGTCTCTCCTTTCAGGGGTGCTCATTCTCCAGTGGGGTGACTCAAAAACCAATGTGCATGACTCTGGTCATTGACTTATTTCATATATTCCTGGCACATATAGTCATAAATTAAATTAAAGTAGAAGATTTCCATTATAAAATGAAGATGGCAGATATAGAATGTCATCTGATATATTTTTATTAAACATTATCAATAAACATGATCAAAGCCTGTAATTTTAAAAAGTGCAGTGTTGGAATAATAATCCCCTAAATTACAATTAAGTCACTGAAGGAAGCAAGTATTGAGGTACCAATGTCAATAAATAAGGGGCTTTTAAATAGTCTAAGTCATTCCTAAGAAATGGAAAGAATTTTTTCAAATCCTTTAACATATAGTCAAAGAATACTTTCTTAAATATGTCTAAACTAAAATAAAAACATGGACATGCACAAACTGAATGAATTATTTTCTTACTCACTTATGTCTGGATGTTCTATTCTTAGACCTGAACAGAACATTTGTCTTCATATTTCAAAATCATGAATGCGATCTATGAAAAAAAGATTTTTTTTAGGGTTTGTACAGAGCCCAGAATCTTTCCAGAATGAACTGAGGCTGCTTCAGAACAAGACTGGAAAAGTCTAAAGATTTAAGAACAAAATTCAGGACTTAATGTCCTCTTTCTTAGGAAGAAAACAAATAAAGCAAGTCATATTAAAAATAGTAAAGAATTTTTTGTTGATTTTGAGGCTGAGAGTCCTAGTTAGATGTCTTGATAACAATCTGGATATAAAACTGTTGTAGAGATGGAATAAAAACCTCACTTACTAGAAATTTTAGCAATGTGATTCTATTTTACAAAGAAAAATGAGCAAAATGAAATTTAGTGAATTTAGTGGAATTGAATGATCTGGGGAAAGTTAGGAGTATGTGAAAGATCCACTATCAGATAACACACAAAAGGTAAAATAAACCATTTCTGCAAGTTGAAGGCATGATCTAATTCTTCTTTCTTTTAAATTTCTGGCTTCTTGGAAAAAAACAGTGAACGAGTTTGCTTCTTTGTGCTCTGTAGGTCAAAGGATATGCTAGGGAGAAGAGACGGGGCAAAGACCCCTGTTCAAACCTCGGCCATTGTTCAAGGACCCCACATTAATGTTCTTTTTGCCAAAAGGCTAACCCTTGCCAAAGAATGACAGTGGTACAAGTAGTGTGAGTGGGAGACAAAGCCAAGGGAAATGGCAAGTGATTCTGTCCTGATTGCCAATGGACTGTGCCTAAAGTTGCCCATTAAGTCCTATGGATTCCCTGCAAAGTGTCTGCTGGAGGAATGCAGAGCTTCTGAAAGGAACGTTAAAGTGCAGCTGGGAGTGAATATTGCCTGTGCCGCGGTTGCCAGCCGGTGGCCGCCTCATGCTGCGCCCTTCTGCAGAGCAGCCATCTGCTGCAGCTTTAATGAATGAATCTCTCTCAGGTTTTTTTGTTTGTTTGTTTTTTTGGTTTTTTTTTTTGACAGAACAATAGCTTCTGTGGTGTGATCTGCATTCCGATGGATGGATCAAGTCCTTTGCTTACACTGCTGTGCGCGCGTATTAGTGTGTATGTGTGTGTGTGTGTAAAGAGATGGTGTACGTCTGAATGCTCCCAGGTGGAGAGCTGGTGGATGTTGAGAAGGTTAGGCTTGTTTTTTATTGGAATGCTCAACCAACTCTACCTTTGGAGACCTGGACAATTGGGCCACCGCTCATTTCCTTTCCATAGCATGTTGGTTTTTCCCTCTTTCTCTACATTTCCTTTGCACAGCTTTTTACCCCCCTAAACATTGAAGGATGGAGTCACTTCTTTCAGGAAATGCTAGTGAAATACAGGTCTATGGAATAAAATATATTTCGGTGGGTTTTTTTTTAACCACCCAGCATGAACTTGCATTGGTTAATCCCCTCTGTCCCTTTTACCTTGGCCGGTGTTCGTAAATCTGATTGGCCATCTTTGACAGAGTATGTTGTGGGGAACCTCTGCAGACCCCAGCCAGCATCTCTTTTCTCTGTGGTGTTCATCAAACTGGAGGTTGGTTCTTCTTACAAAGGAGAGAAAGAACATCCCAAGAGACAAATCAAAAACTTCACCAAGAAAGATCGATTTGCTCTTTGGTTTAATCGTCCTTAGAAACAGAACCTTCTATGTGGCCTGCCAATAACAATCCTGTGGTTATCATCATTAGTCTAACAGAACTGAAGGAGCATCTAATTTGGAGAAAACTCTCAAAGACTGGTTATTGAACTCACCGAGGTCATCTAGTTTCTGGTTTTCAGGAAAAAAAAATACTTCAAGTAAAATGTCACTCAGGACCCTCACATACCAACTGTAGCAATTGTAACTGGTTGAGTCGTAGAGAAGTGGGAAGAACAGGGTCACAGCCGTGCCCTGCACACAGCCCACATTCACAGGACTCTGCTGCGCAAGGTTTGTAAAGCTACTCAGCAAGCGCATTCGTTTGTTTTGGGGTGGAATTCCGCTAAACCACGGTA
Organism: Mormoops blainvillei; assembly: GCA_004026545.1. NCBI lineage: Eukaryota > Metazoa > Chordata > Mammalia > Chiroptera > Mormoopidae > Mormoops > Mormoops blainvillei. The sequence goes on from PVJD01000332.1 coordinate 228,080, forward strand.
AAGAGTAGCTGCTAGTGTTTATTTGCATTGTTATTCTGGTTTTTAACTATTAGCAGAAGTGCTACTTTATATCTTTCCCTCTCATCAATTTGGCTACATTAGGCGGAGGATGGAAAATAAATGGGAACTAAAAATTTGTTTTATTCTAATTTTCAAAGGCAAATGGAAATACTTTTACTCTTCCTTTTTCTGAATATATGTTGAATTTTTTTATATAGTTGTTACAGGATAAACTTACCCTTACTTTATTACTGTAAGAACTGTGATTTAATTTTTATAATTTTTCTACATATGTATGTATGTATATACACACATATCTATACATAATTTACTTATATATGTACATATACATAAAATACATATTTGTTTAATTCTTGCATAGTTTATTCTTGCATAGTTTATTTTACACATGTCTCCAGTGCTAGAGAGTAATATAGACCATCCCTGAAATTCCTTTTTATAAATCCATTTACCAAACCCTAAGAAAATTCTTTTTATAGAGGCATTAAGAAAGCCTTATTAATTATATAAGTTGTTGCTCTTTTCCACTTAAGGGTCAGCCAGGAGCTAAAAGGGCAGGCCTAGGAAGTAGGCATTTCCAGTTACCTTTCAGTCTGTTTTATAGGTGAATGTTTCAGAGTCCACACATGGTCCTGGGAGTCCAGACATCTGGGGAATGTTGTTGCTGGTAGAGATTTACATCTCTAACTAGGTCCTAGGTGGAAGTATCAGAGTGAGTGGGTAACCGGCCATTCTCATGGGGGCATAAAGCAGATAATTTCCTGTTAAAATGAGTCTGTTTGAGAATGAAAGGAATCATTAACTGAATGGCATGCTGGAACAACAGGTGTCAACCAGGGCATGTGGCCACCCTACTAATAGTTCATTTAAAATTTTTTTTAAATCCTTATCCAAGGATATGTTTATTGATTTGATTTTTTTTTTTACTTTTCTAAAAAAGATTTTACTTATTTTATTTTATTTTTTTAGAGAGAGGGGAAAGGGGGAGGGAGAAAGACAGGAGAGAAACATCAATGTGTGGTTGCCTCTCACATGCCCCCTACTGGGGACCTGGCCTGCAACCCAGGCATGTGCCCTGACTGGGAATCGAACCAGCAACCCTTTGACTTGCATGCCAGTGCTTAATCCACTGAGCCACACCAGCCAGGGCTGTTTATTGATTTTAGAGAGAGAGGAAAGGTCAGGAGAGAGAGAGAGAGAGACAGAGAGAGAAAGAAACATCGATGTAAGAGAGAAACATTGATCAGATTGATTGGTTGCCTCCTGTACATACCTCTACTGGGGATCAAACCCACTACCTAGGCATGTGCCCTGACCGGGATCAACCTGCAAACTTACAGTGTATGGAATGACACTCCGATCAACTGAGCCACCTGGCCAGGGCCCTACTAATAGTTCTTAATGTCTCCTAAGCCTCTGTGGATGAAAAGCATCTTCAGCCCCACAGATTTCAAAGTAATGCCTTCTTAAGTTATATAAGCAATTAGGAAGAAAGTCTTAACGACTCAAGAAAATAAAAGCAGAGTTTTGTTAAAGTGGTTCGATGCTGTGTAGTAATCTCAATAGGTTAAAATGGCTTTAATTTGGCCATGGATTACGAAAATGGAGTACCGACAGAACCAGTTAAACATCTATCAGTGATGAACATGATGACCAAGAAGAGTTTTTAGGGAGTCATCAAGATAATATTGCTTAAGCTAGATCTGCAGAATTAAAAGATCACAAGTGAAGAAGTAGGGGTAGAGGTAAGGTGTAGATATGGCAGGCAGAAATGGACACGGAAAAGACAGGTAAGAATTGTTCCCTTGACTAGATATATGTTCTACCGCATCCCAACATCTGAATAGGCAAGAATATGTAGCTCCACACTTCCATCTGTCAGGTCCTGATCTAGTCTTTATATTCAGATGACCTGTTTGCCTTATTACAGGTTGTCTGTCCTTTTATACCTCAGTTTCTTATCTGTGCACATGGTTACATATGCAAGAAATACAGCGATGACCCCAAGGTTTTCTTACTCACTGAATATTAATATGTGCTTACTATAAAATTTGGAATGTTAGGCATATTTAGTATAATTCTTTGAAAATAGTAACTCATCTATAATTTACTCTGAACTGATCATTAGCCTTAATTCTAAATTAAGCTTCACAACCTATTCCTAGACTATTCCAAGTACCTAGGGGCTGATACTGCATATTTATCATTTATCATGAGAAAATTCTTTCTCATAGCTAATAAATTTTTTAACATTAGACTGACTAACACCTGAACATGACTATCCCAGGGCCCATAACTCCTGATTTTAAGTGATTTTTAAATTGCTATTGCCAGAAGTACTTTTTAGAAATTGCAAGCAAAATTAATACTTGAACTGCATTTTGAAATACTTACAATAAAGACCTTGTTTCCAAAGCTAAACTTCAAACTGATTGTCCAAGGCATAGTTTGAAAAGTGGTTGAGAAAGGGACCGCACTTAGGCATCAGGACACCCTCAGCCTATTGTTATCACACACAGAGTAGCTGACAAATGATAGGAGCTTTGCCCAACTCTGTGAAACTACCTGGAGTACAAGATGGTATTGTGTCCTGGCTTTAAGTTCTCTATTGCTTCTTTGGATTTAAGCAGAGTCTGAATGCTCCATAGTCAACAGTTATGGATGTTCCAAGTTCCAAAGCTGTTCCAAGAACTTTCTCCACCTCTCCACTTCACAGGAGACCCAAGGTAAAGGAAGAGGTTGGAGTAATGAGGAACTAGAGGAGATGAGAGAGCAGTGGGTACTGTGTGACAACTCAGTCTCAGTGGAACCCTGGCCCAGTGCTAACCGCTTCCTCTCCTTTGCGTCTGTGCTGACTTGTTGTCTTTGTTACCTCACTCAACTGAAAGCTTCGTATCTGAGCTCACATGCAGGTATTCAACACTGCCTGAGGGTGGTCCGAGGCCATAAAGAGCAGAAATAGTAGCATAGAATTAAGGACTGAAAAGCATGTGTGCAGGCATTTTATAGCTATGGAAGTTCATCTGTCAGTGCAACCATAATCATTAAGAGAAATGGTGTGAGGGATCAAACCTGTGCTGCTGAAGCCAGCGAGCTGGCTGCCTGGCTTGTGGGGAGAGCGGCAGTATACCTCGTGGAAGCTATGTGAGAGCTGATTTACAGGAACGCCGGGAGCCTCCAGTGGGAGCTGAATGTAGTCTCTGCTTCTAGGCCCACTATTATATGTCCTTTCTGCCTCTGTGCTGGATGCCTCAGAGTAGTTCAAGGCTACCTGTTCTTCAATCAATAAGTAGGGTGCCTTTCTGGTAAGCAGAATGGAGCACCTCGAGCTCTTTGTCTGCAGTCAGTGACTGGCGGGAGTGTCCCCATTCCTTTAGAGAGGGCTGAGTTTGGGCACAGTGGGCACGAGGCTTCCCCAGAGGTGAGCAAGCCCTAGTCCTTTTGCCCTGCTCAGTCTCAGAGAGATGTATGGGGCAGTGCAGACGATGGCGCTATCTTTTGATGCACTTTGGACTGCCTTGTGCAGTGGATTCTGGCCTTTCCATTGTGGATGGGAAATTGTGATCAAACCTTCAATGAACACTCCTTCACTAGGCAACGGAGGGACAGTGCCTGGAATCTAGTCAGTTCATTGATAAAACTCGAGGTTGAAAGCATGACTGCTCCTTTGTGTAAGTGCATCCAGGCCTCATTAATGGGCTACCGCCCAACTCTGCCATCTGATCCGGCCGCTGAGTAATCGGAGGCATAGCAAGAGGCCATTTCAAAGTGTCTACAAGCGAAGCTTTCAATTTCTCATTGGAAAATTGCAGGACTTGCGAAATGTCACTAAGGCCTCTGTTGAGAGGTTAGGATTTCAGCAGAGAGGGCAGAAGGTTAAGATTTCTGTAAAACTCAAGGAGGTGAGGGAATCCTATTTTTCTTAACCGGCATAGTTTCTTTAAGCAAACATCTAACGTCCAAGCTAGACATTTGTCATAACTCTGGAATCAAAATGGAAGCTGAAAAAGGAAAGAAGAGGAATGAGGACATCTATTTCCCCACTTCTGTTCACAGAGCAATATCCTAAGCCTCCAGTAATGGCTTCCTTTGCGACTCTGGTCAGGGGTTTTTTTCTTCTTATGCTTGCCGAGCATGTCTCCTCCTGACTCAAGTATCCTAAATGATTTGAATCTGTCTCCACATCCAGTGTGTCATCCTTTTCTCTTCCATCTTGTCTCCAGATATATTTCTAGATAAAATGAATATTTATCAAAAGAAGCAATGACTCCAATTGTCCATGTGAATATTTTAGTATTTCCTGACTCTAACTCCTTTTTGGGCATTTTACATCTCTTATAGGAATACCTTTGTCGCATTTAGTTTTTCGAGATTTGTGAGCTTAGAACTATACATCCCTGGGGCTCTGTGCTTTGGAGAGAGCCACAAAAATTAAAGAGAAAAAGAGAGCATCAAATTGTAAAACACTGTAGTGGTGCTTAACATGTATCAGAATTTTTAAACTATGTTCTACCAAACATCCAAAAGAGCTTGAATTTTAGATGTGAGCCTTGATAGAAGCATCAGAAAAATTGTTTTGTTGCATAATACATCATCCCATTGGAATATTTATTGTGAGATCTAAAAGGTTTATATAGGGATCTGTCAGGTTTTAGAGGGTTGTGAGTATGCAAAACACAGTCTATCCTTGTATTATTATTTATTAATCATCGTATTATTTGTCCATACAAACAACTGTAAACCTACTTTTGCCATTTAAAGATGAGGTTTTTCTCTCATTTAGTAGTCAGTTCCTGGTACAAAGAGTGATTCAGTGAAAGAGTGTAGTAAAACATGCATTTATTTGGTAGAGCTTTGTATTTCTAGAATTTCTGATCTCTGATAATTTGTCATTCATACCCTGGATAGGTAGTTTAGTGGAAATAGAACATGGACTTCAGAGGCAGAGTACTTGGTTCAAATCCCAACACTTCTACTTGCTGTTGAATGATCTTGGGTAAATCACTTAATTTTTCTGCACATTTATTTCTTTATGCATAAAATAGAGATATTCATAGGGCTCTTCTGAGGTTTATCGAGCAGATCTGAGTAATATATGAGGAGCTATGTGGCACACGGTGAATGAACACTATGAATGCTCATGATTTCCTAACGTTCTAAGTCCCTGAGATGGGTACTGTAAAGCTCCCTGAGCAGGACTGGGAATTGCATGCAGGGGTGACTCGGCAGTCTCAAAGCTACTTTATTAGGCTGCTCACGAGTTGAGTGCCCTGCTCCTCTAAGCACTCTATATACCAAATGCTGTCCTCTGGGTCCAGGACTTGTAAGTGAGACTTCCATGTAACAAGGACCTTTTGACATTTCAGTAACTAACCTGGGTCTATGGGGCCTGAGGCAAAGTTCCCCAATACTCAGGATTGTTCTACAACAGAGAGTTTTCCTCCTATGTCCCAACGTGTCATTTCTGAGGGGAAGACAACAGTTCCAACATCCAGAAATGGATGTATCTTGCCATGCCTCAGATGTAGGAAAAATAAATAAATATGTTTCTGCATAAATACATAGAATATAAAAATAGGACTCAAATTTTTGGCTAAATCATGCATGGTATAAGAACAGGAAGCATGATCACATTAGAATTGCTACAGTTGAAGAATGGTTTGCTAAACCAAGAAGTTTTTAAGAGTAACTATTAGGATAGACTCAAGTAACACACAGTACCTGACATATATAATTGCATAATGAGTAATTATAAATTGAAACAATTATTTTGGTCACCTGCTATGTACTACACATTTTCACAAGTTTCCTCAATAAATATTCTCTACAGACATAGGTAGATGATTATTATCATCTTCTCATTTTTTTAGAGAGAAGAAAACTAAAATTGTGAAAGATTTGTTTGAGGTTATAGATAGGTAATGATTGACAAGGCAGCATTCAAATCCAGGAATTTCTGACCCTGAGTCCACATACTTTCCACGATAATCTTACTGTCTTTCAAGGGTAATTTAGTTCAGCCCAGTGGAAAACTAACTAAGCCTCCATTGTGTGCAAGGCACCTAGGAGGGTACTGAGGATGGCAGCAAGCCACACAGCCATGCTCCCTGCCTTCCAGAAAGTTGCAGATGGGACTACAGCCATTAACAACTCTCTCTATTTGCTTCTCTTTCTGTTATGCATTCCCAGATGTCTACCTTGAGTAGATGATGCCACTAGTTAGAGTATAGTTTTAGACAGTTTGTAAGACACTTTGTTTTCTTGAAGATCATATTTTTAAATGCCATTTGTGTGAAATGTGTCTATCTCAAATTCTCACTCTCCTTCCCTGATGCTGCCACTTGACATAGTAGTTTAGGCTAGATTATGAATGATCGATGGGAAAATTGTAATTTAGTGAGTTACAATAAATTTCATTTTAAAATAAGACATCTGATGATATAAGCTTTCTGCCTCCCAAGTGGCACAAGTAAAGCCAAAATAGATTTGTCCTGAAATTGTGGAGCTCCCAAAGAAAGGGGAGAGGAGGAGCAGGACAGTAATCCCTTTGCTATATCCCCAAAGAAAGTGGATGGGGTATGGCTGAAGTATCTTTGCAGGAAAGAAAAGCTGTGTGTCATCTGATGCTTGATGGCAAGGAGCACCTTATTAGCACAGGCATGAGCGAGACAAAAGGCAGGTGTCCCGAGAAGCCAAGAGAACATGAGGCTTGAGTGTGAGGACCTATGTCTGGTGGTGCTAGTTGATTATGTTTCTAACATCTGGATAATTACTAACTCTTGTTTTATGACTGAACTGCTTAGCTTCCATTTAGAAGTTTGGAGTCCTCGATATATACTTCTTTAGAATCCAGGATCAGCTCATCGCCGAGCCAGGATGTAGCCACATGCACGAGGTGAGGCAGGCAGGGGCCTTGCTTTCTAATCCCACCTACCAATCTCCATTTTTCACTTGGTGTATGTGCAAGAAGCCACATAGCTCATGAAATATTCCCCCAGTGTTTTAACAGAGAAAAACGAAATCCAGATATAACGGTTTGTGTGACAAGGAGAATACTGTTTCTGTAGTTCTTTCACCATGTTTACATTTCGAAATGGCCCCCACCTTGCTTTTTAAAAATGCAGGATCTTGAACACCATTATACACTCACAAAGAAAAGGTTTTAAGATTCATTCTTCTTTGATGTAAAACCATGGGGTCTTGTATCTTCATCCATTCACCCAGAGAGCAGATGCTGCTCTCTTTCTGGGCAAACAAAGCTTCGATGAAAAGGGCAACAATGCACGAAAGATGTTAACACCCACTATTCCTATCCGTCCAAGAGGGGCAGGGGCATTGCACTTCCCTGGGGCCCTGCTAGCTCTTGTCAGCTGCTCCACATAGAGCGTTCCTGAGTGATCAAAGGAAAAAGTATCATCGGAGTATAATGTGTTGGAGAAGAAATATTGAAAAATGCAGAGCGTGGAATTCTAGATCAGCTGGGCACTCTTGAATCATGATAGGCTGCTCTGCCTGCTTGTTGCAATTCTGGAAAACAGTGTGTGAGAGCATGTGCTGGGAACCCTAGACGCGTGGGCTCAAAGCCTGGCCCCACCACTTCCTGGCTCTGTGATCTGGGCAAATATTTTAAACCTCTGAGCCTCAGTTTGCTCATGTTCTGGTGTGCTGCTAAAACAACTTTGGGGCATGTGTGGGGGCAAGGGGAAGGGGAGGAGCCCCGATTGTAGGGATTACCACTGTGATGATTTCAAGCCGGCAAGGGCTGGGGCTTACAAAACTCCTGCATAGGAAACAACAGCCTCAGTAGCCAGCTCAGGCACATCATTACTGACCTGTAAAATGGGCACAAGAGAATTTACCTCATAGGGTTGTAGTGAGGATTAAAGAGACAGTGTTTGCAAAGTTTTTGCACCCTAAATTCTGGAAAATACTCAATACTTAATGAACTCTGCTTAGATGGGCAGAAACAGGCAAGGCTGCCCCGTCTCGTGTGTGCCCCAGTCCTTTGGAATGAAACTCCTAGAGGCCTTCCTACTTGTATTAGGGAGGGAAAGTACCCTCCTTCCCTTTCCCCATGGGACCCTCCACCTTAAGCACTATGCTCCCCCAAAGGCTCCCGTTTCCTCCCCACAGATGGAGTGGTAGGTGGTGGGGAGGTAGATGGTAGCTATAGCTATCATAACAAAGTACCATAGATTGCTTTGCTTAAACAACAAGAATTTAGTTTCTCACAGTTCTGGAGGCTGGAAGTCTGAGATCAAGAAGTCAGCAGGGTTGGTTTCTTCTGAGGCCTCTCTCTGGCTTGTAGATGGCTGTCTCTCTGAGTCTTCCCATCACCTTGCCCTATGTCTGTCTGAGTCCAAATTTCAGAAGACCGTGGATACCAGCCATATGGGATTAGGGCCCACCCTAATGACCCCGTTTTAATTTTATTACCTCTTTGTTCTGGGTAGCGTTGTTTCTGCTGGTCTCACATGTCACCAATGCCTCTCTTTGGAAAATGTGATGATTTTGTTTTGTCTCAGCTTTGGGCCTTATCTCCTAATTCTGAGATGACAGAAGAAAAAAAAAAACACTCAAAATTCTATTTATTGATATTACAAAAGTACATGACCATTGTTAAATATTTTTGAAACTTTTACTTTGCCTACCTCATCTAAATGGTTGAAACTCTGAAATGTACAGTATAAGAAATTTCTAGAGCCCATGGCAGAGGACCCGAAAAAAATGAAAGGAACAATAAACTATGAAGCATAGGAGACAACTGGAAACAAGGATGGAAAATATCAAGGGAAAAAAAATGAAACTATTAAAAGTTCCTTTTGAGAACATAGAAGAGAACCTACACCATATTTCCACAAAATGTTTTATGGAAAGAAACAGGATGCTGCAGTCAGACATTCCACTGCAGAGAATGATTCATGAACTCACGTATTCACCATAAATGTTACTGTGATTGTCTACCAACAACATGGACGTCAGCATTGTAGATTGTGCCTACTGACACTGCTGCTCTCATCCATTTCATAGTTTATTTGACTCTTGCTTCAGCCTTTTTTGAGGACCCCTACACCTCAAGATAATGCTTGTTCAGTTTGACAAATCCACACATTGTGCTGCTGTTTGCTCTTGTCTCTACAACTAATTGTGGTCTTTTCAGCAATTTCCGAGTGCTAAGAACTATTAATGTTCATTTAAATAAACAAGCCATTAAGAGTAGAAAGATCAGCCAAGCAATCTTCTGTGATGAATGAGTTAATGAAAGTTGGTTCAATAAATCTGCTCCTTGGTGGATGCTGGTCGCAAAAGGTTAGTTGCCTTAAGCCCATGCAAAGAAAAGAGTGAACAGTGGTTTAAGGGAGCCCTTTCAATTCAACATGAACAAGATAGAGAAATAAATACTTGTCCTTATTTCAAAAATGCTTTTTTAAAAAATTCTTTGAGTTTTTAGTTATAATGGAGGAATGATGGGGTGTGTGTGCACTTATATGTGGAAGAGAAGTAATGAAATAATGTAAAGATGAGGATGTTAAATATTTTCCCATCTAGTGTTTCCAGTTTCATTTTGAAATAGCTGGAAAGGAGATCAGCATAGATTCTGGTGATCTTTTCAACATCATGCGTTTAGATGAATTGTGCTTGATCTCCTCACCCTGTGGACTTCACTGTCTCCCCAGAGCCCTACAGAGGTACATTCTCTTGTGTTCTGCATTTGCTCTTTCGTCCCTTCTCTGCTTGGCATTCCTATTTTCCTAAAGAAAACAAGAATTTAATTTTTTAATTTGTAAAAATAATTAAGTATCACCAGATGAGATGACGTTGACTTCCTCGCTGAGAACGGTTTTCCATATTAGCTGTATTGGCCCCTTCTTTGTTTGGAAAGAAGTTACGTTATTTGGTACTCTCAGGAATTATAACATTTTAGGCAAATTCAAATAAAAGGAGTTGCATCATTAAATCTCTTTTGAATTGTAGGGAGAAAGAGTGAGGGATAGAAAATAAATTGGAGAGAGATAAAATTAGAGAGATGCTTGAAAGAAGATTTGGGGAATGTTAAAGCTCTTCCAATATGTCATTCCAAATATTTTTATGAAAATTGTGTGTTGAAATAAGTAGTGAAATACATTTTGTTTAAAACATTTTTATAAATCTACTGAGACTGGGGTTGATAGTTGTATACCTAGAAACCTAACGCATATTTGTATATTTTAAAAGACATTTGTAAAATACGATCAACAGTTGATCTGCACCTGAAACATCTAGGGTACTTGCTAAACCTACTATTCCCAGTCCCCTGACATCCTGAATCCATATGGTGACATCAATGACCTGAATGTGTAGAGGGCTTTCCAGATGTTTCTAATGCACAAAGAAGCGTGAGAACTCCTGTTTTGAGAAATAACTATGCTCCCAGACATTTTATCTGGGCAGTATTGATGTCTACTTGTCCATTAATCTCTTTTTTCCTTCTCTCTGTTGTGTAAGTTCACTAACTACTTGTTTGCTCCAGAGGGGGGTTAGGCGATGAGCCTTGTATAAGTGTAACCTATATAGTCCAGGAAATGGTTTTCTATTGACCTAAAGTAATTGCATAATTTCATTGCAAGAGAATCTTTCCCATCTATCTCTTAGTCTTGGATGAATATATTTCATCTGACAGAAATGAACTGAGAGAAGTGGTCCTTTCCGAAGTGAAAAACAGGTACTTTTATTATAAACATGTCCACATTTTTATAATAAATTTCTCTGTCATATAAATAAAAAGTTTTACTTGTAGACTAAAAGAGTTTTCTGTGTTGAAATTAAAATATATTCTTATTTGTGTCCTTATTTTCTGAAAGGACACACTGAGGCATGAAGATGCGCAGGGATTTTTGCCCAATTTGTGATCAGAACCCCCATGACAGGCATAGTTACTCTTGTAAAAGAGGAAATATTTGTTTATTAATTTGTCGATTCACAAAAGTAATATGTGATCATTGTACAAATTCTGCAATATAACAAAAATATAAAAACAAAACTGTCTTTAATTTCAAAAATCAGAAAATTTTTTTTTAATATTTTGGTGTGTTTTTTTTAATGTATATCTCTTCTTAACATCATTTGTATAAATCTGTAGGCATTCCTGATCATTACTTTACAATAAATTTCTAAAATGTAATTCCTGTAAAAAGAGACTTTTTTAGGGTTTTCAATACATATTGCTAAACTGCTTTCCAGAAAAGTCGAGCTAATTCTAACAGTTATATGGATAGCCAGATTTTACTGGCTCTGATTGGTATCTTTTTTGTTTAAACTTATAAGGACAACACTTTTTAGGGAGTTCATGAATCTTTAGTGATTTTGTCTGAATTTTGTGACTTCGGCCTTGTGACTGTTTGATGCTGAGGTTATCGCAACCAGGGAATTGAACGGGGTAGTGTTTTGGACAGTGTCTTCTGTCATGTCTGGAGTTGAACACATTGTCTGAAGAGTTGTCCTACAACCCCCTCTCTCTAACACGTTGCCTCTCTAAAAAAAACTTTCCTGTTGGCAAGAACTACTACTATTAGCAGCTCTTCCAGCTGCCAGGTGTGTGTCCTCATTGTTCTTCACAACAGGTCATAAAGTACTTTAGCTCACGATACTATCCCATATGACATTCTTTAATGTAACAGGCACATGTAACCTTGAATTTATATACATACTTTCTCGATAGTGTTCTGTAAGCTAGTCTTTTTTTTTTTTTTAAGGTTTTGCTTATTTATTTTTATAGAGAGGGCAAGGGAGGGACAAAGCGAGGGAGAGAAATATCAGTGTGTGGCTGCCTCTTGCATGCCCCTAGCTGAGGACCTGGCTGGCAACCCAGGGATGTGCCCTGACTGGGAATCGAACCGATGACCCTTTGGTTCACAGACCAATACTCAATCCACCGAACCACACCAACCAGGACTGTAGGTTAGTCTTCCTTCCTCCAGTTTTTGCTGGTCAGTTCCTTGAGGATAAGAGAGTTTGACCATGATCTGTATTTCTACCTGGTGTCCAGTGCAGAGCCACTACAACTAGATTTCCAGTTTGAAATTAGAGATACTTCTGTTCTTCTTCTCAGACAAACATCGGGATATCACAATTTACTAAACCTACAAATTTTATGATGGATGTTAAAACTGTGGAATTTTTGAAAATGCAGTAGAGTGGTAGAGGTAGGCTGATGTACTATATCAGCCTGCTCAGGCTGCCATAACAAAGTACCACAGAATAGGTCTGGGCAGCTTCAAAAACAGAAATTTATTTCCTCACCATTGTGGAGGCTGGAAATGCAAGATCAATGTGCCGGCCAGGGTTGGTATCTGAGACCTGTCTTCTTGTAGTGTAGATGACTGTCTTTTTACTATGTCCTCGCATGATCTTTCCTCTGTGAATGCACTTCCCTGGTATCTTTCTCACTTCTTAGAAGGTCATGTTGGATTAAGGACCACCTATATGATCTCATTTAGCCTTATCTCATTAAAAGCCCTACTTGCAAAATACAGTCATATTCTGAGGTATCTTGAGGGTTAGGAATTCAGTTTGTGAATTTTGTGGGGAAACACAATTCAGCCCGTAAAAGGCTTTCCTTGCTTGACTGAGTGATTTATTGATTGATTGATTGGATTACTTAATTATTTATGTGAAAATGCATGACACCGAACATGCACAGATTATTTTACTGAGAGCTGCTTTGCTGATGGTGTACTTTCTGGGCCTCCCACGTTTCAAGGCCTCTCCAGATTTTATAACTTTTTGTAAAAGTTATAGTTTAGGATTATTGGTGTATTAGGACCATTTCTTCACAACTTTTTATAACTGTTAACAAGTTAAGCATGACCAAAAGTTCCAGTCGGTTTAATTTTTTTGTCCAGTCTACAGAATCTAGGAATTAATGGTGAACTTGAAGTGGTGGTTTCTTTCACCTCTGTCAAGACAGACTAACCCCTGCAACTCTTGGTGTTGCCTTGGAGATCATCTAAGCCATGGGCAACCAGTCCATATATCCAGCTCCAAAGCTCTGCTGCACGGTGCTGGCTATACATGGAGTCACTCATTCTGCTCATTCAAATCCTGGCGCTGCCCCTTATCAGATCTATACACTTGGACCAATTTCTTAATCATTCTGTGCCCCAGTTTCTACATCCATAAATAGGAATAGTAATAATACATAGGATCCTTGTTAGGAATAAATTAGTTTTGACAATAAACACTTAAAACAGTGTGTATCAGATACCATGTGCTTTATAAATGTTAGACCTTATTATTTAGAGATGACCACATTAAGTTTTTCAAACTAAGATGCCATCTTGTTTTCCCAAACTAGCAATTTACCAAACATAGTTGTATTTGCCTATGATAGGTCTCAGTACATTTTTATTGAATTGATGCATGAATAATATTTGAAAAAATTTCATTAGTTCTGCACTGAAGTTAAATTTAACTTAGATACTTAGATGCTGAGTAGCATAACGTCAAACAAAAATGCCTTTTCACTCAGGGCAAAGCAGGAGGTTGCTTTGATTCTGAAAATCCAGAAATGTTTTCTTGAGCTTCTGAGTTCAACATTAATACACCTTTTTAATGCTGAGGCAAAATAAAGGTACCTGAAAACTATTTTTAAGAATTGTAGTGCAGGACCCATTTGTAGTCTTAAAATTATTGAGGACTCCCATTGCTTTCACTTGTATAGATTACATCAATTTATATTTACCATATTAGACATTGAAATTTAGAAATAAAAAAAATTGTTTTTGCTCATTTCCTCCACTGTGATAACTCCAACAAGCAGTGGCAACAGTCCAAGAGAAACTTTTGGTTGCCTTTCATGAATATTAAGATAATTAACATTCGGTTGAATGTCACGCACTTTCCTGTACAAATGCATTGTATGTTGAAAACCTAAATAATCAGGAATCTGGGATGACTTTATTTCAAGGACTGTTGTCTCTAGTGAGCACAGTTGTGTGTTCTCACATGATGAGTAATAATGCATTTAAGTATCTTCCAGCTCTAAATATGTTTTTAAAATTTCATCCCATGCTCACAAGAGGGCGCTAATTCATATTCATGCCTGAAGTGGCAATATAATACATTTTCTCAAATCTTTAATCTTCACGGTCAAACTAGAGAAATCTTGACCACAGGAAAGCAGCTAGCAGGCTTTTCTTATTTTTAGCAGTGTAATTTTAAACTTTACAAATCTTAGGCTGTAAAAAACAAATAGAGCATACCACATGCTTGTCAGAAAAGGTGGCACATTCAGTTTTGAGGGGTAAAGTTGAATTGGGAACAAAGATTTTGTTTTTATTATTTTTTTGTTGTTCAATTTAATTCATGTTTTCTTTTATTGTGTTGGTAATATGACAATAAATAAAGACTTGCAGGACAGAGGTAATCTGGAAATATATCATAAATGTATTTAAATAAATACCAAGGTGTATATGTCTAAACCTTGTGCATATTCTTAGGTTAATCCATATTTCCTCTTTCTATATTCGTAAATAATATTTTAAATTTAATTTAGTCTTTATTGTATTTTTTCCATTACCATTTAGCACCCGTACAGTCCCATACCCCCAGCAATCACCACACTGCTGTCCATGTCCATGAGTCCTTTGTCCTTTTTGCCCAATCCCTCCACCCCTTCACCATCCCCCCCACTAGTTGTCATCCTACTCTCTACCTATAAGCTTGTCCCCATTTTCCTTGTTAGTTTAGTTTGTTCATTAGATTCCACATGCGAGTGAAATCATATGGTATTTGTCTTTCTCTGACTGGCTTATTTCACTCAGCATAATGTCCTCCAGGTCCATCCATACTGTCGCAAAGGGTAAAATTTTCTTCTTTTTTACGACTGGGTAGTATTCCATTGTGTAAATACCCCACAGTTGTTTTATCCACTCACCTGCTGATGGACACTTGGGCTGCTTCCATGTCTTGGAGATTGTAAATAACACTACAATGAGCATAGGGGTGCTTATGTTCTTTTGAATTAGTGTTTTGGGTTTGGATATATCCCAGAAGTGGGGTTGTTGGGTCAAAAGGCAAATCCATTTTTTTGAGGTATCTCCATATTGCCTTCCACAGTGGCTGTACCAGTCTGCATTCCCACCAGCAGTGCAAAAGTGTTCCCCTTTCTCCACATCTTTGCCCACACTTGTTGTTAATCTATATTTCTTTTTTCCTTGTTGCACTTTAGCTAAAGCTAGTTCTCATTCTCCATTGCCTTGATTGCCAAAGAAGGACACATTTAATGTAGAAGTCTCAGCAGATATAAGAGAAAATTATAAAAGAAAACAGTAATTATTCATAATCTAATAACTGGATTAATCACAGTTGACATTTTGGTATATTTTCATCCACTCTTTTAATATGTGATTGTGACCATACTATCTGTAGATCTATAAATATAGTTTTGTGTGCTACTTTGAAATACTTAATGTTATATCGGCTATTTTTAAGGGTCATTTAAATTGTTTTATGTGTGATTTTAATGACTGTCCAATACTCCATTTTAATTATCCTTCCATTGATGAACATTTTTTTTTTCTTTGTTCATAAACCTATGGCAATACATCTGATTACTTCCTTAGGACAGATTTCCAGAAGTGGAATTCCAGGGTGGAAGGGTATGTTCATTTTTAAGGCTTTTGGACATATAATGTTAAGTTTTATTTCTAGAAAGGTTTTTACCAATTTATACAATAAGAGAGTGTCTGATGCTCACTAACTACCCTCATTAATGTTGAATGTTTTAATTTTTAAAAATAACTATAATTTGATAGGTGAAAACATTAGCTAATAATTGATGTAATTAAGACTCCCTTGATCGCTAGAGAAGTTAAGTATTTTTTATGTTCTTTTTTTGCCTATGAATTATCTTTTATTGACGTTTGTTCAGTTTTTACGCGATGTGGAAGATTTTGTTCTCTTTTCTAATGAGTTCCTAATAGTGTAAGAGTAACACATCTTCATCTGCAGCATTTGGGGTACTTTCCGGTTTGTACTTTGCCATTTAACTGCTTATTGCTTTAAAAAAATTAGAGCAGTTTTTAGCTTTTATGCATTTAAATCGGTTGAATACCTGTGTGGTTTCTGACATTGATTTTTTTTATACAGATAAGTCTATCAAAATATTTTTTATGACAAGGAAAGGTTTTCAGAAGCTATGAGTTAAATTTTAGCTTCATTTAGTAAAAGATTTCCAAGAAAAACAAACAGTTAAAATAATAAATATTGGGGAGAAAAATCTAATCTATTATTATGTTCATTTGGAAGTAGATTAGAATCTTACTTGAACTTTAGGAAAATTTTACTTCATGTTGCATCAGAGTTAAGAGAAAACTCTTACTGACTCACTTATATGTTAGTAGATGCCACTCTGGTCAGTTTAGATGCTAAGCTACTTGACCAGAAGCCCCACTAATGTTTGAAACTCATTACTTCTCTGGACATGACCTTCTGGATCAAAGGGCTTTAGATGTTTCTAATTCGAAAATCTGGTGGTAGAGCCAGGACTCAGGCTGGTAAGCTATTCATTGTACAACCCATAAAAATCACAACTCTCCATTACCCCATTAGAAGATTTCTTTATGAGGTAGGTGTTAGTTTCTGGTCCCTTAAAAAATTGTTAAGAGGATTTTACTATGTGTGTAAAGCAAATACCAGCAGATACAGTTTAAGGATTGGTTTTGCATCACAATGTTTTTCTTTTCCCACTGAAGGAGGTTTCAGAGGCTTTCACCTTGCTTTACCAACATCTAGAAAGTATTAATAGCTCTTTTTCTTTCACTAACACAACTTGTTCTCTAGCAGTCAGCATTATGGTGTGTCCCCAATCCTTCTGTGTCCTGCCTTTACATCTAAATAAAAAAATCTTGCTTAAATCACTCTGTTTGAAGCACGTGGGCATTAAAATCCCATTATTACTTTTTTTCTTCTCTCAGCCCATGGTCAAGTGTGAGGGTCTATCGCAGGAGAACAGAAGAGCACCCAGTTCTATTCCTGCCAGCGTGTGCTGGGTGATCATCACACTTGTGGTCCTTGTATCCAATGGATTCCGCTGATATGGCTTCCAATATTGGAGCCTTTTGTTTCCCAGCATGATGGGATGATGGAGCTTTTCATACATCTTGATGGGGTTATTTCATTCATGTTTCTCTTAGCTCTGCCAGCAAAAAATTACTTATCAGGATTTATTTTCCTTTAGTGAAGTAACAAGTTGCTGTGCGCACATCTATGAAATTTCTTCTGACCCTCTGCTGATACTGAGGCTTCCGATTCTTTTTCACTCCCTAGATGGATTTTTTTGTTTGTGCATGCATATGGCAGCTATAGAGCCAATTGCCCTGCATAGTTGTTTGAAGCCTCACCTGTGAAATTGCAGGGGCAAGGCAGTGTGTGTTTATGATGCACCCCCAACATCTTTGTTGACTTTGAAACAATGCGCAAGGGAAGCATCAGAAAATGACATGACTAAACCCCCCTGCCAAGATATAAATGGTCAAACTGGCTAGATGACCTCCAAGCTACTTACTAAGTCTGGGATTTTAGAGGCACATCATTAAAGAAATATGAGGGATGGTGGGTACTATAGACACCATTGATCACCCTTGGGGAGAGCCTAATTATTCCCCTTTCATGAGACACTCATGGCCTTGTAGAGTTACAAAATCATTTTGAACATCTGGTTCTAATGTTGTGTTTAGATACAACATTTAGATATCTGACTAATTCAGCACTTTTACTTCTCAGTGGAGTGTACTTTATTTTCTAGAAATATCACTAGTGGGATTCAGGAGAAGACAAAAGTGGAAGAGAAGTGAGTTTTTGTTTTCATTCATTTATTTACCAGAAAATTATTGAGTACTCCATCTGCCAGGCTCTGTATTGATCATTGTCCCTCTAACTTTAGGGAGCACAAGGTGTAAAAAGGAGATAAACAGGGAAGATGTAATCAGAGTGTGTTGTAGTAAGGGCTGACCAGAAACATTTACAGTGTCCTATGAGTGCTGAAGAGCCCGTATAAGAGATTCAATTAATGACGCATGGAGATCATGTAGTTTTTCAAAGTAGGTGACGTTTGAGGTAAATATTGATAGACACGAAAGAGTTCATCAGGTTGTCCTAGATAGCATTCAATGTAGTGGGAGGGAAATGAATGAAGACAAAGGGATGGACTTGGTATTGGGGGTTATCCTGTGGCAACAGGGAAGCCTACACAATTTTAAGTGTTAAGGTGACATCATCAGTTCTGAATTATGGAACCAAAATTCAAAATGTGGGAAGACCAGCTGTGGCTATTATGAAAGCATGTGATAGGGGCAGGAGCAGTAGAAACGGAGAGATAGAGATGAATTTGAGACACCCTTGGTTGTAGAGGAAGAGAAGATCCCCTATTCCAATGTAGCTAGGTGTTTTGAGTTACCATTAAATAAGATAGGAAAACAAGGATAACAGAAAGAGATTTGGGAGAGAGGGAAAAGTGTATTAATCATATTTTGGCTGTGTTGGGTTAGAGGCTGAATATCCAGATGGACCTACTGGGAATATTGACCTGGGGTGCAGGAGGGAGATGGTGTTGCCGACAGAGATATGGTCCTTATAGAAACATGGGTGATGGTTGAAGCTGAGGTACTGGAAGAGATCACCCAGGAGAGTGAAATATGTATAATTGAGAACAGAATCCTTTGAATAGTTAAGGTGGGGAAGGGAGTAAAAGGAGTAAGAGAAAGGCTAGGGAGGCTCACTAGTTTGGCTCCCGTCTGGGGACGTCTGGGAGGTTACAAGTGGGTGGGCTGGGAGTTGACAGCTAGAGTCAAAGGTCACCAGGGTAACTAATCAACCTCAGAGTCCTTACTGGAACTGACTTCCAATAAGCTAGCTTTAGAATAGGTTCCCCTGCAATTGGAAGGTGCTTCCAGCAGGCACAATTGTGTGAACCTTATCAACAAGAACTTCTCGGAAAGGAAAGGAATGAAACATGGTCTAGTGCTTGAGGTACTTCTGTTCAAAGTGAATAAATATAAATCTGAAACAGAAACCCATGGAAAATGAGTGTGGGGCTGCAACAAAAGACCATATTTTTTCCTTTAAGTTTTCTATGCATTACTCTTTTAAAAATTCAGCATATTAACCATTCTGACTTTGTTAATTTTTCTGCATCTTTGGGTTCTCAACTATATGATCTTAATTATCCAGCATTACCCCTGACTAATACTTTATTGAGGTGGTGACATTTAAATTCCGACTTCTTCTCCTTCTACCTATCTTGATTCCATTCATTAACCTGGAGAGACTTTGACTGGGGCACTTGTCCCAGAAGAAAGAAAAAATATAATTTTGCCCCTTATGGCACTTGTGTCAACTCACTTGTAGTTGTATTCCTTTGATCTCAAAGGGCAGTCGGCAACGGAGTGGCGATAGATGAGTCTAAGGCCTTGCAAATCAACCCCAAGCACATGCCTTTCGGTGGGTGGCTAGCGCATTGTCTTCTATGGCTAGGAATTGTCTGTCCTTAATTGCAAATGTGAGATGTGCTCATACAACATAGGAAAACTCCTTAAAAGTGGATTTCCTTAAGTCTCAATTGGTTCCTTGGTTCATCTGCCTAGGAAAATTCAGAAGCAGCCATAAATCCATGACATGCTTTTAGATAGGCAAGGAACTTTTTTCTCTTCTACAAAACTTTCACCATTCTGAATCCACTGTTGAGCCAGAAAAGTCTTAAAGTAGTAAAATTTGCCCTGGGCGGTATAGTTTAGCGGATTGAGTGTCGGCCTGCGAACCAAAGGGTCGCCTGTTCAATTCCCCAATCAGGGCACGTGCCTGGGTTGTGGGCCAGGTGCCCAGTAAGGGGTATGTGACAGGCAACCACACATTGATGTTTCTCTCCCTCTCTTTCTCTCTCCCTTCTTCTCTGTTTCAAAATAAAATAAATAAAATAAAGTAGTAAAATGTATTTATTGTATAGCTGAGAAGGTAAAATAGAATCAATCATTTCTCTATGTTTAATTAAAATCCATTCTGATTCCTTATTTCTGTTGTGACCATTCTGGCTTTTTGATTGTAGCTATGTAGGCCTATCTAAACTCACATGTCTAGGCTGCTCCACGAAACTGGCCTAGTTGGAGGCTCCAGGGGGAGCCAGGGCTTCCGTGCTCCTTCTTGAAACCTTAAGAGGTACATCCTGTCACCCGATGTGCTTAGACTTGGGGCTATCCAAAAATTCGTGTTGCAACCTGCCCTCCAACTGAAGTTTAAACTGTAGAAAAAAGTAACACATTTACTTACAAAATATTTCTTTGTCTCTTAGACAGTAACAGAATCTCTGTTTTCAGTTGTTGTTGCTATTGGCAATACTAATACTATTTTTCAGGATTTGCTGTGGGGCAGGCTCACTGCTTATTCTCGCAAAGATTGCAAGCTGAGAATTAGTTTTACATTTTAAGCGGTTGAAAAAATCAAAATAATAACATTTCATGACACGTGAAATTACATAAAATTCAAATTCCTGCGTCCGGAAGTCAGTTTTGGAGCACGACTGTGCCGTTTGTTGATGTTGTGTGTCCGGCTGCTTTTGTGCTGCCACACACTCGAGCAGAGTACTTGCTGTAAACACTGCACAGCCTGTAGACCCTACAATATTGACTGTCTGGTCCTGTACGGAAAAGTTTTGCTAGCCCCTGCTTTATGCCGCATACATATGTTAGCCCGCTTAATCCTGGCAACAGTGTTACTCAGTGTGTGCACTTACCATTCCCTGTCTACATCTGAGTGCACTGAGGATTGGAAAAGCTGTGACTCGACCGGAGGGAAACAGCTAGGGAATCACAGAGCTGGGAGAGTGACCCATGTGTGTCCGATGTGGCAGTGCCAGCTCCTTGTCATACACTGAATTCCCCCACAACTCTGCCCTCTTCTCCAGCTCCATTGCTGCCTTCTGTACTGCTTCTTAATTCTCCCCATCTCCATTAAAGCTGAGCATAGTATAGGCCACGATTCGATAACTCTTTGCTGTAATTGAATAAATAATTGATCAAACTCTGCAGTTGATTGAGCCTTTGGTAGAAGAGATGTGAGAATAAAAGCCTATAGTGTCCCCCATCCTCTTAGGACACATCCGATGAACTTCCCATAGTGGAGGCTGAGCAGACAAACTGTTGGGAGTATAGGCTGGACCTGGGATGGGGAGGAGCCGCAGCAGGAGGGCCGCCGGAGTGCAGGGGCTGCTTTGAGTGGGATGCCTGTGACTTGAGCTTTTTAAAATGAGCAGTGATTTTCTCATCATTTATATTTTTCTATTTTTAGTGGTAATGCTTAGTTAAAAACAAACATTAAACAAATCACAATTCACTTGTAATGGGCACATGGAGGAAAAGCATTTGAGAAACACTGTGCAAATTTATAATTCAACTTGTGTGCAGAGTTGTTTGTCATATAGAAAAATGCAACAATTAAAAAGTCATTACATTATACATTTCAAATTGGGATCTCTCAAGATGTTCATTAAACAGCACAAAAGAGCATCTGAGGCCTTTGAATACCTGTAGTTGAATGGCATAAATTTCTATTTATACATACTTTTAAGCCATATGCCCCACATGTTGCTAAAGTTTCTCCAAAGAAACTAAAAATAGTATCTCTAACCATTAACTCATTTCCTTTTACTTTCAAGTTTTTCAATTAGAGAGGAAAGAAAATGGTTCATAAAATTACTTTAATATTTTTCTTAATGTATCTTAAAATTTATAGAAGAATTAAAGTAAATATGCAAACACTTAAAGTTAGACCTCCTTTGTGAGGTGCGGTTGCAGAAAACATAACTAGATTTAATGAAAAGGGGAAATTTGTTATAAGCAGAGATATGATCCGGGGTACCCCTGGGAGTCCAAAGGCCATGAGTGTGATGAGGTGTCACAAAGGCCGGGGCAGGACCGGTAATACTTGAAGCTGGGCACCTACATTTAGCCACTTTCTCACTCTGTCAGGTCATATGGTCTCTTGTTTCCGATTCTTCCTAGTGTCTGCTTTAGGCTTCTCTTTCTGTAGGCCAGCCTTTTCTGCTTCCCCACTCACGCTTTGGGATATGGCCTTCTCGCAGCTCACCAGAGACTAACCAGTGTCCCAGTTCCCAGTTCCTGGAAGACAGAATCTGTCTGGCTGTGCTTAGATCTGGGGCCATTCAGCTGTGGTCCGGGATATAGTTCCCCTAGGTCAAACACATGGCTGTTAAGGTCCATTCTTGGGTTGAGGAAAAGTTTCAGGAAGAGAAGTGGCAGGCTAAACAGGCCTCAGAAACGTATCTGCTAGCTATCCATGTCAAACCAAAAAAGAAAAACCTACTTATTTATTAGCTTAACTTTTCTTTTCTTGCTTAACTCAGAAAAGGTTGCTGAAATTATATTTGTGCATGTTCTTGTATGTTCTTTTGGTTTTCTGCAAGTACTTGAGTCCCCTGGGATGCTGGGATGTTTGAAGCTAAAGGCTGGAAAAGCTCACTCATTGGCCAATGTCCAACCCCTTCTCCTCACCGCAAGCACCGCTAGGCTTCTGAGGACCATTTACCTCTACGCAGCTGATCCCAGTCCTGCGCAACATGTTTGATCTTCCCACTGCACTAGTAGAAAACTGTCAGTCGACCCCTTTATGCTGGAATGTTGTGAAAGATGAAGAATCTCTCTGTTTACCCTACCTGTTAAAGATGTCAGAAACAGTCAAATATTGCCGAGGCTCCACTTCCCTCCAGCAGCTTTAAAGAGTGTTTGTTCTCAACAACAATGCCAGCTCCTAACATTGGAGATGATCCCCAGCAGCCTGTTTGGGAACCTCTTATGCTTAGTACGGTTCGTTACCTATGATGTGCCAGGCAACATGTGGGGCGCTGGGATACAGAGGTGCAAAGAGTTGATTTTCGCAATTAGGTAGGTACAGGGATTTAAAAAGTGCACAGGGTACCGAAGAACACTGAGGGAAGGCATTCAGATGAACTGCTGGGACTGGTGCTGCTTCTTACAAAAGTCATGTTATGTTAAAGGAGCAAACCCATGCCTCCCACCCAACTGCTTTCTCGGGCTCAGTTTCCCCGTTCTGTGGGAACACCATTGTGATGAATCAGGAAACTATATATGTGTGCATCTGTTTCTGGATCCCATCCTTTCATCTGTCTATGTTTGTGTCAATTCCGTACTGTTGTAAGCATTGTAACTTTATAAAAAGATTCCTACAGAGTAATGTAAGTCTTCCAGCTTTCTTTTTCCTCCTCCTAGATTGTCTTGGCTATTCATTTGCATGTTAATTTTAGAATCAGCCTGCATGTTTCCACTTATCTAGTGGGATTTTGTTTGGGATCTCTTTGAGTCTGTAATTTGATTTTGGAAGAACTGTTATCTTTACAGTATTAAGTCTTCTAATACATGAAGTAGGTGTTTAGGTCTTTTAAAAATGTTTTCAGTAAAATTATATGGTTTTCATCACTAAGGTCTTGAATATCTTTCATTAGATTTAGTTTTAGATATTTAATGGTTTTTAATACTGTGGTAACTTCATTAAACTTTATTTTTTATTTGCTGCCAATATAGATATAAAACTTATTTTTATTTCAATCCACAATGAACATGATACATTTACACATTAATCCCATTTATAACTAGATATTTTTGGATTTTCTGCATGCACAAGAGATGTTCAAACTCCCTCCTCCAGCCCAGGGCACCAGTCCCATCTTTGCATGGATTTAGGGTTTTCCCAGAGCTTTGAATTTGAACTTGTTCCACTTTCCAGTCTCTCAAGTGAGGCATCACAAAACCTGCTTAGAAATGGAGAGGAAGTGGGTAGAAGAGAGAGGGAATGAATCTAGGAAGAGCAAAGATGAACTATTACTTAAGTAATTAATTTGTCCTGCAGGTATAAGCACTTGGATAGTAAAGTGCTATCCTCACCCAGACATATAGATGAAACTTGTGAATCATTTTATGCCAGGGCACTATTTTACATCTCTTAAATAACTGATCACTTTCATTGGCAAGACTAAATTATAAATTGTGCAGTCTGGGAAGTCTACTTACTAAAGCTGGAAAATAGGTTTCTTTCAGGAGGCTTGAAGCTTGGGGTGCAAAGTCAAGGGCCCACCAGCGGTGGTGGGACGTTCACAAAGGATGACCAGGATTCTCAGCTTTACAGAAAGGGAAAGCCCTTCAAGCCTCCATCCCCCTATTTTGAACAGCCAGGAAGATACGAGAAACCTAGAACATGTGGACCCGACCCCGCCAAGTTCCCAGCCCCTAGAAACATGCAGGGCACGTCAGAAACCCTGGAAGTGCACATGAAGTGAAAGGACAAGGTGTATAGCAAGGAGCATCTCCTGTGTGAATCACTCAGAGCTACAATATTATTTTACCTCCAGGTGAGAGGCAAGATGGTGAGTTTTCTGTGTGCAGTCACTTCACATCTATCCCAGAGCAGCAAGCCCCTCTCACTAATATAATGTCATAATCCAACCTATATTTCTTGATTTAGTTTAAATCAGAAATTTAAAGATTTCTCTAAACCCTGAAGACCCCTCTCCACTCATGTCCCAACCCAGCAACTCCAGCATCGCATTGTGGTAAACAACGGGTGTCTGTCTCTAGACAGAACAGCTATAGGAACAGCATCCTTGTACCATTTTTAGCTCAACACATCTTATTTTTTTCTCTCCCCAAATGGGAGCTCTTCTCTACTGTTCAACTGTGCCCTGTGCTTTCTGAGCGCCTGTCATCAGTGGAACACATGCTTCCCACTCATAGCCTGTCAGATTGTTGGGGATTCTTCTGCATATAAAGTGGTATGTCTGGGAGAAAAAGGCCTCCCACTCAAAATACATTTTTATCTAATTTTCATATATAGTTTTTATTTTGAGGAGATTTTTGTCTCATATTTAATTTTGGGGTATTCTAAAGCCCATTTGATTCACTGACAGGGTTTTAAAATGGAAGGTGGATTGTAATGTTGGACCTTATTCATAATTTGTTTTCTTAATTAAAAATGTAAAACCCTTAAGTATAGTATTTAAAGTTAGGTATCCTAAAACTGGAAAAAAATGACTAAACTTAATGTTGGATTTAATTCACTTCTTCAGTGAATACAAAATGAAGACAATGAAAAGAAATTTGTAGTTATAGTTTATAGGTAGAATGAAGTAACACACATTAACAGCACTAATGAAGCATTACTTGATGAGAAGAAAAGCTTACGCTTTAAGAAAAGGAAAGAAACAGCATCAGAGAAGATCAAAGCCTCTAACTTGGTTTTCCTACAAAGTCTTCATAGAAGCACCAAGTTCAGTTGGCCTCACAAATGACAATGGTTTTTCCAGTTTGCAAGTTGTTTTATTCTACTTGGTTTTTTGTTTTTTGGGGGTTTTTTGACGGGGTGGCGATGGTGGTATTTATTTGTTTATTTTTGGTAGCAGAGTGGAGTTCTTGTTTAATATGTGATCATGACAGTGAAGCACCTAAGTACAGAATTTTCTTTCTGTGTGAATATTTGATTCAGAGTAACAGCTGCCAATTTTCATTTCCATGGTTAACAGAGAGGTTAAGTGGATAGCTTCTATTTCAAGGGCAGACGCATCACTTTTTAAAAACGAATAAGTGAAATTCTTTATCCTGGTGTATTTGTACTAGTTTTTAGTGCTGAACTAGAATTCTGAGCCCTGAGCTTCGGGGTTAGGGTAATTTTCTCTAGAAAGCAACTAGATGTATATGTAAGTAATGCCTGTTCTGCTCCGGAGGCCCCTGGGAGCGTACGTGGTCTTAGACCAGAGTCTCACACTCGGGCTGTTTGTGCCATATGCTGCTGCTTCTCTCACCCTGAGGGAGCGTTTTCTCTGGTTTATCCAGTGGTGAGTTTCCAATAAAAGTCACTAGGTAACTATTACGTATGTGAAGAAGTATATTATTTCAATAATTTCAAAACTCAAAACAGAAATAGGACATTATGTTGTATGAAATAGTGCAGCCCAAGGCAATTCATCAATTTTTAGTTGCTTGCATTTTCATCACATTTTGCAGTTTACAGAGTGATTGCATGTACAACAGCTCACTGGTTCTTGAAATTACCCTATGAGCAAGGGTGGACTATGTGCTGAGCCCTACTAGGTATACAGGAGATGATGCAGTGATGGCTTTTGTCCTCTGAAAAGCTGTTCTTGCTTTTGATGAAGTGTTAGATGTTTGTGATATCGATAGATGAGAGTAGTTGCTTGGAGGATTGAGAGAAGGCCCAGACCAAGCTGGGGTAGTTGGTGTCTCTGTATCAGCTGCAGTTGGGGTGTGTGTGTCCCATCTACCCAGTTTGCTGCTATTTCTGCTGTAAGTCTTCATAAATGACTGGGACTTGGTGAGATCTGGCCAGTTTATGGAGGTTAATGGCATTGTCTCCCAAATCAAAAGTAGGGTATAAAGTTAAAAAGTGAATGGTTTGGTGATTCTTCATTGTTTTCTGAATAGAAAACTGAGTGGACATGTTGATTGCAGAAACTGTTAAAAATTCAGGAAAGTATAAAGAAAATAAAAATCATTTGTCACTGGGACCAGATGAAGGCATTCATTCAGAGGCTTTAAAAGCAGACAAGAAAGATGTAGCACCCTCAACCCACATTTGATTTCAAAATGAAAACAATACTAAACTATGCAGTAAAGGCAAAGAAGTCCAACCATGTTCTGAGTTTTTGCATGATGACTAATTCGCTGCCTTTTCTTTTGAAATTGTAGATTTCTTACAGAAGAAAGAGAAGCGTTTTTGTTGTCTTTTCCCCGCTGTTGCTCAGCAGCCCGCGAGCGGTCCTTGCTGCACCCCCCCCCGGCCCCCAGCCCAACGCAGTCGCTCCCTCTGTTTTCTCGTATGTTCTTCTTGGGTCTTCTTACACAGAAACACAAATTTTGTAATTAAATTTGGGTACTGAACATGTAGTTTTTAAAATTTTGAGTTTTTACTTACCATACCATGAGGCTGTTCTCAGGCCATTGAGAAATCTCTGAAAACACTTTCAATGTCTGATCCATGTCTGAGTGTTTCTGGTTTTATACGCTTAAATAGGTTCTGTGAACCAGCTGCTGCACACATCTTTTAATCCGTTTTTTATTTTTATTTGTATTAGTTACCTGGATTTGGCTTATCTCTTGGTTCCTTTGATAACACAGAGAGGTTTTATTTTAAAGAGCAATTATAAATAACTTTTCTAACTTGATAAAAAAAAATATCTTGTTTTATTTTACACCTATTTGGTTAGTAGTGGAAAAAAATTTTGCACAAATATATTGGCCATTTTTTAATTTCAGTTTGTTTATGTCCATCGAATATTTTTATCTCATGATATCAAAAATTTTGTAATGCAATCTCAGTAATAAGGATAAAACTTTAAAGACATGTGTTAGAAATATTTTATTTGTGGCTTTTTTACCTTTTCATTTTATGATATATTTGATATGAAAAGATTTAAGTTAATGTAGTTAAATTTATTAACATACAGGGGTGAGCAAAAGCAGGTTAAATTGCTAGCTATCATTACCTAAAAGAGGAATCACAAGTAAGTATACAAAATAATAACGATAATAGTTAAGAAGAAGAAGGAGACAAATAATACAATAGTTAATAAACAATTAATAATACAAGAATAAACTGTTTCACATATAAGAGTAAAACTTTTGTACACCTCTGTATTTGTGTGAATTCTTTCATTACTCAGAAAGCTCTTCTCCATTCTAAGATCTGATCTCCAAGTAAACTTTTTACTATGCTTTAAAAGTATTTTTTCCTTTTTTTCTTCTCTCTAACTTCTTGTACATCCTCTGACCAGTGTTTTCTGTTTTACACAAAGTCTTGTTCATTTCCGTTTATCACTTAGTTGATGTCATTGCATTTAAGTGTCCAATTCTGTGTGTAGGAGATGAAAGGATAATCTAAAAAGTCACCTGAAAGGTCCGCCATTCCATGTCCTCTTTTCAATATTCTGAAAACTCCTGCACATGAGAGCAGGCGTGAACTTGCCATCCATTCCTTTAATATCCTCTCGTCCCTTTCGTTTTGCATTCATGTCTCATCTTCTCCCAATTATCATTTAATAAATACAAAATCTGTCTTCTATCCCTTCAGCGAGGCAGGTGTGAAGACCGTGGCCACAGAGAAGTCCAACTAGGAAATTTGATTACTTTGCACATAATATGCCTTTCTGACTAGAGAAAGTGCTGACTTTTGTGGATATTAGAAATATTTCTTATTCAGCTCCACTTATTTTTCTGTGGGAGAGATTTTTAATGGAATGGCCCAAGGTTGTTTTTTAAATGCAATGAAGAGACAGAAATGAAAGAAAATGGTGCAGAGAGAAATTCTGTTTCATATTTTGTGATTAATTGATAGTTTTTGCAGGAGTTATCAGTTTTCTGAAGAGTATTTAGTTGCATTAGCTTCATCCCTGTACAATCTAGCTCAGAAAGATAGGATTTTTGCAGATGGCAGTGGCCCATGCCTCATTTCTGGTCAAATCACATCATAATGATGCCACTTATTCATCCATAAAAGCTTGTGGAAGTGCACTGAACATCTGCACATAATGCAGCCATTCATGCAAAGAAAGCTGAGGACCCTGTTTATCACAAGGGATCTGGGGGCTCTCTCTTCCTGCTCTGTCTCCCTCAGGAGTTTCAACTGTCCTGGGAGAGAAGTGCCAACAGCCCATTAGCCTGATGAGCCAATTCATAGAAAAATGCTCTGTGTGCCCTCACCGATGCCTGGCTGCAGCTGGGGTACAACCAGCCTGCATTTAGTTCTTCTGGAGCCTGACAGCATCATCTTCCTTCCTTAGTCCCAACACCCCCAAAGCATTGCTTGGACATATGGCTTCCTATGGTAGTGTTTACCCTAAACCACATGTTCTGCATAAACTTTAGCCAAAACAAATTGGAAATTTTTGAAATTAGACCAATTCCTTAAACAGATGTTGTTACAGAAGTACTAATTCAATGAAAAACAAAATAATAGTTTCTTATTTCCAGTCATTGTAAATATACTTTCATTTACCCACTTACTAGATTTTTACTGAGCAGCTACTGTGTGCCAGGTAATGTGGATGGAGAGGTGAATGAAGAGAAAGTTTTTTTATATCCTTCAACTTAATTCAGGTACAACAAAACAACTTTAAACTAATTCTTTGAGACCTTTCCTTTATTATTTTTCCAAAGAAGAAATTCAGCTTTTGTCTTCTCATAATTATAGTATAACCTGGGTCAGAACCTGAAGAAAAGTCTAGAAATCTGAGCAGTCTCACTTTTGACAGTTGTCCTTACCATGATGGGCTATAAACAGCTTTCTTGTTTCCTTAACTGAAATGTATTTTACATTTACCCAAAAAACTCCTCCATCCATGTTTGCTGTAAACAATGAAGATGCAATGTACCTTCAGCCCTAGGATGAGTCGAAATGCAAATATATTAGTTTTCTATTGCTGACATAACAAATCACCATAAACAGTGGCTTAAAACAACACAAATGTGGTGTATCACAGTTTCATAGGTCACAATTCTCTGCACTAGGTCTCATGAGGCAGCAATCAAGGTGTTGGCCAGCCTGAGCTCTTGTTTGGAGGTTCTAACCTCATTCAGATCGTTGACAGAATTCAGTTCCTTGTGGTTGGAGGACTGAGGTGCCTGTTTCCATTCAGACTGTCAGCCGGGAGCCTGTCTTAGCAACCAAAGTATACCTGCATTCCTTGTCATGTTGCCTTCTCTGTCTGCACAGCAGCAATATCACATCTCTTGGAACCTTACATTTTGAACCACTGTGACTTTCCCTTCTGCTCCATCTCTCTGTGACTCCAGGCAGAGAAAATTCTCTTACGGGATTATGTAGTTAGATTGGGTCCACCTGAATAACCCAGGATAATCTCTCAGTTTCAAGATATGTAACTTTAATTACATCTATATAATTCCTTTTGCCATGCAATGCAACATATTCACAGGTTCCAGGGATTGGGATACGGACACATTTGTGCAGTCATTTGCTTTCTAGAGCTTTGCAGTTTTCCAGGACCTACTCACAAGAACTTTTTCTAATGAACTATTTGAATCCTATGAGATGGATACTATGTAGCCAGATTTTACATGTAAGGGAACTGAAGCTCAGAGAAAATAGGGTACTTGCTCAAAGCCTTGCAATAAAAAAAGGTAGCATTGGGGTTATTGTGTTTCACCTGTGAAAATAAAAGTAGCATAAAATATTGTTGGTTGACTTAATACCTGTTTATTGACATAATTAAACAATTTGGTAAAATTGAACTTCAGAATGTTTAAGGCTCTTTACAAAACTAAGGTGGATAACAACATATAGAAGATGGGGCAAAAGTAGGTTTACATTTGTTCATATGGAAAATACTATAATAATTAATAAATAATAATAGAAGAATAATTTGTTTCACATACTCACAACTGTAAGCTTATTTTTGCATTTTGTATGCATCTTCTTGAATACTTTGTGCACTAGAAATTTGCAATCCCTAGATTCTTTCCATTTTTAGACCAACCAATTAATATAACTTACAAAGTTGCTATGAATTAAACACCAATGCCTGTCATTGGTATATTAGCCGTATTAGCCACCCCAGTAGGTGTCCTGATGTGTAAGTCAGTTTTGATAACCTCACACTCTTTGAGTTGGAATACATCTTAGGGACCATCTCTCCTGACTTCTCACCTCTTGTAGGAGACTCGTATGCAGTATTTCCAACACTCCAGCCTCATCCATCTTGAGTTTTCTCTCACTACTAGAATACTAACAATGTCTCAGAGTTTACTATTTTGCCAGGTAGTCATTTTTTTTGTCAGTGAATAGCTTTAATACTCATTTCTTCTTTCAATACATTAAAATCTTGCTTCTGCTGTTTTCTACCACTGATAGTTGTTATAAAGTTTAGGAAAAATTCCTAATTTATTCTCCCATTGGACAAATATATCCAAATGTTTTGTTAAATACCAGTGAAAATCTTTGTTAATTTCACTCCAATTTAAGTTCAATGAAGGCAAGGATATTGTCTTTTATACTTAGGGTCTAGGACCTGACATATGGCAAGTGCTAAATAAATATTTATTGAATGAATGAAGTGATAGATGGATAATGATTTACATTTTGTACATATAACAAGGGGAAACATATTTAAGTTCTGCTTAAGAAATGGTCAGATGCATTTTATTTGGACATTTTGATAAATTTGATGGATTGTATCATGTAGAAAAGAAAGTATACACATTTTATTTTTCACAAAAGAAGACAAATTACTATCGTATAGCTTTTAATGAAATAAAGCATTAGTATGGGAGATTCCTTAATGCTATTTTTATATCTTCGGAGAAACAAGTGTTCTCAATGGCTGAAGGAAATTACAAAGACTATCATGTGCATTTATAGTGTCTAAATAATTTCTTTTTCCTGAAAACCCCACATTTAAGATTTGAATATAAAAGCTCCATATTTATATTTTTAAGTTTAAAGAAAACATTTAAATGTTAAGATTCTGCAATGATTTTAGTACGTTTTTAAAATCCACGGGCATTAGATTAGTGCAAAAGCAAAAATTTGCAAAATTGTGCTATTAAGTAAGAAGAAATTCTTCCTTTCTGTTTAAACAATAGTTTTTCGAAGATGTTATTAGACCAGGTGGCTATTTGCCATCATAGATGATGTCTAGACATATGCAAAAACTTAACCTTTTTAATGATGTGAGAATTTCTAAACTAGCTCGAAGAACAGTAAGAGGTAAGAAAAAAAGTGGTATCAGAAGATAAGATACTAAAAAAAAATTTGGCAGCCATTTCTACAACTCCAAGCATGCTATTATTAGATCAGTTATATATTATTCAAGTTATACGTGCTTTCTCGAAGGTCATGTCATCTCTTTATACTATACCTACGAAGCCAGTCTTATGTAATGTTGACATCTCTGCACACAATATGCCAATTCTGCCTAGCAAATCAGCTAGCATATGTACTGCACACTGATTCATTTGGAAGGACACAGAAACCATGCATGCACTGGGTAATGAGGTTGCCTTAGGTTACGTCCAGAGAGGTTTAATTATAAAATATCAGTTGAAGCTCAGTGTAACATAGTTTAGGATGCATGCATAATCTTTCAAGCCTCTACCACATCAGAATTTCCTTTGCTGTGGATGACTGAGTCCCATTGTGTGCAGGCTTAGGTCTCTCTGAGGAGGTTAAGACAACTTTTTCAACAAATCTAGAAAAATGAAACACCTAAAGAATAATGGAAAAGAAGATTCTTTCTGAGATTCCGTGGACTTAGCTAACTCTATAGTTGTAATAATAACAATCCTGGAATGCACAGGTTCAGGTGCAGGAGTTTCTGGTTGGTTCAGGGCCTGGCTTCCATGGCAACCTACAGGCTGTGGTCTCTGGGTGGGCCTCATGCATGAGGCTGGGAGAGCCAGGTGGGTTGTCTTTCATATGGTGCTGATCTACTTAGAGGTCTGGGCACTGGTGCCTCTCTCTTTATTCTGGGTATGAGCTAAGGGTATGCTGTGCAGATGCTGAGAGAGAATCATAGATATAATCACACTGACTATTATATGGGGTTACTATGAAGATTAAATGAATTAATATATGTAAAACCCTATAGCTGCATTTTACACCTAACTTTATGTTAACGACTTTACATTCTTTTCCTTAAAGAAAGCACTCCGAGTTGACTAAAGCATCAGATGCCATATGCCTGGGTCTGCCCTGCCTCACGAGCAAAAGCGAGAAAAGCAAAGCCGCTGATCCCACACGGGAGGGGAGGGAGGGAGCGGTCCCCAGCCACTCGGCCTCAGGGGCTTGATTTCATCAAGTGGGGACAGTGATGTCTTGACCCTTCACAGGGATATCGTGAGGCGCAAATGAAGACTGCATGGGAAACGAACCTAAAAATATAAATCATTGAGCTGTTATTACTATTATTAAATAGTCTTTGTATGCAGTTCCTGCATTTTGCCAACACAGGAGGCAATCTGGATAAACCGATTTGACGTATTCTTCTAGGCACTTATTTCTTCCTGAAAGACGGTGATTGCACAGGACAATTTAGGTGTCTAGAGAGTGTTATTTTGAAGTTGTTATTCATTTCATATCCTGAATGAAGTAATCCCTCTAATTATTCTTTTAGAGAAAACATTAGTGGAAATATTGGGGGTTCCACTTAGCATAGAGTTTCTGTTTTATCACGGTTTTAGTGATCTTTAATGTGTTTAGTTAAATGGTGAATATTTTCCTTTCTGTCTGAATCTTAAATCCATTTAAAATATGGACCCATTTGTTTGGAACACAAAGTTCTAATGACACTAGAATTTGTCCTACCAGCACCGAAAATTCAGATAATCTCAATTCAGAATTCCTTCGACAAATTTATTGACTGTCTGCTATGTGCTAAGGGTAGTTCTAGTTGTCGGGTGTGCAAGATCAAATAAGATGCAGTCCTTGCTCGGGGAGCCCACAGTTTAGGACAGAGACACAGACAATGCATAACAATTAAACAGCTGGATGGATATTGTGACAGATATTTATTCACAGATGTTAGGCATGACAAGCAAAGGGTCATCTAAATTAGACTGGTGGGAACCCTTACTGATGTGGCTCAGTTGGTTGAGCTTCGTCCTGTAACCCAAAGTCACCAGTTCAGTTCCCAGTCAGGGCACATACCTGGGTTGTGGGTTTGGACCCCGGTCAGGGCACATACAGAAGGTAACCAACTGATGTTTGTCTTTCACATCGATGCTACTTTCCCTCTCTTTCTCCCTCCCTTCCCCCTCTCTAAAATTAAACAAATAAATAAATAAATTAGACTGGTGGGCTTGCGAAGGGCTTTCAGAAGAGGGGACACAGAGAGACAGCTTGAAGTATGACTAGAAGGAGGGAGACAGAGATGGGGAGGAAGCGACCTGCTGTGTTCAGAGGTCTGCTGGTCACATGACCCTGACCCCTGCCTGCTCCCAAGCCTGCAGGTTGTGCAGCAGAGAGAAAACAGGGGCCAGGCCTCAGGAAGCCTTCAGGGGACACAGAGTAGCTTGACTGGCTTCTAAAAAATTGTGGGAGGCACTGAAAGGTGTCATCCCTGTACCTGTCAACGATGCCACTCCCCATCACATAGATTTCAAATCAGCATCTTTACATTCTGTCTCTCTGCCGTTCTCCAAACCATTTAATAACTCTCTTTTTAATTTGTCTTTCATGGTGTTTCTAAATATTTCCTAGTCCTACTATGTTGCCCCCTTGTACGCTTATCCTCCCCATGTGGGGACCACTGCAAGGTCCCCCCGAATGCTCCTGTTGCCTCCCTGTTTTCTCCCCTCCAGCCTGTTTGGTTTGCCTGTCCCTGCCATGTCAACCTACTTCAACCACTTTGGCTTCAGAAATCTTTAGCAGGTTTCTGTGACTCGTGGCGTTCCTCCATACCTAGTGGGTAAATATTGTCTTGGGTCAGAATGAGCTGTAAACCTCTTCACTTGGCTCCCCAAGCCCATGTGCAGCACCAACCAAGCAATCACCCACCCTTGGCTGCCCTTCCCAACACCCATCTCTGATCCAGCCGTGGTGGCTCCCAGTTTCCTCCCAACTCCAGTCCCAGCCTCCTCTGCACCCTCCTCCCATAGGGGTCACTTATTCCCCTGAGTTTCACTTGCTGCTTCTGCCACATACATCCCAGTCCACCTTGGCCTGTACATGCTGCCCGAAAGTCTTAATTATTATTCAAAGTTATTAATTTATAATTAAATTTGATTTCCTCAAATAAATTTCAAGCTCTTTGTGGGGAAAATTTGTAAGATAATCTATCAAACACTTAGCAAAATGCACAGAATGTAGTAGACTTGATAAATTATAATAATTATTGATATTATCATTTTTGGTTTGTTTTTTGGATATTGCTTCTTTGTGCCCCTACAGCAGCTAGTAAAAGAGGCCCTCAAAAAAGACATGCTACCCTAATTGAGCAGCTCGCTTAGCATTACTATACTAAATATCTGGCAAAGTGTTGAAAGTTACAATGAAAGGCTTTCTGCTTGCAGTTTTAGATTTTAAAAAGTGTCTGATTTCAGGCATGCTCTCAGGTGGAACATTTTTGTTGTTAAAGTATATCTTTTGTTATTAAAAATTTGACATTTATTGCTAAAATTTCCAAGGATGTGAGGCATACACAATAAAAAAATGAATGCTCTTCCATACCCGCCCCTCTGAGCTCACCCCAGGAGGTAACTCCTGTGACGAGTAACAGTTTAACCACTGTTACAAGGATGGTCGATGGTAATAACTTCATGACACTGCACATTTATGAAGTGTATATGTATTAATCAAAGAAATATATTCAATACTTTCCTAATTATGAAGACAACATTTTACTGATTAATAAATAAACTTAATTCAACAACATGTCTTTATTGACCACCTACAATGTGCCGGACTTTGTGCTAAGTAATGGAGAGCACGTGCTCTGCCACCCAGCTATGATTCTCACAGTTGTAGTGACTTTAGAGTAGCACCATTTACTATCTGATGGCCTGTGTTCCTGTGCCAAGTGTAACTCAATCACTGGAAATTGGAACCCAGTCTTTCTCATGATGCTGAATGAACTTCCCATCGCTCCACCCATCTGCATGATTTCATAGTGTGCTCATGATTTTTCCCCTTTGTATTAGATTTCTATTGGTGCGCAATAAATGACCACAAATCTAGGGACCCAAAACGGCACCCATTCATCACTTCACATTTTTGTGGGTCTAGCTAACTGGGCCTAGCTGCAGCTCTTTCAGTTCCTGTGCTTAGAGGATCGATATCCCTGCTTCCCTGCTGGCTGTTGGCCAGGGGCCACTTTTAGCAGCTGGAGACATTTTCACAATGGGGATATTTGCTTTCTTCCAGGTTAGCAAGAGTGCATCATCTGACTCCCAATCCCTTCTAGTCTGCTACAACTATACCATCCTATTTACAGGTCTCACCTGTACTCAAGGGAAGAAGATTGCGTAGAATGTTTACACTAGGGAGCTGGAATTTGTCGGGGGAGGGATGTCAAAATTCTGCCTACCACACCCATGTATGACAGTGATATATTGGGGTCGGTATTTACATTAATTGCAGGTTTGACATTTAAAAGCAAAGCCCAGGCTGGACCATGAGGAGATTCACTGCAAGAGGTGGAACATGGGGCCGCCACCCTTACTTGGCGTGGAAGAAGGTGGGCCCTTGACCTGACCTTATGGGGGCATGTTCATGTTTTGCTAAAAATAGTCCAAGGATGAAAATTTAGCTCACAGTTCAGAAAAGAATAACAGCACCTTTTCTGGAGTTTACTTAGAGGAGCAGACTTCAAACTTATATTTAATGCTAGTGCTACACCAGATTAGACCTAAGCAGATGGCCAGTGACAACTGCAGATGGAAACCGACTCAGTTTAAAGTCTGTCTGATGCGGAGAATAACAGTCTTTAATATTTTGTTCCCACTGTCGAAATTCCCTTGGAGTTGGTTTTTTTGTGTTTTTCTTCAGAATCTGGCTCCTCTGCTTATGTTTTCATTCCTGTTATTTGGAACTAAAGACCTATATAAAGAATTTCAGATGGCATTATTATAATTATTGAATGTGCCACACTGGAGAACCTAAAATATTGATAGACCTTAGAACTGTGTTGTCCTGGCACTTATGTGCTACCATAGGGTGCCATTTGTCATTTTTGTATGAATAGTCCATTGACAACCAGTAAATGAAGTGGCAGAGATATACTGCATCAGATTTGATGCATAGAATCATTTGTTTATGCTGCAGATATCTTCTGAGTGCCTGTCACATACCAGGCACTATGCTCGTGCTCAGGGGACAATGGAGACCCACACAGACCTGGTGCCTACCTTTAAGGGTCGGAGGTAGTGAGCTAAGAGAGGCTGAAGCCTTCCTAAAGATCATTAAAGTGACCATTTGATTCTGTAAAATTAGAGACTTGTTTATG
This sequence comes from Mormoops blainvillei, assembly GCA_004026545.1. Classification (NCBI taxonomy): domain Eukaryota; kingdom Metazoa; phylum Chordata; class Mammalia; order Chiroptera; family Mormoopidae; genus Mormoops; species Mormoops blainvillei. The sequence continues at coordinate 265,128 of PVJD01000332.1, forward strand.
CTACAGATGGTGAAATGACAGTGCATCAAGTTGTCAAGGATATCTGAGGTCAGGGTACAGACAGACTCACATAAATAATGACATTCCAGAGTGCCAACTGGTCCAGCCTTGTCATGCCCTTTTCCCATTTTTAAATCTGAGGAAAGCTAAGTGGAACTGTTTGGAGAAAATAAAATAGATATGAGGAAAATTGAAATTACCGATATGCTCTTCTTTCAGTTTCTATGCCCCTCACTACTGCGACTGGGCAATTTTGTCCAGGATCACAGCGCTAATGACAGGCAAGACAGCAATTTGAATCCTCCAAGTTCAATCATCTTTTGATGACAGCTCCATAAAATACTTTAACACCTTCTATTCTCTCTTTACTGCAATTTTCTAGTATGCTTCTAATTATTCACTCAGTAAAACTACTTTCAACACGACAACCTCAGTTCCTTAGTACAAATTTTATTCTCACTATCTATCTTTAAAGATTTTTAGTCCAGATTGGTCCCACCCTATTTTTAGAAATTTTCTCTTTGATTTATGTTCCATCTATGCCTACTTAAGAATAAGTTTGCCTAGTCTTGGGATTCCAGCTTCCAGGCAAAGGAATTTTGTTGTTTTAGTTAGAAGGATTTAATATATTCTTGTAATAAAGACAAGGGAAAATACAAGTGGTCCTTAATATTGTTTTTGCCATTTGATTTTGCCGTATCAACAAGTATATGCAAAATTGTTAGCTTGTTAACATATACGAAAGTTAGAAAATGCATATGGTCTGTTTGATTGTCAGTCCACTCATCTCATATCAAACATAGGTTACTGTGCAGAGCTTTTATTATTGTTACTCAGGTTTTATTTTTCTTCCAAGAAACTCAGAATCCTTTAACTAACCTTGTGGCATTCATAGCAATTCTCTGAAGACCAATATGGAAGGAGACATTATTAAAGAAAACCTCTCACCTCCCTGATCCCCAGCTTCATCCATACCTCAAGAATGACACACACAAAACTCAAAGTAACCTTCTTCCCTCTCCGACACACACAACACACAGACAACCAGGCAGTGTTTTCTAGAGGAGTACTTCCCAACTGGGGCTGATTTTGCCACCCACCCCAGGGGACATTTGGCAATGTCTAGAGACTTTTTGGTTGTTAAAACTTGAGGGGCAGGGTTGCTGTTTGGCATCTAGCAGACAGAAACCAAGAATGATGTTAAACATTCTACAACATGGGACAGCCAGCCTGTACAACATAGAATTATTTGACCCAACATGTCTGTAGTGCCATGGTCAAGAAACCTTGATCTAGAGGCAAAATCACTGGGCTGAAGGACAAAAGAGATCAGGTATCTTTATTTGCCTCTGCTTCTTATAGGCCCATCAGGTAAAGAAAGAAGAAAAAAGTACTTTGAATTTCAGAATGAACACCTTATAAATAGGATAAGGTTTTTAAAAATGATCTTAATTTTTTAATGTTAACGAAGGGCTAATAATATGCAGACATCTAAGAAAAAGAAAGAAATCTGGAAGGAGAAGATGAAGAAAAACTTTTTTTATGTCTCAGTATCATTAAAAGTGTTATCTTACCGCTTGTGCTGTTAGTGACGAAAATGGAGAAGGAAAAGAAGCAGAAGCACAAGGAGGACAGGAAAAAGAGAAATGTGGAGTCATTTGTTTATTAAATGAGGCTTTTTATACTTTCCTTTTTAATAAACTCAGCAACTGTCATTGCACCGATCTTCCTCCCGAACTTGAAGCTATCGCAGGAGACAGCATGTGGGGACAATAAATGGCTGGGAGAAGGAAAACGAAAATAAAGTAAATGGGAGAGAAAGACCCTCTGATTACGTGGCTCTGAGAGCCATCGTGGAGACAACAGCGGGAAGGATTGGCAAGCTGTTGCCCGTCCTTGCTGAGTTTCGCCCTGATTGGGGAAGCTGAGCTGAGACGCCGAGCGCCGTGTGTGGGCCCAGCCTTATTGAAGGGTCCTGCTGATTCTGTCCTTATTTATACTTGCTAACCTGCTAAGTGGCGCCTGGCAAATCACTTAACCCCCCTGAAGTGAGACGGTGCTTCACTTTATTTGCCTTCTGTAATTCAGGGAGGACGGCGAGATTCAGCCAGAGCTCTGATTTGAGAAAGGTGCCACTTTACAGGTGTCATTACTTGACATCATTATTCATTAATAACATGCTCAGCTGCCAGAATGGAAATGAGTATACTGTTACAAGTCTTAAGCGCTTTGCTTAGATATAAAATCTTTTATGTTATCCACAGTAATAGCTGCAATTTTTATAAACAGCATTTTGGGCTAAAACTAGCCCTCTCTGGTGGTTACTTGAAATTTGGATGGATGTGATTTTTCCCCCTTTTCTCCAGCAATTAGTTCATTAATGCAGCAGTAATCATGAAGATAGGTCAGAGTCTTCTCAGAGTTGGATTCTTATGCCTCTCCCCATCCTCCCTGCCCAGAGAACAGCACTTAAATATTAATAGCGTCACTGGGAAAACACGACAGCTATTTCCCTGTTTTTCCCTGCTCAATGAAGAGCTGTTCAGTGTGGACCCCAGTGCTCTCCCCTCATGAATGGACGTGATTGTGAGGAAACCATCTCCTACTAAGGCAAGACTTGATATTGGAACAAAGGCTGGTTTTTAGCCTGATGTGGTGAGCTCACCCCACTGCCTATGTGGGGACTTTGAAGCTCATCCAGGTGCCAGCTTTCTGGGTATATGACATTCTTGGGGGAGCGCGGGAGACCGGGCAGCAGGAATTTAAACGCTGATCTTCAGTGTATGATTACAAGGTCAGATGAGGTGAGATGTCCTCATTTCTATTTAAACAGAATTTCCCCCAGAGGAGAGGTATTTCCTGTACCCTGAGTAAAGGGAAGCTACAATTATTTTCAATTCAGCCAAATGAATGAAGGCATTTAAAAAGTAAGTTTTAAAAATTATTTTCTTGGGTGGATATGTCTATAAATAAGAAAGTGCATTTCTCCTTTTCAGTATCTGCCACACCTTCCGTGAGGCTATGCTAATCTTTAGGAGAAATACCACCAGGAAACCAGGTTCAGTAGAGACAGTGGAATTAGGAAAATCTCACAGAATCAGTTTTTTATTCATGTGATGTCTTAGAACCACTTTGATTGCTGTTTTTTTCACATTGAATTGACTGATTCTATTGTTTTCTCATCCTATAATCATAGCTTATTATATTGGATCTATGCAAATCTATCTTCTGTGGATCAAAGTGAAATTAAATGGCCTTAATATTTTTTCCACTTATATACAGATTTTCCAGTCACACTATATACTGTGTGCACAAATACTTAATTAGGTACCCACAATATACCTAATGCTTTGTTGGGTGTTATATGAATTCAGAGTAACAGTAATTTACAGCCTAGACTTGTAAGACTAGAAAAACACTAAAGAACAATCTAAGACTGCCCTTGAAGTGGAAAAATAGCCTTTAATCAGACGTGAGTTTGATTGAGTGTTTTTAGCTAAGTTGGATGAGTTAGTTGAAATGGATATACTACCTCTTAACCTTGTAGGCACATAATCAGGATAAAACAAAACATTGTATACAACACACTAGCACAATGTAAACACTCAGTACATGTTACCCGCCACTAGGGAGATCTCAAAGCTATGGAGGTCTCTCAGGTCAGGGAAGGATGTCCTCTTTTGTGGGATGGAGTAATTTGGGGGGAATTCATGGGAGTCCATCTTAAGTTGGGCTCTTAATGGCCTGTGAGAAATAGAGGACCCCAAATGTATAAGAAATCTACAAGTGATTCTAGAACATATTAGCCACAGTAACATTTTTGAAAACAAGGATTGGTAAATGCAGAAACTTTAAACAGGAAATAATTGTAATATCCAGATTTTGAAACCCAAACTCATATGCATCACTTCTCAGGTGATGTCTTTAAATCCGGCTGTAATTAACTATCTCTTTGAGTGGGTGTGGTCAAGACAGGAGGCAAGGTTGGATTTCTCTTGGGACTGAGGCTATGGAGCAGAAGTCAGGAGCCAACTGAAAGCTGAAGGAGAGAGCTGCCCTAACTCTCTTTCTTCTCTGGGAGAGTCATAGATGCCGAATTTGAGGGAAGCAGAAGTGGAGAAGTAGGTAGTTACATGTCTTGGAGCAGCTGTTCAGAGTTACGGACAATAAAAATGCACCAAGAACAAGCTAGAGAGCATGTTGGGTGCCTTCGCACCAGCTGCCCTCTCAGGTTCACTTATATGGGCTGGCAGGTGTATGATAAGTAGGCAGATTGAAGTGCTAGTAGTAGGATGAACATGTGCCTGGGAATTCCTGCTCTGAAACTGGAGGCCCCCTGTGTCCTGGCTGATCCACACGCTGACTTCCACTTTTAACGCTCCCTACTTTTCATCCACACCAGTGGAGTTCGTGTTCTCAATGCTCTCTATGAACATGGCTTTCTAAAATCTTTCTTTATATCCAACTTCAATTTCCAAGGACCAGGCTGAATGAATAGTCCTTGTGTTCCCAACAAGTAATAATCACACCACGACCCTAAAGTTTTTAGACACCTCTCCCACCACCTTCACCCCTACATGTGTCTATTAGACTAAAAACTCTTCAAGGTCAAGAACTGTACTAGTATCTCCTTGTATGCTGCACAGTCCCTCACATCTATTTGGTGGCTCTCAGAGAGCCCTGAACAACTAAGAAACCGAGTTATTTGCTGAATAAATATGTACATACTTTCTTGGGAGATGGTTTACAAAATTAATTTAATTCCCTGGGGATGCTTTTATCAAGGACACTCTACCACATAATGAATGATCATACCTACTTTTTGAGCTCTGACTTCCAAAACATGCACCCATTCTCCAGTTTCCTATTCAGTGAGCTCTGCTGCTCAAGAATTCAGTTCTTCCCTTGTTGTTTCCCACACCTTAGTCTTGGAATTGGTTTGCTGTGTTTTGTAGGAGTCCTTCTGCAAACTCAGGATTACTGTTTCCTCCATGGAATGTTTCCAAGTCATCCTAAGGAGATCAGGCATGCAGTGCCCTGTGTCTTGACTGAATGTTTTTATAGCCACAACCATCACCCCTTGTGTTTCTTTTGTGTCTTTCAGTCCTTGAGGTAAATGACATGCCTAATATTTACTGTTTCACACTGAGTACAGAAAAAAAATCACTCATTATGTGATACTGTTTCCTATAGACATACTAATTTAAAGAAAGGCTACAAATCTGAATTCAGTGAGCCCTTTATACATTATTTTGTCCAGCCTGGTTTATTGACAAAGATGGGAGAGAAAGCATGATTTATGTCCTGTTCCTTTTAAATGGAGTAGAATTCATTTCCTAAATCAACCTTTTAAGGTTAAACTGTAAATATCCTTTGTTCAAGAAATTCTACTTTTATAGAATGACTTTGGTTCCAAGCTATTATGTGGAATCGGTTTGTGCACCATGTCTGGTGCTTAATACTCGCCTAATGCTTGAATTAATCAGCATTGGATTCTTTGCTGGTGTCCTGGGTTCTTCTCATCCAAGGGATTTTTTTAGACGCCTGTAGTGCTTTCAAAGTTAAAAGACAAGCCATCCAATGAATATTTACAAAAGAAAAAGGCTTCAAGCCATCCTGCTCTTCTCCATAGCCCTGCCCCCCAAATTTCCACCACAATCATTACCAACAACAAAAAAATTCCTCCAACTTCCAGACAACTCTTGGGTGAAATTGCAAGGTTGTTTTCCTTTAATGTGAAGCTGACTGAAAACATTGAGATTGCTCCTGATTTGGTCTCCTCACCTCTATGCTAAACCTTGAAGCACACAGGCTTGTCTACAGGATAGAATCTATGGAATCTCATCATCTTTCCCTCCTTGGAATATATCTGAAAAAGTTATAGTAGCTTCAAGAGCCAATCTTGGAGAGAGAAGATAGACTCAGTCTTGCTTAGTTTGGCTTGCTGACATAAACTGTTGATGCTCTCAGTGTTCTCTCATGTGGGCATAGACTATGTCCTATGGCAACAATAGGACAAATCCCTGGGAACCTTCCTGGAGCGTGGAGCAGAGGTGCTAGTAGGATGTGATCTAAGGTGTGGAAACAGGGACAAGCAAGTCCGTATTAGACTGGGTACCTTTGCATTGGTGTTAAAAATTTCCCAAGACTCTACCCCTTTGTCTTTTTCTTTTCTTTTCTTTTCTTTTCTTTTTTTTTTTTTTTGCTCACCTTACAGAGTCATAGGAAAGCCAGGATAAGAATTCTCGTTAGGGACCTTTCAGCAGTGCTCCTCTGGAATTCTCAGCAGGATCACCTGTTCTTGGGTTACCATTCTCTAGTTTCTGGTGACTGTAATATTCAGTGGGTAGGAAAATCTCAACTTGAAGCAGAGAGTGCCTTTCAAAATAATAGCAACTTGGCAACTGCATGAGCTTGTGCTAATTATGTTTCTGTCATTCATCTGTGGTAGATCTTTTGTGCCTCTTGTATAAAATAGCTCCAGGGTATTCTTTCTGCACACTTATGTAAGCTGTGCTCATTAAATAAAGTGCTTAAAGTTAAGTTCCCTTTTAATTTTGTTTTCTAAGATTATCGTAATAGGAGAGAGACTGGACTGCAGCGAGCCCTTTTTTGTAAAGCAGTTAATGGAAACTTGATGTAAGCTCAATTTTTAAAAATGCATAAAGAAGGCAATGGGCCTTATCATTACTTTACACTTTGCTTTTAAAGCCCTCCAGCATTAGCCCCCAGTGCCACAGTAGGGCCTCCTAAGTAGTCATTATCAGGATCTGGATTCTTTAAGTGGAAGGAGTATTAGATTTGTAATCAAAAGACAGACTGGACCACTGTCACTTAGTAGCTGCATAAGTCTCTCAGCTTCTCTTAGTATCTCTTTATCATTTGAAAGTGGGCAAAATAATTTCTACCTTATTGTGAGGTTAAATGATCCTTTTACATGTGTTGATTCCTTTATATAGGTGTCAAAAGCACTTTGTGGACTGACGGATTATACACATATTTGTTGTTATTATTGTTATTGTTGCTATTTTTATTGTTATTAATGCCCAGCTACTTTGCACAGGGACATTTTAAACATGGCTTTCCATGTAGCCTGTTTTATGCTTTGGGATCTAGGTGGAAGGCTTTACAGGACCCTTTGAATATTTCTCTCTTTTTTGTTATTGTTATGGTACCTATATTTTCCCCCAGATTTATTTACATATAATTTACACATAACATTGTATACATTTAAAATGTACAATGTATGATTTGCTATATTTATAAATTGCAGAATGATGGCTACCACAGTGTTAGCTACTGTCTCCATCCCCTGATATACTTACTATTCCTTTTTTTGTGATGAGAACATGAATATTCCTCTTAATAAGAATAATGATAATAAGCAATATTGTATAGGCACATCTTATCTGAAAAATCCCATTTTCTACTATTGGCCCCTATGTTGCCAGCTGGTGATGTGTGGCTAATGGGACCAGTTGAGGCTGCACAGTGTGAAATTTGTATTCTTAGACCACGCTACATACATGTTAGTTTGATTGACCTTTACTGACACTTTCTCAGCTTGGGCAATTTTTAAAAAATATATGTATTTATTGATTTGAGAGAGAGAGAGAGCGAGAGACATCAATGTGAGAGAGAAATATCAATCAGTTGCCTCCCATTTGTGCTCCAACTGGGGATTGAACCCACAACCTAGGGACGTGCCCTGGCCAGGGATCAAACTCATTACCTTTTGGTGTACCAGACAATGCTCCAGCTTACTGAACCACCTGGCCAGGGCTCAGCTTGGGCAGTTTTGAGGACATTCTGATTCACATGCCATGACAAAGAATTCCATTTTGTTTTGTGACAATAGCACTTATTCAGGACTGTCACTGTAGACTTAAAACCACTTAAAACAATGTTAGCTCTTTAAGTTGAATATGTCAGGTCAAATAAGACCAATTGCTACTTCCACATATCTTATCTTTTATCCTGAAAGACAATGGTTTTAACTTCTGCATGTATAAATTTATAACATGGTTTCTATAATGAAAAACTGGCCAAGTACTAGTACGCCCCAGCGCTGGATTTGCACAGGTAATAGTTTTGATATTAGCAGAAATACATTGAAATAGGTGGTATATTTGGTATTTTACATTGTCAATACATCCTTTTATCCATATGTACATATGTATTTATTGTATATAGTAAGTAAAATCTTTAGCTAATATTCTCAGTGACAAATAATGAAATATGTTTGTGGTCTATTTGAAAGCATCTACTATAAAAGTGTGAATGCAGAGTAGTAACATATTGATAGAGAAACTGATAGTTGAAACAAGTTAAGAGGTTTCTTTTTAGTCTGAATAGTTATATTTAATTAGTATCATTGGAAGATAACTAGCATCCATTATGTGATAAAACATTCTAAGGGATAATGAGGTCTATCCAGAACATATCCAGCCATGTACTATGAAAAATAGAGGCATTTATTGAAGAAGATAAAAGGTACAAGAAACATAGTACATAGGACTATTATGCCTTGGTCCCTTTCAAAGTAGGCACTTTGGGACCTCACACAGTGCTTCCAGTCGCCATCAGCTGCCCTGTCATATTTTTCTGAATCTCATTGATGGTCTGAAATCTCTTCTCTTTCAAAGGTGATTTTAGTTTTGGGAAAAACCAGAAGTCACAGGGCACCAGACCTGGGCTGTATGGGGGGCTGAGTCACCTGGGTAATTTGATGTTTCACCAAAAAACTCTGCATGAGATGTGATGCATGAGCAGGCACATTGTCATGATGAAGCTGCCAGCCACCAGTTGCCCATAACTGCGGCCTTCTGAATCATCCGAATAGTTTCCGTGGAGGAATGTTCAAGCTTAAAGCAAAATTTGGTGCAGATTCATTGCTCTACTTGCACAGTCATTTTGAATGCAACATCCACACAGCACACATGCCCACTCAATGGTGTCTACCACCCCCACTGACTAGTACAGCGAAGTCATCATTGTTCATGCATGCGCATTCCAGTCCACTTTCGTTGGTTGCCAGGTTACATTGCTGTTGTGCAAACCGTTTTTGTTATATTAACAGTGGCTGGACTTTTCTGGATAGACCTCATATATTATGGATTGGAGAGGAGGGCAAAGAGAGAAACCTGCAATAAATTAATATATATTTTTTTTGTTTTTAGGCACAAATTACATTTGTACCTAAAAAGTCATATACATTTTCCCAATAGCTCCATAGTTCTTGTTTCATATTATGTAATGCACAGAGTAATATATTATCCTAAGTAACTCTGACCTCATCTATTTTAACTCTTGTGTTTCAGATTTCCCACTAGTATTGCTCCTGGGGCAATACTAGTGGGAAAAATTTAGGTTTATTTTTATTTAATAGTTGGATGATGGTGATATTGTTTGATTCAAATAACACTTGTCTTCAGTGAAGAGTCATTTTAGCAAAACATCCTATTTGTGTTGTGCCCTTTACAATGATGAGTTTAATTTATCATAATTCTTTTTTTTTCTGTGAGGAGTGTTTTTTAAAGTGTTAGAAAAATATCACAGCATTCGAAACATTAGAGGTTGGCCTCTGACACATTTGAAGATTCAATGAAAATGGACGTGATATTTCTTCTTTAAACTATCATAAGTTCTTTATAGTTTCTGCATTTCCTCTCCCTTTCTCACAGACATCATTATTAAGACATACTGTACTTACTATACTAAACTAAAACTGAACATAGCATAGGCTCTGTGGTATCTGCTTATAACTAGTTTACAAGTTAAAATTTTCTGAGTGTTGATTATGTACCAAGTATCATAGGGGCACCTGAGCAGGATATGATGTGGTGTTCAACTCCAGAAAGTGTGGTAGATGCTTGGAAACTGAAGGAAAATGATTGCAAAGGCAGCATTTAGAACAAGTGCTTGGCCAGGGTAGAGGAGGTCAATCCCAAAAAGAAAGGGATTGATCTAAATTAAAGTCTTAAAAGAATTATTGAATTTTTGAGTTTTCCAGCTGGAAGGTTCAGTTCCTTTAGAATACAGACATGGAAACTGAAGTCATTCATCTGGCTTCAACAAAACTTGGGCAGAGCAAGGATTAGAGCCATGTGTGTGATTGAGGGTCCAGAGAGTTGAAGGAGGTAGAACTTGAGCTGGTTCCAGAAGGATGGATTAATAGAGAACAAAGCATCAATGAATGAGTGTCCATGACTAACTAAGGGCGAGGGGTATGATTGAATTCCCCCTGTAGCCAAGGAAATCGAACTGGTATGGCGAAGAGAGTTTACACAAAAGATACTGAGAAGTAATTTTGGATAGACTTAGGGTGTTATCAGGGAGCTCTTGAAAGTGAAAGAGAATGTATTGACTTGATGACATGGGAAATAAGGAGTTATTATACAGACTTTTGTGTTCAGGAGAAATAAAAAAAAGCTTAAGAAAATTAGTCTAAACGCTATGCTTAAAATGTTTGAAGGGCACAAGACTGGAACCTGGAGACTGTCCAAGAAATTGCTGCTATAACTCATTATGGGCCTCAATGCGGAGAAGGGAGTGGCACTGGGTATTGAGGAGAAAGGACAAATCAGAGACATTTTGTTTTTCATTTTGTTTTTGTTTTTTTTTTCAAATCAGAGGCATTTTGAAACAAGCAGTGATGGGATTTTAAAATTGAATATGGAAGATAGAAGAAAGGGTCAAAGATAACTCATAGTGTCCTGGTTCAGGATGCTGAAGAAAGGATCTTGAACAGAGAGAACCATTTTAGGAACTAGTGAACAAGTAAACCCTTTCATCCGGTGCTATGGCTGTGCATGGAGAAGCTTCTTTAGCAGCTAGTGCAGAACATCACGACTGACATCACATAACCTACATACCTCTTTGGCCCCTGGAGGCCCAAATTCAGAACTCACACATCACACATCTGTTGCATTCTGCTGGTCGAAGTTAGAAGAATGGGCCAGAATCCAGGGAGAAAATAAATAAACTCCAACCCTTGAGGAGAGGGAAAGATTTCCAAAATTGCATTGCGGAACGGCATACATACAGGAGAAGAAAGAATTTTTGGCATTTTTTGCAATGTACCAAGAACATTTTTATTGTAATATGTTTATGATTACAGCAAAAAATGTATTTGGTAAACAGGAAAAAAATTTAGACTGGAAACATGGGACTACTCAGGACGTTCTTGTGATAAACCAAGAGAACAGTTATGGGTATATCAGTGCACTGGCAATGAGATTAGACAAATGTGAATGAATTCAAGTAAATATTAAGGTGGAAAAACTTGAAAACCAATTTGATGTGGAGAAAATTGAATGGTGACTACTAAGTTTCTTGTTTGGGCAAGTGGAAAAGAAGCTGATGACAGCCACCAAAACATGGAATACTGCATGAGGACCAGGCATGGATGGGAAGGTGAGGATGGCTCTTTGGGTAAGGCTGAATTCGATAGGCGACTAGGATTTCCATGAAAAAAGAAAGGCAGAGATCTCCCCTAAAGATGAGAAGGACAGTAATAAGGTTTTAAGGAAACTGGTGATACAGCTAGCTGTCTTTGGGAGTAGAGGAGACAGAAGACAGGAAAATACAGGGTTATGGACAGTGTTGAACACTGGAAACCATGAATTTGGGTGGCTCAAGGCTGCCACATTGGACAATTTTTTCCAGTAATGTTCATTCATTCCTACATAAGTGTAAAGAATGCTGTGGGTCACCCATTGACATTCAGTAGGTTCTCAGTAAAATGTCTTTGCTCAATGTAAGAAAAAGAAGTGTAGGCAGAGATTTCTGACGATCTCTTAAAAGGCAATATTCAGGAGCAGCTACATATTTTGCTGGACACAATCTCAAAGGAAAATACTGAGCCCTTAGTTTAAAAAATGTGGAGAAGGTCAAGATGGGCACAAGAAAGCATTAAACCAAGCTGGGGTCCCTGTTCAGTGTGTGGCCCTCTGTGACTGCGTAGGTCACACACCCTCCCATGAAGCTGGTCTGGAAATGGAGATACTATCTGGGGACTGAGGAGAATACAATCACTGGGTGAAAGTTTGGATATTTTTTTTTGAATATCTTTTTCCTTTCTCTTCTTTTGTCAAACGTGTAAGTAAGTGAGGTAATAAAAATGATGGATGCTAGGGAAGAGGTGGCCATGGAAAAGGATTTGGTGGCATGATACATTTAAAAGCTGACCCTCACTATTCATCTGTGCCCATTTAAATGGAAAAGCTGATCTCTGGCCTCAAGCCCTATATCACAGTGTCAGCTCTGTGACAGCCGTGGTGAGTTCTCAAGCAATAAAATATTAAAGTTATCACCGTAAGCACAGTTTTCCAAAAATCCTGTTTTCTTACAAATTTATGAAACTTTACTCTTCATCTTTTTCCTTCTCTTTGAATCTATCTGAATGTTGACATCATTGTATGGTGCAAAGAAAGATCATTCTTTAACTTATTGAAGACCATTCCCATAGTCAAGAGAATAAGAAACAGAATTTGAAATCCAAGTTGTGTTAAGTATGCTGGTCCCAGTGAGTTATATCTTCTGCAGCACAGTTCGTATTGCCGAGACATAAACTCGCATCCTCATTTTCATTAGTTTCAAAGAGTTTGCACTTGAGGGGCTGTGGGGTTACCGTGGAATCAGGCTCACCACGCTTACTTGAAAGGCAAATGTGAAATTGCACTCAAACTTTAGAATTTTTATAGCAAGAATGAATTTGGAGATAGTGATCGTGTATTATAATCTTTTCCTTCTGTAAATGAGAAACCAGAGACCCAGAGCTATGGTTTGCTCCAGATCAGCTGGATAGACATGCCTGGTGAGAATCTGAAGTGTCACTCCCACAGCCTCTGAATATGCTGTGAGCATCCATCCCCAAAGAACAACTAACTAAACAAAAATCCAGCCCTGTCCCACTTCTTTCCACTACACTGTCTCCGACACGGATATAATTTATGCAGGGAAGTGCATTATGATCAGAACAAAAGCTTACAATTTTAACAATGGAAAATGACTAAGTTCTGACCAGTATTGATTTTTTTCAAATTATTTTGAAAGGGCAGTTGCGAAAATTAAGAACATAAAGCCTTTAAAAAAATAATAGCAAAATAAAACGTCCCTTTATTTGTATGAGGGAAGGATAAAAGAGAAAATCAGTCATTTCAAGAGGAATTTATTTTAGGTAATGCTGACCACAGAGTGAATTTCTATAAACAAAGTTATAAATTTTTCAATAGCTTCAGTATAACATTGCATTACTTATTTGTGAATTTAAAGTGAAGGAAATCACAGGCTATAATGAAGCAATTTTTTAAAGATTATACATTTAAAAACAACAATTTTATAATAAATATTAAAATACTAAGTGTATTTGTATTTGTATATATATCTTATATATGTTCTACTTTTTTGAGGGTGGCATATCTATATAAGTTATTTAGAATTATTTTGAATGAGAGATTGTCTATTCTCCCCCATTTATTTATTTATTCAATCATATATTTGTCAGTATAGACTCAAAGATATATATTTTATATTTTTTGTTAGAATCCCATACTACCTTATATATTTTGTTGCACGAAGTGTTTTAGGTTTGGCCTTTGGGAACTCTTCCAGCTGAATTTGCATATATTCTACCTGATAGTTTTCAAACAAATGTGATATACTCTTAAAAGACACTAAGATATATTTTATATTTACAGTCAATCTACTACCTTGAAACAAAATAGTAAAATTTTCAAGTGGATCATTTTCTGTGATTGCACCAAGTAAAGTTTAAATTTAATATCCAGCCATTCAACAGATGTTTATTGGGTCCCTGCACTGTAAGGCACTGTGCTGGGTGCCATGGGAGGTTTGAGGATGACTCACACACAGCCTGCAGTCTCCATCGTCTTACAATCCAGCATGTTAATTCAGCATGTCAGTTCCCATGCAGTACAGGAATTTAGGAATCATAGACAGATGCAGAGAAGGGGCAGTGGCAGTTCACGAGTGGTAGAGCACACTTGCAGCCTGGAGGATGTTTGAAGAGATCCTGAACTTTTCAGCGTGAGATGGACCTTGAAGGACAGAAAGGATTCGGATGTGATGAGATGGGGAGGCTAGTTTGACCTGTGCACAGAGCAGAGCGAGCAGGACTTGGTAGCAGGAAAATAAATGCCACTGTGGGGATAGGCAAGTATTTCCGTTTGACTGGAACTGCTGGTTTTTTTGGCTGTGGATTTATAGACAATATATTTAGTTTAAGTGGTGGCTATATACTTCTTTTACAGATGGAGTTTAATTTTAGCTTAGGAATTTTTTAAGGGGAAAAAGTCATTCTGACATTAGGATGTGTAATAAGAATATTGACATCACTGTTGGTGTTCTTTCTTTCTTTCTTTTTTTTGTAAACACCCTCTTTGTGAAGCTCAGAGTTGTCGAAATTAGTAGTGTAAATGTTTACTCCTATTTTGTTTGCAGAAGAAAACTTTTTGACCCAGTCTTAACCTTCACTTTAAAATTTGAAGGACATAAAAATATTTCTCATTGTAGTTTTACTTTTCATTTTCCTTAGTTAATAATATTAAACATATTTGAATTTGCTTATTGACCATCTATATCTCTTTGGCAAAGTGTCAAGTCTCCTCCCCCCACCACCTTTTTAAAGCTGGGCTGCTTCTTTTCTTATTTATTGGTTGTAAGTTCTTCATTTTTCTAGATACAAGGTCTTTATCAGATGTCCTTGCATTTGTTTTCTTCCCAGTCTGTGGCTTGTCTCTTCTTTTCTTAACAATGTCTTTCAAAGAGCAAATGTTTTTTATTAGATAAAGTCCAATTTATATTTTCTCTTATTGTTCACACTTTTTTGGTGTATCTTATCTAAGAATTCTTTGCCCAACCCAAAGATATCACGAAGATTTTTCTCCTATGTTGTCTTCTATAAGTTTTATTTTTAGGTTTAAGATTTACATTTAGTTCCATGATCCATTTTGAGTTAATTTTGTTTAATATCCTGCAAAGTTATTTTTAAAATGGTTTTTGAAGTCCTAGATTTCATATTCAAATGCAAAACCCAAAATATGTACCTGGATTTTTTTATTTTCTTATATACAAGGGCTGTCTCCATTTTGTTAATGCATATAGAGAGTTGACTGGGAGACAGAATTTCTTAAAAGATAAATTTCTCTGTTTCCTTTGTCTCCTGTATTTTTTCTTCTCCTCCGGTGCAATCAACATCAATTAGATTTTTTTATAATGTTGTTTCTGTTTTTAATTTTCAGTTTTATTCAAAAGATTGAGAAGCTCTGGAGAGTGTAATGAAGTTAGTGAAAATATGTATACGGAGGGAGAGTAGAGAAGAAATAGTATAATTAACACAGAGGAGTAAGCAGGTAGGTGAGGGAGCAAAGCTTATACTTCAAGAAATCTGGCTTGAATATAGAGGACAAAGTAGGAAGAACAAGGGGTCATTAGTGTTTTATTCTACAGGTGGAAGAAAATAAGATTGGGAGGTGCCTTCCCAAATCACCACCTCGGGATTGGGAGGTGCCCAAAAACAAAGTAACCACCCGAGAGAATGTACAGAGGATGAGACAACTATATGATAGGGTTGTGGGAGGATGTAGAAGGGAAAAAGGCGTTAAAGATAAATTCCAGCATTTCAAGGCTTGTGGACAAGAAAAATGGTGTGTGTAGTGGCAGAAATGAAGGAGTTGGAGATGAAAGTCCAGTTGAAGATGATGAAGATATTGGCTTTTACAATTATGTTCTTTTGCAAAAGGTAGTGATTGACTTTTAGTCTTCAGAAATACAATCCAGGGTTTGGGTTGGAGTGAGGATCATTATAGAAATGATAGTTGAAAATATAAGAGCAAGCTCTCTATGGATAAACAAAGTGAAAGAAGAAAAGGCAATGATTTAACTTTTGGAGGTGCATATAGTTAAAAATTAAGGGGGCATATAAGAAGCAGCTGAAGGAAATCAAGGAAGAGTGTTCAAAGAACTAGCAGAGCCCACAGCCTAGATAGTATATGAACAGATGGAAAAGCTTCAGGAAGGATCCACTGATCTTCTAGATACAAACGGCAGAGACCAAGCAGAATAGCACCCACTAAAGACAATTACATTTGTTCAGAAGAATGCCTCTGTGACTTTGAAGAACAACAGCAGGGAAGAAGGAAACAATACAGGAGAGAGAAAAAGGGCCACTATCTCTTAGATGTTTCCTAGATTGTATGTTTTGACAGCTCTTAATAAGTGTTTGCAAACATTTAACAAAGTTAAAAACACTTCGTTACTGAAAAAGTTCAAACTCTATCTCTTACAACATTTGGTAGCCTTCGACAGGCTAATAATGTGAATTACTGATCCCTAAAGAAGGGACTAAAACAATGCATCTTTTCCTACTTACTGGGCTTTGCATCCCTCTCCTTCCTGGAGGTTCCCTTCCAGTGAGGGAAGAGAGATGAACAAATAAGCCAGTAAAGTTTATAGACTACATTAAGTGAGATGCTATAAATATTATGGATAAAAGTCAAGCAGAGAAAGGGAATAAATGTGTTGAAGTGACCAACTTTAAGGGTGCTCTGGGATAGATGACATATTAAAGACCAGAAGTTTTGCTGGTGGAAGTGGGGTTCTTGAAGTATCACAAGAAAAGCATTCCAGGAGACCAACAAAGGAGGACAAGGACTGGTGATAAGATCCATTTGCAGCATCAGGTGCAAAAACAAAAGAGTGCCGTCCTGGTCCCCAATGTCCCATTTCCATTCATCGGGGCCATGGAAAATCAGGACCATGAATAGGGCCAATGTGCAGAGATTCTGTGACATATTAAAGCTTAGTCCTTTGGAGTCCACACAGTTTGCTGCAGCCCCAGTGGCTGTGAGACCCACGTGATCGCTACAGAGGATCACGTGGCAAATGGCGAATGAATGGAGCAAACACGAATGCATGTTACTGGAGAGAAAGTGGGAGAGGGGAGAAAGGGGAGACGGAGAGAAGGAGAGAGAGAGAAAGAGAGAGAGAGAGAATGGATTTGTTCCCTGGGATTATATTATCTGAGGCTTGGGAAAGACCAGGTACTTTTCCAAAATAACCAATCAACTAGCCAAGCTTTCGTGGTCTTGGACTGGGTCCATTCTGGATCTTCTGGGGTTGTGTCTTTTACTCAATCTGATTTTTTCCCAGGTTAGACTGACCTCTTCTACTGTCGCCATTTTGAATCCTATTGTGCACGCCTCCTGGAAGTAGGTGCCTCTGCACCACTTGGACTTGTACTGCTTGTGCTGCACTTATCCTCCCTACCCACTCCCCGACCACAATCCAGCCAGGAGGGCAGGCTGCTCCCTACATAGGGGAAGGGAAAGGGTGTTAATCTCTTTGGAGGGACAATGCTGTGATCCCCTGGGGACTGTGTGAAGCTGTAGCTTCCAGGTGAAGCAAGCAGGCTTCTTAATATCTGATTCCTTTTCCCCACTTCCTTTATTAATAACTAGCTACCTGCACTAACAGAAGGAGGTGATGAAACCAACCATGCTACCCTCAAGGTGAATCACATTCCAAGTGCGAAGCTGCAGAGGCTGGAGCAGCCTAATATGTTTGCAGAACAACAAAGACAGTTGGGCTGGAAGGGAGAGTAGTAGGAGGTGTGGTCAGAGGTGTGTGTCTGAGACTGTTTTTGAAGGTGCTTTGACAGAGTGCCATTCCTGGGACTGGGACCTTACATGGGGTCTTCTAGAGTGGGTTTCTGGTTTTGTGTTTCCCATCAGTGTCAGCAGGTCAACATCATTTCTTCCTCCTTCTCATTTTGGTAAGTGGTTTATTGCCACAAGAGGAGCCTGGGGAGAGTGCCTTCTGTTTTGACCTAGTCTGGAAGAGCAGAGCATGATTTTGTGTGGCTTTGGAGAAACAAGTAGAAGCAAGTAGAGCATGCCAGTTTGGCTAAGGATGTCTGGAGAAGAAGAGAGTTATTGAGTCACAAATAGGAGTCTGGAGAGCAATAAGTAAAGACTAAAGATTTGGAGGGGTTGGAGGGGTTGGGCAGGAGAGGAAGAGGAGATGGAAAAGGCAATCGTTTCCTGTATTTATGCACTGCATACCAAACAGTCAAACACAGATTTGTTGGGGATCTTTCTGCCTGGGATTCTCTCTAGTAGGATTTATAAAATTAGAGATTCCTGGTGATACATAGCTATTTTTATTGGAAGTTTTCTTCATAGCTGAACTTTAAGAAACAACCTGTTTTCTTTAGTACATAGGGTCATTCCCTGTCTCACTCTGGGAAAATACATCTCTTTAACTGGGTCTTTTTGTTTTTTTAATAGCATGTAAAATATTCATGTCAGAATTCATTCATTCATTCATTCATTCATTTATTCATATATATTTTATTTTTTAGATCTGTTTTAGGTTTGCAGCAAAATTGAACAGAAAGTACAGAGCATTCCCATATACCACTAGTCCATACACACAGCCTTCTACATTATTAACATCCCAGAGTGGTACATTTTTTACAATTAATATGGCATTTTTTATGTTTGTTTTTTATTTTTTATTGTTGTTCAATTATAGTCATTCCCATTTTCCCCCCATTACTCTCCCCGCCCTGTCCCCGCACTGTTGTCTTTGTCCTTGAGTCCTTCATACATGTTCCTCGACTTGACCCTTCCCCTTCTTTCCCCCATTCTCCCCCTCCCCCTCCCTCCTGGTTGCCGTCAGTTTGTTCTTTATTTCCATATCTCTGGTTCCATTTTGCTCACTTGTTTGTTTTGTTGGTTAGGATAAGTGGCATTTATTTTTAATATAATGGAATGAGAAGTAAAAAGGCAGTATCTTTTTTTGAAGTAGGCGTGATTAAAATGTAACTGTCCACTCTTATCTCTTTTTATTTTTTTAAAGACCTTGTTTCTTTATCCCCTACATCCAAAACTTAGTAGTAATTTTTAAATAACTGTCTTAAACTATGTTATTTGTACATGAAATTACTTTCGAGGACAGGCATGAGGTCTACTGTAATGTTAGCTAAATTACAGATGACTAATTTTAGCAAAGGTCCATCCTTTAGTTCTGAGGTGGAGGGGATTCCAGGTTCCCAGGTGTTTAGATGGATCTACTGGGAGGTTCTGCTGGAGCTAAGAATTATTATAGTAATTGGTTAGTCTCAGGCTGCTTCAAATGGGCATCTGATGAATGAATATGCTAACATCTCATTATAAATATAAATAAAGCATGGTTGGAGGTCTTACCCAGACAGGTATTTGGGAGGAAGTATTTGTGCGTGTAAATATTTCACAATGTATTTAAATTGGATGCTTAGTTTAACTTAATAAACCGAGAGACATTTTCTTTCTTCAGTTTTTCATCTTTCTAATCCACCTGAGAAAGAGGTTTTTGGTTTTTCCTTCATATTTTAATGCCTGATTTCTATAATCATTGAATTTTTAACATAGAAAAAACTGAAATAGGACAGAAAGAGGGGTGATAGCAGAGTCCGTTTACAGGTAAAACAACAAAGCAGAGTGGAGATTTTTCATCTTTTCATTAACTTAATCATCATCTTTATTTCAAAAACTTTGTTTAATTATCGACATATGTAAGACACTGTGTTTGGGGCTGGACACATGAGGAGGTCACAGCCTCTGCCCCCAAGGAAGTGGAGTGTGAATAGATGACTCAGCTTCAAGCCTCTCTCCTTTGCCCTTTCTGTACTTCCCTCTTTCTTTTGTCTTTCCTTCTTAGGCTGTAGAAGTAATAATAGAAGTAAACCTTAAACAATTTGTATACAATATAGGTTGTTTCTCTCCTAACCTAATTTAACTGTTACAAGTGATTCCTATGTAATAAAAATCATTGTTATGAAGGTTGTTGGTATTTTTTAAAAAGTGATTTGGT
Source organism: Mormoops blainvillei (assembly GCA_004026545.1). Taxonomy (NCBI): domain Eukaryota; kingdom Metazoa; phylum Chordata; class Mammalia; order Chiroptera; family Mormoopidae; genus Mormoops; species Mormoops blainvillei. The sequence continues at coordinate 285,003 of PVJD01000332.1, forward strand.
ATTATGCCATCTACTTCTTTTTTTTTAGGCTGTGATTTGCCATCATGTTCTCCCTATATCATAGAAAAGTTAGTGGTTTTAATATCTTTGCTTATTAAATACTTTCACTAGCCAACGCAGTTTCTTGACCTTGATTCCTTCCATCTATATTTTAGGTAATTTAAAATACCTTTCTCTTCAATTAAGTTCTGGAGTCTAATAGTCATCTCTATTTGGTTTTTTTCACCTTTTTCAAATTTATCCACTTCTGGGAACTAAGACTTGCAGATGTTGTGCCATTAACCTTGTTTCACTTTTGTTTTTGGTGACATCTTTTCTGCAACCCTAAGTAATTCTGATTATTTCAGTCACCATGTTGCCTTATAAACATGATTATCTTATCAGCACTCTCACATCTTCCCTGTGGTGGGTCTTCTCTCCACCAAATTTTTCTATTTCATAAAATAAATAATTGATTCCAAGCTCTTAATCCAGAGGATATCCGCAGTTGCATTTTGTCTAATGACATTTATTTTCTACCCATATTAATGCTGTCATTGACTCCTTTTGACAATCTTTCTTACACCCTCGGGGTTTAGAACTCAGATAATTATCAGTGGCTAAATAAATGTTATCTAATGCTTTTTAACATTAAGACACATATGCTTTGGCTCAGGGGATAATGATATTAACTTTAAAATAGAAAGTTATTTTTGGATGCATTAACAAACCCCCCTGGGCAATACCTTTCCCTAAAATTCAACTGTGTTAATTTTATATAATTACAGGGTAGGAAAAAAGTAGGTTTATAGTTGCGAGTATGCAAAATACAGAATTAATTCTCGTATTATTATTTATTAATTATTGTATTATCTTCCATATGAACCTACTTTTGCCCCACCCTGTATAAGAATTAAAGAGAAACTTCAATTTGAGACAACAGTTGACAATTTTGAAACTTCCAGTTGAGGAAGTTATAAGACTACCATAACATCTGATATTTTCATTGTATACATTCATCTTTTATCTTGAAGTGTATCCTCATTTCTATATTATAATGATGAGAAACTGGAACTGCAGAGAAGTGTGATCTCCAATGCAGGGTGCAGAGTAAGCCCCAGCAGTGAAAAGATGAGGAGGCTGTGCTAGGCTTACCTAATGACTGTGACGTAGATGGCCCTAGTAAAACCATGCTATAACAACTGAGTCATTCACTGAATGAGCACTGAGACCACTTCTGCAGAGCTGGTAGACTCATTAAGGGCTGGATTGCCTATCTTGTACCTCATTATATTGCAGATTTGATAGTACAGTAACTGATATGTAATAGGGCCCACCTACATATTTATTGAGTCACTTAATCAATAGGGTGCAGAAGCTAAGTGGAGGGAAGCCAGGATGGGGGAGGCGACAGGTGTCCGCGTTTCTGAGAGTTTTGCACACCCACTCCAGATAGTAGAACAATGAAATTCCTTACTGTCATAAACTTTTTATTCTAACGAGGATAGCAAACTTTTTGTGTACAGGTCAGAGAGTAAATATTTTAGACTTTGCTGCCCACATATAGTTACTGTCACTTCTATTTTTTTTAAACATTTTTAAAATGTGGAAATTGTTCTTAGCCTTCAGGCAATACAAAAACAGGGCTGAGCTGGATTTGACCTGAGGGCTGTAGTCTCTTGGCTATAGAACAAAGTCATTAGACAATTATCCAGAGAGTACATGTTACACTATCTGTTTCACCTGAAGCTGTAATCAGCCCTTCAAGGCCTTTCTGTAAATCATTTGAGTATGGTCCAAGGCTTGTTACAGAGTTACACAGTAATAGGGCTTCGCTTTTTCAATTTTATAACTTTATTAAGATATAATTTATAATCTTCTTACTCAGATTTTGGTATTGGATTATATGGGCTTGTAAAACGAGTTGAGCAGTGTCTCCTACTCTTCTTTTTTCTGAAAAAGTTTGTGTAAGATTGGTATTATTTCTTTCTTAAATGTTTCTTAGAATTTATTGGTAAAACCAGTTGGGCCTGAAATTCTCTTAGGGAACAATTTTCAATAAGGAATTCAATTTCTTTAATAGATAGAAGCCGTTCAGTTTTTCTTTCTTCTTGTGTCTGTTTTGCTGAGTTGTAACTTTCAAAAAATTCATCCATTTCATCTAAGTTGTCAAATTGTTTGAAATAAAATTGTTCTTAGTATTCGGTTCTTATAATGTCTTTAAGATCTGCATGGATAAATATTTCCTGATATTAGCGTTCTCTGTTCTTTCTCTTTTTGCTTAATCAATGTACCCAGAAGTTGGTCAATTTTGTCGATCTTCAAAAAAAACAACTTTTGGCTTTGTTAATTTTTTCTATTATTTTCCTGTTTCCTATTCTATTCATTCCTACTTTTTTTTAACCTCTGTTATGTCCTTCCCTTGACTTACTTTGAGTTCACTTTACTCTTTTTTTTTAGCTTCTTAAGCTAGTCTTATGTTCTTGATCTAGTTTTCTCTTGTTTTCTAATACAAGTATATATGTTTTCCTTAAAGCACTGCTTTAGCTGTATCCCACAGATTTTGATATGTTGAAGTTTTGTTGTCAGTTAAAAATATTTTGTAGTCTTCCTTATGATGGCAATTCATATATTATTTAGAAATATAGTTTAATTTCATATCCTTGAAGTATTCTTAGGCGCCTTAATATTATCAATTTCGAATTCAATTCAACTATGTCACACAACAAATTTTGTATAATTTTGATTCTGAGGTTTTCTGACCTCCATGGTTTCTGATGATAATTTCATGATTCTTTGAATGTTTATTTCCTGTTTGTAATACATCATTTTACCCTAGCTTATTTCAAGATCTGTATGTATGTATATAGTTTTTAGCAGCTAATTATGATGTATCTAAACATAGTATCCTTTTAATTTATTTTGTTTGGGGTTCACTGAGTTTCTTAAATCTTTAAGTTCTTTGTTCTTACCTACTTTGAAATGTCTTCAGCCATTATTTCTTCAAATATTTTTTCTGCCTCAATATCTTTCCTCTCTATTTTTCCAATTAAAAATACTTTAGGTCTTTCATGCCACCTCAAATGACTCTGTGGTTTCAGACATGCTTTTTCCCCCTTTCCGTTCTTCAGATTAGATTATTTCTCTCGATCTCCTATCAAGTTCTCTGCCTTTTTCCTCTGCTATAAATCTATCCACTAACTTTAAAAAATGTTTCCATTATTCAATAAATGGTGCTGGGAAAATTGGACAGATACATGCAGAACAGTGAAACTAGACCACATTCTTACACCACACACAAGAATAAATTCAAAATGGATTAAGGACTTAATTATTAGACCCCAAAACATAAAAATCCTAGAAGAAAACATAGGCAGCAAAATCTCGAGCATTGCTCATAGCAATATTTTATCCTATATATCTCCCCAGGCAAGAGAGACAAAACAAAACAAAAAAAGAAATTAACGGGACTACATCAAACTAAAATTTTTTTCACAGCAAAGGTGACCATCAACAAAATAAAAAGACAGCCCACAGAATAGGAGAACATATTTGCCAATACATCTGATAAGAGGTTAATATCCAAAATTTATAAAGAACTTACAAAACTCGACACCAAAAAAACAAACAACCCAATTTTAAAAAATGGACAAAGCACCTGAATAGACACTTCTCCAAAGAGGATGTAAAGATGGCTAATAGATACATGAAAAGATGTTCAACATCATTAATCATCATAGAAATGCAAATTAAAACCACAATGAGATACTATCTCACACCTCTCAGAATGGCTATCATCAATAAATCAACAAACAAGTTCTGGCAAGGATGTGGAGAAAGGGGAACCCTTTTGAACAGTTGATGGGAATGCAGATTGGTGCAACCACTGTGGGAAGCAGTACAGAGATACCTCAAAAAATGGATCTACCTTTGTCCCAGCTATCCCACTTCTGGAAATATATCCAAAGGAACCCAAGACACTAATTCGAAAGAATATAAACACCTGTATGTTCATTGTAGCATTATTTCCAATCACCAAGATATGGAAGCAGGCCAGGTACCCATCAGTAGATGAGTGGATAAAACAACTGTGGGACATTTACACAAAGGAATATTACTTGGCTGTAAAAAAAGGAGAAAATTTTACCCTTTGCTATAGTATGGATGGACCTAGAGAACATTATACTAAGTGAAATAAACCAGTCAGAGAAAGGCAAATACCATGTGATTTCACTCATAAGTGGAATCTAATGAACAAACTGAACTAACAAGGAAAATGGGGTCAGGCTCATTGGTAGAGAACAGGATGATAGCTAGAGGGGAGCTGGCTGAGGGGTAGTGGGATTGAGCATTTTTGGACAAGGAAAAAGGACTCATGGACTTAGACAACAGTATGGCGATTATGGAGGAAAGGGAGCTATATGTGGAATAAATGGTAATGGAAAAAAATACAATAAAACAAAAAGAAATATACATTAGAAACATACCAGTTTTAAGAAAATATTTGATATGGTTTGGTGCTATAGACTGAATCTTTCAGCCAAAATTTATATGTTGGGACTTAATCCCCGAAGTGTTGTGTCCTTTGAGAGGCGATTAGGGTGCAAGGATGGAGCCTTCATGTTGGCAATTAGGATTCTTATAAAAAAGACCCCAGGGCGTTCCCTCATCCCTTATTCCATGTGAAGACGTAGTGAAAAGATGACTGTCTGTGAACCAGAAGTGGGACCTTATCATACACAGAATGAACCAGCACCTTTATCTTGGACAGCCCAGCCTCCACATCTGTAAGAAATACATTTCTGTTGTTATGTCAAAAAAATTTTTTTTTCAGATATTGTATTTTTCAATTTAAAAAATTCAGTTAGCTCTTTTTTATTTTTTTACCATTTTTGTTTCTTTGCTAAGATTTCTTTTTCTCCCATTCATTTTAAGTTTATTTGCCTTTTCTTCATGTAGCATAATTATAGTTACTTTAGTGTCTTTGATTTAATATCTGAATCATCTCAGGATTGGCTTCTATTGATTATCTTTTGTCTTCAGACTGGGTTACAGACCCCTACTTCTTTTATATCATGTAACTATTGATTATATCATAGACATTGTGAATGTTAATGTTGTGTAGACTTTGAGCTCTGTTGCATTTTCCTAAACCCAACAAATTGTTTTGGTTTTAGTAGACAGTGAAGTTGATTACTTCTGCTTGGCAGTAAATCAAATTTCAGTTTCGTTCTCTAAGCTTTAACTGTGCTGTTCTGGGTCTGTCCACTTTGAGTAAGGCCGAGAGATCTGTGTGATCATGCAAAGAATTAGGGGCTTCTTTCTCTGTCTCTTTGCCCTCTTGGATGTCTCCGCTGCGCTCTGGCCACAGGGATTCCTGTCCGTGAACCTCTAACTAGAAAGGTAGCAATAGCTCTCTCAGAGTTTTAGCTGGTTACACTGCAGAGCTGCTCTGTGATTTTGCTCACCCTCAGGCCAAAGTTGCAAAAGAAAAATGTGACTGGGAAACTAATCTCCATCTTGATTCCCCTCACCCCCAAGTTTGGCTGCATTCTCTTGTCCTCTGCCTCTTGTTCATTTTTCAGAATCCTCAGGTAGGGTTGTTGCCGTTGTTGCTTTTCCAGAGTTTATGGGCATAATCAGTGTGGAGGAATGGATTGTAGGGAAATTACATGGCCATAGCAGAACTGGAAATTATCCAGCGTACTTGTATTAATAAAAGAGAAATTTACTTCTGTAAAGAATGATACAGTGATAGGGTAGCATGAGTACAACCATGCTCCTATAAGCATTTAAATATCTTTTATCATCACAGGAGACAATGTTTACATAGTCAAACTGATAACTCTAGACATCCACACAGGATAGAATCGTAGAAATTTGGGGCTGGAAGGACATTAAAGGTTATTAATCTAACCTCATCATTTTATATATTATGCCCCAAAGTAAAATTTAGGCCTAAATTAACTCAGTCCACTCTTCAGAGTAACCATGTAGTTGCTGTGCATGCTCTATAAATCCACAGAATTGTATGTAATAATGCTGCGGTCCCTGTGTCCTAAGCGTGGGTGTTGCTGCATTTCACTAACCCCAAACTCTAAAACTTAGACAAAATTATGTGAAAGAGGGAACTTAAATCAATCTGAGTAAAAGTATTTGTTGCACTGAATTTAACTGGGTAAGTCTATTTTACATTCCATTTATTTTGTTCAGGGGCATAGATTCAAGTTAGAATTTAATAGGTGTTATTCTGACTTTTTCTAGTATTATAAGACGTATGAAAAACAACTAAAATGCTCTGTGCATTTATAAGATTATTAGAATACCACCTAAATTTAAAACAAAACAATGAGTGAAACCATTAATCTCAAATTTGAAAAACTTGATGCTGGTTATAGTTGTGAAAGTAACTGAATTGATTTTGACAAAAAATCAAGTAAATATATTAAAATTTCTAAAAGTGGTGACTCCTATAAAGGAGTAAAGCAGGGTGTTCTGATAGAAGGGATGAGCCTAAAGCACATCAGAGAAGAGGACACAGAAAGGCCCCTTTGAATAGATCATATTTTATCTCAACATTAACTTAGGAACTACTTTTCCAGGATCTTGCAAGCAAAGGGAACAGCAATCGAAAAAGTTCTCAAGGCAGAAACAAACGTGTTCCAGAGAGACGGAACTAAGGCAGAGTGGGTGGAGTGAGTCAGAGTAGGAAATCAGTGAGTTAGAGAATGTCCCTTCCTGAGTAACTGGGACCTTAAAGGCTATGATGAAGTCTTTAGATTTTATCCATGGTCATTTGTTTCAGTCAAACAGACCTTCTGACTTTTTTTTTTTAAATCACCTCTACTTAAACTGTCATGCTTTTGTTCCCATAGTTATCCCTGCATGGATACTCTCTGTCTCACTCCTTCTTATCCAACTCTTATACCATTTCTGAAAATGAAGCTCAAATCCAATATCATCAATGAAGCATTTCCTGACTGCTTTGATAGGTAGTGTTTTTTTTTTCTTTTCTGTACATCCATTCATTCATTCATTCATTCATTCTTTGAAACTCAGTTATTTATTGAGAACTCACTATGTACTAGGCACTCTGTTGGGAACTAGAAAATACAAAGATAAATAAGACATTGTCCTTGCCCTTACAAAGCCCACTATTTGGTGAAGAAGATAGCCATATGGGCAGATAATTATAATTCAGCATGATTAATGATATAATCAATGAAAAATCAAGTATGTTGGTTGAGGGCAAAGAAGAAACTATATCTACGTGGATAGAATTTCAAAAGATGAGTAGGAGTTCACTGTGTGGTGAAGCTGAGGAAGGCTATTTCAGGCCCCGTGTCTGTTTATGCAAAGACATCAAGACATGAGTCCTGATGGAAGGTCCGGGATGATCACCAAACACTTGGGCATTAAGTTGCAAGATGTCATACAGAGCTTTCCATGCCTTGCCAAGAAGTTTGAACTTTATGGGAAATAGGGAAAAAAAATGTTGAACATTGCCTGGTGGCAGTATGGAGGGTGATCTTGGATAGGGAGAGGAAGAAGATAGAAGGTCACATTCATCTGTTAAATTAATGATGAAAAAGACCCAAATTTATGTGACGACAGAGTGAATGAACAGGAGGAGCTGGATTTCAGGAACAATGCTGCCTTAGAAACTATAACATCGGTGACCAATTAAATGTGGAACTTTTGGGAAAAGGAGAGCTTTGGAAGGGCTGGTTTGGGTGACGATGGCCACTCCCATTAACTGAAATAGAAGACAGAGGAGGCGCATGGTTAAACAAGAGATAATTAGTTCCATTTTGAAGAGTATATATTGAAAGTTCCTATAGCACGCCCAAGATACCTATTTTGCTTATTGAGTTTACAACTCAGTTGGTGCTTGGTAGCTGCTGCTGTATATACTGTGTGGTTATTATTCTCTTCATAAGGATGACTTATCTGTAAGGGGACAGAATCATCAAGTTCACTTTTCCATGTGCTTCTTAGCAGTAGACACACAATCTTCCCTTAATAGGCACTCAATAAACATACATTAAAGAATCAATAAATAGAATTTTAACATTGATAATATTTTTAATAAGTCAGTGATTCTTTTGGACTTTTATATACTAATAGAACATTAACTATGTTCATTGTTGAGGTGTTGGACTAGCCTTTTACTTAGGTCCAGAGTGAGTGGGTCTTATCAGCAACTCTTTCACAGAGGACAGTTTTGAATTGGTCTTTATCTTTTCCTTAAGTGGATTCTTTTTACAGTTTATGTAGCAAAAGGTGATGGCATTTTGTAACACATAAGTGATACCTCTTCAAGATTTCAGGTAGAAAAAAGAGGAAGAAGGAATGTCTACATTATTTTGAACTGTTTACCTGGTATCTGGAGCTGTAAGTGGTACATAGTAAATCTTCAGTAAGTACTTAAGAGATGGATGAATAAATCTAGATTACCCAATGTCTTTATATTTCTATAAAAATCTGGAATCAAAGGTTTTAGATATATTCCCTTGGCTCAGTATTCATTTTACTCCAAAAATGTTTCAAATGTACGGTAGCCCCATCCGTATTTACAGTTTTGCTTTCCCTGGCTCCAGTTACCTGCAGCCATCCTTGGTATAAAAATATTAAAAGAAAAATTCCAGAAGGGAACAGTTCATCAGTTTTAAATTGGGTGCTACTCCGAGTAGGGTGATAAAATTTCACGCTATCCAGCTTTGTTGTCCTGCGGGGAATGTGAATCCCCACTTCGTCAGTGTAGCCATGCTGTGTACACTCCCGCCCAATAGTCAGTAGCCATCTTAGTTATTAGAGTGATGGTCATGGTATCTCAGTGCTTGTGTTCAGGTCACCCTTATTTTGCTTAATAATGGCCCCAAAGTGCAAGAGTAGTGATGCCGGCAATTTGGACATGACAAAGAGAAGCTGTAAAGTGCTTTTTACGCATCGTGCAGTCCATAGAAGCCTAATGCTATGTCAGAGGCCTACGTCACTCACCTGGCTTCACCTCTTCGCACAAGTGTTTCATCTCACAGCATCACAGGAAGGATGAGTACAGTACCATATTTCACATAACTTTTATTACAGTATTTGTTATAATTGTTCTGTTTCATTATTAGTTATTGTTGTGAATGTCTTCTTAAGCCTAATTTATAAATTAAACTTTATTATAGATGTGTGTGTATAGAAGAAACATAGTAGATTTAGAGTTTGGTACAAACCGCAGCTTCAAGAGGCCACTGAGAGGCTTGGAACGTATCCACCATGGTTAAGGGGCAGACTATTGTGTTGTGCAGCCGTGTACTTTTAGAAGATTTAACTTTCTGACCTGTACCAACCTTACCAGGTAAGCAGTGTGAAGAAATATCCTAAAGTAATTTGTCTACAGACAAAAAAATATTGTTTTTCCCTCTGCCACTTCTTTCAAGATTGCTTTTATATCAGACCTTTTAGGGGAATCTGATTTTCTCTACTGTCTGTACAGTATGTGACCTGTTCCCCTTGGTTTGACAAGTCTGTGGTGATTACTGAGGGAGCAGGGTGAACAGGCTGGCCAGTGGATCTCTTGTTTGCCCCAAACAAACTGGTACCATGTTGACAGATGCCAGGAAGCCCCCACAGGATGTAGGCCGGGGTCTTCTGAGATGTGAGGGCAAAATACTTCGGTAGTCAGAAAGCATGTATCCCCTTCGGTTCAGTCCCGATACTTCAGGCGCAGATGGCTAATGTGGGGTCTCATTTCTGTATCTGTCTGTGATACGCCTCTTGTACTACGCCAGAGTTTCAGGCTTGGACAGGCTCTCTGCAACCTTACATACCCCTCATTCCCTTCCCTCCCACCTGGTCTTCCCACCTCTCCTCCTGCACATAAACAGTGCTTCTTTCCTCTCCCTCCATTTTTCTCTTTTTTTTCTGAACTCTTTACATTGGTTATGTCAGTTTGAAATCCTTCTCCAGAGCTTTTGCCTTTGCATGTGGGGAGGTGCTTTGTGAGTCACCAATAGCTGAGTGGCCATGATAGGGGGTCTGGCTGCATTTCACTTCTCTCTCAGACACATCTGGTTCAGCCTCTGAGTGGGTGTGACCAGACGCACAGTTGAATAGCCAAAATAATTGAGAATTATTCAAAAGGGTTTTAAAGGAGGAAAACCCCCATAGCCCACAGCTGCACTTACAAATGTTTCTTCTCCTCCCATTCACTTTCCTCACACCCTCAACGATGCTCTTCCCTGATCCAGCTAAACTGCTTTTACTCCTCAGTCTCCCCTTTCTTTCTTAGCACTTGTTATCATGGAACCGAATTAATCTCTCCATCCCCAAACTGTAGTTCTTCTAATTTAGGAAGGAGGAGAGGGAAGCAGAAGTTACAGGACAAAGGACATTATGAATACTCTTCACATGACTCTTTATACTATTATGTCATATAGTACAAAAATCTGGTTTAAAAAAATACTTCAAGACTAAGTCTTGCATATACTAGTAGATATAAAGAGAATTTTTTGAAAAATTAATTTTAAATGATTTTGTGGTGCTATTTTAAAGGTAAAATATGAACTTGCAGGAAACGAACTCCTTGACTGACAAATTTACTCTTAAGTGATGAACTCTGTGATGTCAGTTTTGGTGAAATTTTACATTCTGGGATTCTGCCTTCCATCAAAGGCTGCCTCATTCATAGTGGAGAGATTTTGAAATAAGACATGTTTTGCTACCAGAAAGGAAAAACATACAAGACAGCATTCCTAGGTTGCCAGCTATGAACACAACAATTTGTCAGTTGTCTGAGTTAAGAAGTTCTAAGATCAAGTTCAATAGATGTATGCTATTTATGAATAGCAGAGGCTCATGGACACAGCACAATGTCTGGCTTATAGGAAGTTCTTGATGGATGGTTAAGGAATGGAACTGATAGAGAGCTTGGCAGTCCAGAAATTTACTTTCCTACAGCTATTTGTCTTAGTTTCTGCCCTCCTTCCTTTCCCAATTACGTGCACACAAAAGCTCTCACACCTGACTCTCACATCTTTGGGATTTATTGTATATTTTCTGCCTACGAGTGTAAGATTGTGAGCTTCTGGAAAGAGAATGAAGAGATAGTGTCCATGCACAGGGCTTACCCCAGCAGCATAGATACATGCTTTGAGAAGCTGCTGATGATATTACTCTAGTAAGACTTATGTTGGGGAAATGAGAGAAGGATGCAATAGTGTTTTCATATGCTTAGTAGTCTCCTTCGCTTGACCTTGTCATCATCTGTTCATTTTTTCCAGATATTAGTTGTCTCTGGGATTGACTCTGAGACCAGTTAACTGATAAGAAAATTGGGTGGAAAGGCAGAATTTTTTCATGGACATAGTTATAAACCTGCTATAGAATAAAGTACTTTAATTGCTTGAAGCCAAATATCTAAAATGCAGAAGCATTTAAAGAAACCTGTGAACTGTTTTCTAAAATAATGTAGTGATCTACAGACATGTGTCCTTTTGGAAAGTATATTGGCTTTGTGAGCAAGATCTGACATTTGTAACACTAGATAAACCTAATAACTTTTCATTACAAAGTAAAATTTGGCTTGTCTTAGATCTCACCCTACTCAAAATTCAGTAATGACCATGGCATATCACCAACAAGGTTGTGATAGTAGCCAAAATTTCAAGTACTATGGAGTCAATATCAGCTCTATTAATGAGGCTACTTTATATACCTCCCTATGCTGTCTTTCTAAAAATAAGATATTAATTAAATGATGCTTTAAATGTAAGGTGTATAATGTTAGTACTTAGTACAAAGAGTTTTTTCAGAAGCTAGCATGGAGATTTGGGCACGGACTATGAAGCTGAACAGCTTGGATTTGGATTTAAGAACTCATGGACAGGGACAGCGGTGTGTTGATTGTGGGGTGGAGGGGTGGGTGGAGGTGGAAAAGGGTATGGGGGGATAAATGGTAATGGAAAAATACAATAATAATTATAAAAAATAAAAATAAAAACTTGAAAAAAAAAGTAACAGCACTTCACAGCTGCGTGACTGTGGGTGAGTGGCTAAGCCTCTCTAGCTTCAGTTTTCTTATCTGAAAAATGGGGCTAAGAGCAGCCAATCTCAAAGTACTGAGAATTAAATAAAAAAAATATATATGTAAGGCTCCCGGCATCGGGCCTGGAATATTGTAAGTATTCCTCGTATGGTGACTATTATAAACAAAATTTCATTTCTTCTTAACAACCCTGTGTGACAGGCAAGACAAGGATTATTATTATACCCATTTGTCAGATGAAAAAACAAAATCCCAGAGAGTTTAAGCGACTTGCCGAAGGTTACACAACAATTTAGAGAATAAAACTGGGACTCCAACTAAGTTTTCTGATTCAAATTTCCCAATTTTAAGATATATCAAGATTGAATTCAACCACATCTTTCAATTACAGATGGATTTTTGAGATAGGAAATAAATCAGATTTGGTGTTCTAATCTCATTTCAAAGAGTTTCTATCCATTTTCCTCCCTTCTTCTGGTCCCCAGAGTTTCATCTGATCTGTCACTGGCCCGTCTCTGGGTCTGGCCAGCAGACCTCTTTCTTATACTTCTAATCAACATCGTTCACTGCAGGAGTGTAAGCTGCCTTGTCTTTGTGTGCTAAATAGAGCATTTTTCCTGCTTGTATCTTAGCTGGCTGGTGCTCTCTCTCCTCCATCCCAAGCGTCTTCCACTTAAAATGCTAGTGAAGAAGAGGACATTGGAATGGGTGAACAGGAGAAGAATAGGTGGGAGCATCAGCTTTAGGGGACCCTGTGACCAGCAGCACTTAGAGAAATCGAGCATCTTAGAGTGAGAGACTACAAGTCATAAATTTGGGGATTTAGCCTAGAGGTTGAACTTCTGTCTAATCCAGTTTGTGCTCAGTAGCTTCCATCGTAAAATTAAGGGTGTTGGTGTGGCACTTGAATCATAAGCTCAGATGTCCACAGCGCATCAGGTCGTTTGAATGGACAGAGTGGGTCAAGGGAAAGTGCTTATGTAGAAGGCATGTGAGTGGTGGTATCTGTGGGGAACTAGAGAGCAGAATATATTTAGCTTCAGGAATTGCTGACTGGGAAGAAGGGATCATGATATCTCCAAAACCAGATCCTGAGATTAGAATTTGGGTACAGGCAGTTTTGGAGGCGGTCGGTTCCAGGAAGCATGATGAGGGAAAAGGGAAGGGATAAAAGCCAATAAAAGGTACATTAACAGAGGATTCTTAGGACAGTGGAACTACTCTGCATGACACCATAATGATGAGTACCCTTGTCCAAACCCATAGAATGTACAACACCATCAGTGAGCCATAATGTAAACTGTGGACTTTGGGTGATGATGATGTGTCAGTGCAGGTTCAGCTGTAATACTCTGATGAGGGATGTCGATAATGGGGACGGCTATGCATGTGTGAGGGCAGGGGTAAATGAGAAATCTCAGTACCTTCTGCTCAATTTTCCTAAAACTGCTTTAAAAAAATAAAGTCTATTTTTTAAATGATTTTACTTATTTTTAGAGAGGGGAAGGGAGGGAGAAAGAAAGGAAGAGAAACATCCATGTGTGGTTGCTTCTCGCATAGCCCTAGCTGGGAACTCGGCCCAGAACCCAGGCATGTGCCCTGACTGGGAATCTACCCAGCGACCCTTTGGTTCTCAGGCTAGCACTCAATCTGTTGATCTACACCAGCCAGGGCTAAAGTCTATTTTTTTAAAGGGTACGTTAATGAGTGTGGGCAACTGAGGCCCAATCATCTTTGAGGATCTGTGAGAGACTGCTTCGAGCATGCTCCAGAATCATGCTCCTGAGGGTTTAGGAAGCTGGTGGTGATAACTGGGGGTGGCGGGGGGGGTAGGGGAGAGTGCTTGAGGAAGGGAGCTTTTGGTTAATAAGGGAACTGTCCTTCCAAGCTACAGGGAATGCAGTGGGGATATGGGTGGGTATCAGCCAACAGGATCCACTAGTCTTGTCCTTTTGCTTTTGTTAGAAGCCAAATATCTCACTTTTTATGGGAAATTACACAATTTTTAAATTGGCAACTAAGTTAAGTTTTATAAACCTGAAAAGATCAAATAAAAGATGTTTGGGGACTGCATTTGGCCCACTGATCATCTGGGCCAGCAATAATGCCACATGTCATAAAAACATCATGCTGTTTCATCCTCAAAAGAAAAAAGAGAGATCAGTGCCACTATGGTCCCCATTTTATATATGAGGAAACTGAGGCACGCAGAGGTGTGACTTGTCCAGACCAAACGGCTGTTAATTGGTGGACCGAGGACACAAACCTAGGTGGCTGGCCCTGAGCCGCTAGAGCCCGCTGCTCTGGGTCCCACTCGCGCCTGAACCTAAAGTGAGCGGGGAAGGACAAGCCGGAGCCCTGCCAGCAGCTTGCTTTAATTTCACTAGAAATTAAAGTTTTAAATCACTTAAGTCTCTGCTTCCACAGAGAAGTGGTTTCCAAAATAAAGTTTAGACACTGAAAAACACTTTTTCTCTAATAATATTTTTAGTTCTAGGGGATTTCATCCATATGAGAGCAATTGGAACCTAGGGGAAAAGTCATTTATTACAGTAAGTCTGGAGACTAGAAAGTGTTTTCCTAAGTAAGCGTTGAAAATTCAGGAAAAGATGTACTCTCAGAGATTCCAATAATTGTTATACACATTTTTTCCCCAGCTGAACACAGGGAGGCAAGAAGCTTTGAAAAAATGTTCTATTTTAGTGAGTGGAACTCTCTACTGTTTTGCTATCCCATTAATTCATACCGATGGGTCATTCCATGGTAGACATGTCAAAGTGGGTTGTGGCAATTTTTCTTCTATTGTTCTTATCTTTACAAATGTTCGGTACAAAGAATTTATAACATACTCCTTAAATTCAAAAGGGAATTATGTTTGAAGACATAAACTCTAGCACTTCCGCCTCACAAATTTGGTGCTCTCTGTAGAGGCTTTGCGCCCTTAAGGGATGGCTACAGTTATGAAATGTTTCTAGGGTATTAAGTTTTATTTGAAGTATTTGAGCAGTCTTTAGTAGATACAGACTTTTTGTACTTGGCTTTATACCATCTTGGATAAAAAATAAAGTTGCTGAGAAAACTTAAAACCTTTCTTCAAAAACAGAGCTGTGCCTCTTTTTTTTCTTCTTCTTTAATTCATCACTCAAGGACATTTCTTTTGGAGAGAGAGTAAGGGGGAGAGAGAGAGAGACATCACACATCAGTGAGAGAGAATCTATTGCTTGCCTTGTATATGTGCTCCGGCCAGGGATCAAATCCACAACCTAAGAATGTGCCCTGACGGGACGGAACCAGCAACCTTTCGGTTTATGGGATGACGCTCCAACAAACTGAGCCACACGGGCCAGAGCATGTGCCCCTTTTAAAGCAAATGTTTCTTTATTTCCTGCGTGTTATTAGCAGATATGCATGGCGTCTTCCCCTATAATAACCATCTTTGCAATGATGGGAGCTTACCTATTTCAGTGTCCTTATCCATAGTAGTTCTAATAATCAGAATTTATAACCAGCACTGGAAGTAATAGCAATAAACAAGATGGTACCTGTCCTCAAGGAATTTACGACTTAGTGGAGAGATAAAGACAAAAAAACAAAAACAAAAACTGACAGTTGTATCCCAGTACCGTAAGTGCAGCGACAGACGTCCAGAGACAATGAGGGCCTGAGAGAGGAGGAGCCAACCTTTACTGCGAGAGAGAGGCCTACAGAAGAGTTCTTGAAGCGAGAGCTAAGGAAGAACAGAAATGGTCTGGGCAGAGAAAGAAAAGGGTGGAAGAGTGTTTTAGGAAGAGGCAAACCGTACATAAAAGGCCAGAGAAGAGGGAGCACAAGACTCAAGGAACTGAAAGAAATTCCCTGTTCAGTCCTGGATTTGTGTGCGGTGGGGAGGACAAGGGCAGTGGACAGAAACTGAAGAATGTGGGGACGGACCAGGCCAGGTTTTATTTTAGACCATGTTTGCAGAGCTTGGCCTTCACCCTACGAAGAGTGGGTAACCATTGAAATAAACACATTATAGGCAGAGTATGATTTTTATCATTCCTTAGCTGTTGATCTTGACTAGAAAGGCATGCGGGGAGAAGACGCCGCTGGGGGATCCTGGTGGCTGTAGGGTAAAGAAAACGTTTGGAGCTAATGACACCTCTGTGAACTGGGTGCTCCTCAGCATACACCTCACTTTAAGGATGAGTACACTGACATCCAGAAGATTTTTCCTTCTACTGTCAAATAAAGTTACAGAAAAATTAAGTGTTTCATTAAAGGACTTATTTATTTTATGAATTAGTGTATTCTAGATTAAAAATTTACCCCAAAGTCCATTTCTTAGTTATGTAGTTTGTCGACTTATCATTTATAAAGCATTGCTTATTTATGAATTATACCTATTTAATTATCATTTGAAATCCGTGTCTCTTAGAAACATGTTATTTAATTTTCAAAAAAAGAAGCTTCGAGTATATTCCTCTGTTCAGTATGCCTTGATTCTTACCAAGTACGCATTGTGGAGTTAGCCTAATTGACAGGTTCACCTATTTAACTATTAATCAATGCATCACTGAATAATTAAGGAAATTTTCTAATTATATGTTGTAATGAGTGTGATGTTTGTATGTGTATGTTTTAAAGATAAATAAGGTAATTTTTCAGCTGCTGTAGTTAAAAGGAAAATAAATTAATAAGCACAAATTTGTCATTCACCACCATAGAGCCTTCACTGTGCAAAGCCTGGGAAGGGGTAAAAAAACATGAAATACACAATACTTATTCCCTTGCAGTTACCATATTGGTGAGGAAACCAATCATACATGAAAAAACAGGGAACTAATACAAGGCAAATACTATTAAGAGCTGAGAGTTAAGGTTAAAACGACAAAGTACAATAGAGGTGCAAAGCCGGAGGATCTCAGCAAGAAGCAGAATAATCAATAAAGCGTGCATGAGGCCTGTAGCAGTTCGTCTGGCAAGTGACTTCAGATAGAAAGGTTTCATGCACAGAAATAATATTGATAGTTATCACAATGCCAAAGGGAACAGAGTGATGATGGTCAGGAACTGTATGGCCCCAGGATCCTTCCCTTACTGGACCAAGCCCTAATATTACTGCTTTGGCATGATTTGGTTCCAAACTACCTTCCCAGTTTTATCAGGACCCCATCGCTCTGAGGCTTGTTTCCAGTGCCACACCTCATGACTCTAGGAGATGAAGCCTGCCTTCCCTCATCTCACACACCTCCTTAGGCCATTTGTCTTAGCAGGGAATGCCTTCCTTACAGTAGATAAGATGGTTAGAAAGGACGACTACCTCCCTTCATATCCGCCCCCCTTTGCCTAAAGCCATTAAGTAACAAACACTACATGTAAACAACAGTTTCAAAAGAAAACAAAACTTTATCTCCCGAAGGTTCTTCACACAGTCTCAAGCCATTAAAAGAATTAAAACAGAATTAAAAATTAAAAAGAGTAAAAAACAGAATTTAACTAAAATAGAATTCCTAAATGCTAATAAGAGACTGAGGAAATGAAGCATAGTCTTTGAGCTGGAACTTTTACTACCCCTTTGATTGCCTCATTTCTGATTTATAAATAAATACAATATCCAGCACAGGGATGCTCCAAGAAGAAATAAGTTGTACATAGGAAGTACTTGAAAAAGTGAACTGAAAAGGAGCCTTAAAAACATAAATGGAAACCATAAGTGATGATCATAAATAGAGAAATTTGATATTAGTCATTAGCTAGCATTATCAGATATTACCACCTTCTTTCTAAATCACTTTCATATCTGACCAGTAAAAAAAGGAAAAAATTAAAGTATAAGGAAACATTTTTGTCATTATCATTTAAATATATTAATATCTATATATATTATTTCTATATATTTTTTCTAATATAAGAGGAAAAACTATTTAGTTGTGGGAAAAAGTAACTAAGGACCTAAATATGTTATTTTCCTCATGGAACAAGAATTAGAATTTTATGAGAAAACAATAAATCTGGGTTAACACAGAGTATCAGTGAACATATTTTCTGGAAAACATGGAGATGCCTTCCTACTATGTATTTAAGGAGAATGTTTAAATCAGGGGGTCTTTTCCATAATCTCCCTGTTATATTCAAAAAGTGGTTGTCCTTTTGTCAAAAATCCTTGTCTAAATCAGTGGTGCACAAAAATAATGACCATTAATGTTGATTCGGCATTCCAGATTGAAAGAGGCAATGCAAATAATTTAGGTAAATTCTGTGAAGGGACTTAGCATTTTGCAAAGGGAATTTATATCTGGTAAGGAAACTTATCCGAAGAAGATTTCATGTCAGGACTACAAACTAAGTGAAACATTCCTAATTCTAGACTTTTTAGGAATGAACAACCCAGTTTATAAAACTCCATTGCTCTCTGACATTCCTAAGAGAGAATGCATTACCTTGCTACTTCTTAGGCAATATAAAATTGAGTATGGGTAAGAAATCTACATTATTATCTAAAAATGAGGGTATGTGATGATGCTGTTGAGAACTGGGCCAGTGCTCAGAATGTCACAGAAATAAATATAAAACACAGCCCTGGCCTTTAATAAGACAATAACTCAAATGCCTGGAGAGAAAAAAAATTTTTTTGCATCCCAAAAACCTTATTTGAATTTGTAAAACTGCAACTTGCAATGTTAATATGTAAGGTCATTAAATAAATCCTCCCTAATCCTATTATCCTAACACATTGGATTACATTTAAAAGTATTTCTTCTTTCTCTGTGCCTATTCATATATATATATATATATATATATATGTATATGTATATGTAATCCAATTATAATTATAGCAAGCATATAACAATATTTGTTTTCACTTGATAGGATATGATTAACATTCCTCATGTTGTCTTTAGTGTTTATATTTGTGATTTTTAATGGCTTCATGATGTCCTGTTGAACTGAGGCACCAGCATTTACTTAAACATTCCCATATTTTTAGTGTTTTTAATTTTTCACATTATAGGTGTTTATGTAATAAACATCTTTATGTCCATATTATGTTTATGCTTGAGAGCTTTTGAGGATAAGTCGTATAATCACTGGGTCAAGTAGCAAAAACACTTTTATAATTCTAGATATAGATTACTATATTAGGTTCCAGCAGAGTGGAATCTACTTGGCACATCATTATTGGCAATATATTTCTGTTATACCACATTGACAGCACTTGGAATTTGTATTATTTTTTCTAATTTAATGTATGCTGAATGGTACTTTATTTTTTTAATGTACTTTAAAATTACTGCATATATTTGTCGAACATTTGTCCTATGTTTGGAGAATTGACTTGAAATTTATAGATTTCTCTTTTGGAATCTTGATTTTTTTTCTTGTAGTCATCATAACTGCAGTTAGTTAGCAATGAGTTAGCCTTCTGGGGCAAAAGAAGCACTTTCTAGACAATGAGGCATTCAGAGGGAGGGAGTCCTGGGAACAGAATTTATTTGGCTGGGGTAGGATGGCATGGTAATAGATTTCTCTTTTGTAAATGTCTGTCCATTGTGTGAATGGAAATAAAAAGATACTGTTTTAATCATATGTCATATTGCAATTTCAGAATTCTTAAGGAATGTTTTTTGACTTTATGATTAAAATATTTTCCCTATGGATAACATATAAAGGTTATTTTCCATCTGGGAATATAATTCCTTGTTCTTGGCATAATTACAACCTGAGATTAGAGAGGGGAGACTGATGCTGGGTTGTGAGTCCATATTTATTCTTTCAAATCAATTAATGAATATGTCTGGGTTTGAGAGGGATATTAACATCTAGCTTAGAATATTAGTCAATGTTACTTTATCAGTGTGTTTGAAGACGGGTCATTAGGATGTTGTGTTTTAAACAATGAGTTGTCTAGCATCTTAATGTATTTCTGGTTGGTCTATCAATGGCTTCATTGATTAAATATTTACAATAGAAACATTGTTTTTCATTCTTAGTAATTTTTAAAACTTGGTCAGATTTTGATTTAAGGAACCTGGTTTTAAGTATAGTGAACATTTAGAAGAAAAGCCTCTTTGATATTGGATGTCCCTGAAAATCATTGTTGTTAGTTTCATGTATACTCAAAGAAAGGAAACTTTCATTTGGGAAGGGATCTGTTTTTAAAGGGACCAATTATTTTGATTATTTTTCAAGTTAATTTGGCATGAATCATAACAATTCTTGGTTATCTTGGAAAATTGCTTGAAGATATCTACAATCTAGTAAGTTATTCCTAGACACATTGCCTCTAGTCTGGGTGGTAAAGCATTGGATTATCAGATGCCTGAGCCATGATCATGAGACTATGGTTGAGGTGAGATGCACAGGAAGTTAGAGGCAAATCATGTACTAGGCTTGAGTCAAAAACACATGTTTGGACAGGAAGGGCCTTGGATGGAGCAGTTCCTTGTTCAGTAACCAACACCCTTGACCAAACAGGTAGACTGAGGAACGGTCCCAAGCAAGGATCAAATTTCCCTTCACATCTGTGACAGGCTGGACTTTCTTCATAGTCAGAAGTCAGGGCCAGAGGACACCTATTGGGAGTCACTTTCATGTGATTTCTTCTCTTGGGTGGGTTAGCCTTTCCTCATCAGCCTTGTCTCTGGCATTAACCTTGACATTAAAGATCTCAGAATGAGTGCTAATCCCTGGGTGTTCTCAATTATCCAAGGCCCTTACATCTCTGTCTGATGTCTCTTTCCAAATGGGATGGGACTTGGAGCCAACAGATGGTAAGAACAGGGAGGGGACACATCTCTCCTGTTCCATAAAACCTGCAGAATAAGGACACAGGGGAGGTTAGGAAACTTGTCCAGGGCAAAGCCCACCAAGCACCTAGCACAGAACTGCACTGCTGATCTGAAGGATGGAAGCTAGGTAAAAGTGGCAGCCCGGGAGAAACTGTATGTTTCTGGTTTTTACCGAAACAGGACAAGAGTTTAATTTTCATTATGAATTAATAGCATTTTTTCTATGAAATAAATCCTGGCTCAGTATGGACAGGTTGATATACATCTCAAAAGCAATACTAGTCTCATAATATCTATTTAATCTTTGAGATTAAGGAAACAGAAAAGACAACATGTTGATATTTTAGCTTAATAGATCACAAATTCCTAGAGGAAGGCAGTCAGTCCTCTTTCATATTCTGGACAGCACTTTGAATCTATGAATATTCAGCCAACGCTAAATCACTCTGTAAGAGCTTGACAGAGGCCAGTTTTGCAACTCAAATCTGGTTACACTCTCAGGCAGAAAAAGTAACCACAGCCAACTCTATCTTAATAAATGCTGGAGTTGATACCCTGTATTCAGCTGGGTGAACCTGAGAAGAGGGTGTGTATTCAAGTGTGGAAGAGAAAAGTGTTTTGAATTTATACGAGGGCTTTTCATGAGAATTTCCTTGGGCTTGATAATCGTTATCTCGGTCAGTCAATGCCCCATGGCAGGAGAGTATTGAGCTTGGTACTGTACCTTTTTTGCGTTCAGAAAAATGAAAAACAAAACTAAAAATGATTTGTCCTTGTTTTCTTTGCCATGTTGTTTGGCAACACTGACAAGCAGGAAAACTTTGTTCTTTTTTACCTTGTCAGTAATAGCTGCTTAAAAAAGAACAAGCAGACAAAGATAGTAAGGAATTAAAGGTGAAAAGTGTATTGGTCCTAATTTAGTTATCCACATATAGATTTGGTGATAATGAGATAATTACATTTGGGAGTGAGTACCTCTGCCCCATGTAAATTTGAAGTCCAGAGTCCATGAGAAGACAGCCTTTAAGGCTGCCGTATCATATGAGCCATTTAACAGGGACAAATGAAATTAAACACTGAATTAGTTTGATTAGTGTTTATTGCACTGTTATGCCAATGTCATGCTAGAGATGTTTACAACTCACCGTTCAAATGCTCCAGTGTGGGCTTTAATAGTGAAATTCCATGTGATCCTGCCTGGACTTATACACACTGGTGCCAGTCACAGGAAATCCTTCTGATGGCCCCAGTGACCTCGATGGTCCTAGAAGAGGAGGGGATGCTGTGGAATTCCAAGGATAACATTGAACACTATGGGGTTCCTACAGGTGACTTGCATGGCAGAAAGTGGAAGATGTAATATAAATTAACCATTTGAGGAAGTATAGTAAAAGGAAAAAAATTCCTCTGCCAACTGTGATATGAAATTAAACTACCAAACAACTATCGCCTTAATTTTTTGGCCTTTATATTTTGTTCAGTGAGGTTTTGGAATGTTGTAAGAGATTCCTATGGTGGAAGTAAAATATTGGAAAAACTCACATTTATTCAAAGATTCTGGGAAAAAACAATATTGGAGGAGGTCTGCTTGTTGTATCCAGTTTGTTACGTTGATAGAACGAGTTGCTGATTCTTCACAGGAAAACCTTAGAGGATTGGGGACAGCTGGGTACTAGGGCAGGAGGAGACATTTGAGGTGTGAAGGTCTGCTGTTTAAAGGCCAGTGACTTGTGGAAGAAGACAACCTTTTCTGTTGAATGTGCAGAAACCTTCAGGTCAGAGGCAGGCAGGGCTGTTAGGAAGGTGTGGAAGAGATTCTTCATCAGCCTCCATGGGGCTGGGGGACACCGGTGCACTTTCCCGTCACACCTGGGGTGGGGGATGGAATGGGGAAAATGATTCCCTGCAGCATAGGAAGAAAATGCTACAACTTTAATTTTATATAATTTATCTTTTTCATGTATGTTTAATGTATATAATATTTTGGCACACATTTATATACATATAATGCATGTATAGATACACAGATGTACCAGAGGGTATGCTTGGGCATTTTCTTTTTATTAGTGTGGTAAAAAATCTACAAAGTGTGGAGCTTTAGAATCAGGCCCCTTTCTCTCCAGTAGCTCAGCCTGGCTTCTCCAAAGATGCTCCGTAAACCAGAGGCCCAAGGAACTGGTCAGTTTTCATTATATAGGACCTGGTCATCTTGTAAATTGTTGTTTTAACTTATGAGCTGACCTGATCTCTGTCTTATTTCCAGATAGTTCTATTTAGTAGATCTCATTTTCTCATTTAAAAAAAAACAAACAAACATTGCTCTGTATACATTCCTGCAGTCTACCTTGAGATTTTTATGGAACAAGGTGGGGAATATATAAATATAGTTGAAAATACATAGGGAATACATTATTCATCAAGCTATTAAGACTTTCCAAAGCAACACTACAATTGATATGTGGATATTTCTATTGTGGGATCTCTTAAGTAGCTTGAAACTGTCAACTTATTAAAAGTAAGCCCCGGCTGGTATAGTTCAGTGGATTGAGCGTCCACCTGTAAACCAAAGGGTTGCCGATTCGATTTCCCAGCCAGGGCACATGCCTGGGTTGCAGGCCAGGTCACCAGTACAGGGGTGCACAAGAGGCAACCACACATTGATGTTTCTCTCTCTCTCTTTCTCACTCCCTTCCCCTCTGTCTAAAAATATAAATAAATAAATAAATAAATAAAATAAAAGTGCTCTTTGTTTTTGCTAATCACATTTTTTTCCAATACATCTTTACTTTGGTGTTTTTTTATTGGCCTCTGATATTACAATAAGTTGGAATTGTGAGAATAGTTTTTAAACTACAAAGCAATTCTTTTTCTATAACAAAGTGAGTTTAATTTAGTTTCAGTGCAATGAAAATATAATGAAAATCTCAGCTTCAGAACATAGAATCTGGAGAAATTTGTCATCAGTACCAAAAGCTATTCATAACCTTTCCAAGATATAACAAAATATTTTTCACTGAAATTATTTGTGGGGCTTTAAAAGTATTCTCCTGATAATAAAAGATGTTACAAAGTTAACCTTAGGTGATTTTTATTGCAATTCATCATTATAAGAATAACTTAATTAGTTATTGTGGATGTAAGAAGAAATACTAACAACATTTAATCACTGAGCCAGTAAAAATGCATTCCATGTGTTTGAGTTACCTTTTATATTCACTGCAACAGAACAGAGACTGTAACTTAGCTGGCACTTTCATCAACTTTGAATTCATTTTCAACAAAAAATAATATTGAATCGTGTTATTTAGTACACTGAGTCCACTTGGGAGAATGACTTGTGTATTATGTCAACTGTAGCTTCCCACACTTATCGAGTACAAATCTGGATAGCACAAAGCAGAAAATGGAGAGAGAATACAATTCAAGGAGGATGAAGTCTAATTCTGCACACTAGCACCCTGTAAATTATTATAAAATGGTATAGTAAAGTTTCTTTTCTTTATTCTCTTCAAGAAGTTGATCTTTATAAGGTTAAATTGAAATCTTAAAGTAAACGTCCTGTTAGATTCTGACATACTTTATCAGTCTCGTTCAGTGTGAACCAGGCTATGTTGTGGAAACAACCAACCCCAAAACCTCAGTGGCTTACAATAACCATGTTTGTATCTTGCTCGCTCTGCTTGTCCATTGCAAATCAACAGCATAGTTACTCAGAACCCCAGGTGTAGAGGTGTCATCTCCACCCAGGGTTTCGGTTTCGTTTTCGCAATTGCTGAGACAGGAAGAAAGGAACATGGAGAGTCATGCACTGGTCCTGAAAGCTTCTGCTGGAAGAGAAACTCATCATTTCCCCTTTTGACCATACTGCTTTTGAGCAAGCAGAGGATTCCCAATTTCTCCCTTATATTTAGAGCAAGGGGCCCATCATTTGTAAACAACCGTAAGCGCAATCATACAGGCCACTTATTGAACGATGTACTACCAATCTAATGATATCATGTTCAGAGAGATGGGAGAAAAAGCTCTATACTGTGTACTCATAAGGTTTATAAATATGCTTTAGTGCTGCATATTAAAAATAAGCATTGATAATACCCTCAAATATCTTACATTCTGAAAGGGGCAGTAAGGACATATGATATTTGGTTAGAGGGAAATATCTTAAATTACAAGGATAAAAGCAGCATAACAAACAAGGAAAAATATGTACTTTAACACTAGACTTGAGTTTACACATGCTCCCTCCTCCTTAGTAGCTGCGTAATTTAACTTTTTCATGTTTGTCAACAGGGAATAATATTTGTACCATTAGGTTATTGTGAAGATTAACAAGATGGCAAATGCAAAGTGTCTACCACATAGTAGTCAATTGAGCAATGACAGTTGTTATTACAACACTTTAATCTACAGAGTGTTATGCTTCAACATAGTATACATGTAGATAGGCATTTTCTAAGTGAGTTTGACAAATAGGGTGAGTTTTCATTCCTGGTAAATATAAATCAAAGTCTATATCTGATGTCATTTTTAAAAAAAAACACATAAATTCAATGATAATGTATTTTTTTAAATAGTTTTAAAATTGTCCCTGTACCACTGTACAAAGAATACCCACTTTTTATTGTGCTTGTTATTTTGCATTGGTTGGTGTTATCATTTTTATTTGTCCTAAAACATACAGAAACCTCAAGCATTTGACTCACTTAATATGATTTGGTCACTTTCATAAGCAAGAGACGCTTAAAAATATAAAATCAGGCACTGTGGAGTGGATGAATAAATGAATAAATCAGAAAAAGACTAAATTTCTGTGAAATAGGACACAATTCTGCATCATTTTACCAGCTTGAATAGAAACTGTTTAGTAAAACAGACAATAGTGAATGTGCATTAACTCATTTAATTTTTACAGCTAGACAGGTGCTGCTCTTTTGTACATTTTACATGTGTGGACACTAAGAAGTTTGTCCATAGTTGCACGAAGAATGAAAGCTTGAGCTAGGATTGGCACCGTGCACTGTGTTTGTAAAGCCCAAACTCAGCCACCACAGCTCTGCCACTCATTCGTTTGTTTGTTCGTTCATTCATTCATCTTCTCTATTTCTCTAGTAAAATCATTTGCATCTCACAATTCCAAATATACCACGAATCCTCTTGATAAACTTATCAACGTATTCAGGCCAAGTGACAGTTGCACAATGAGCAGTCTTTAGTAATCTCGACTGTCTTCCCATACCAAGGAGAGCATAAAAGGCAGCAGAATGGACTATCTGCTCCCCAGAGAGGCTGGAGGCCACCATCATGGACTTGAAATTGCTTTTTACATGCATCAATTGAAATGGCCTCCGCATAGCAATTAGATTTAATGAAGGGAAGCTGCTGATAACTAAGACAGGCTGCCAGACCTTCTGTTGGTTACTTTTAGAGGAAATAGATTGTACAACCTGTTTGGCCCCAACTCCTATTTGTCTGAAATTGCTTTTCTTGATGGGTTTTGCTTCTTTTTCTGAATTCAAAATCGAGACTAAACTCCTAAAGCTCATTTACTTGATGGCTTCACACAAATGCTATCATTTGAAAAACTGAACACATGATGTGCATGAGACTTATTATATATAGATATGGATATTAAGGTAAAGATATAGATATAGACACATTATATACATAGATGGTTATTTAATTGTATGTGTGACATGGGACTCCTCTCCACAACTTACACCATAGTTAAACTGTAGTTTTACCCATTTTCCACTAAATTCCATTAATTTCCACTTAATTTTTAAAATGTTTTTAGACAAAGTGACTACAAGTATCAAATCCATATGTACACAGTGTTTTTTTCACTGCTGAGCTTTCTACCAATGATTAGATGTGTATAGAATCTCACCTTGGGAAGATGCCCAAGCTTCAGTTAAAAGAACTTTAAAGTTACAAGAGAGCAAATATGTTGTCAGTGTTACCAGAGGGTTGATTGGCTATTATTTTCTGAGGTCACATTCTCAAAATGATTTCTAAAAAGAGACAAATTTAAATGGAATCATAAGATGCCAACGATTTGCATCTATTTCAAGGTACTTCCCTAGCAAAAGGCTACATTGACTGCACTAAGCTGAGCAAAATGTGTCCTTTAAAAATAATGGTAATAGAGTTATTGATATCATAAGGAAGAAAATCAGACTAAGTTTTTCTTTAAATGGAGAATATATGATTTTTAAACATATGAACATACGATTTTTAAATGAAAGAGTAGTTCTAAGAGAAATTACTTTGTAAGGCATTGAAAGAAAAATCTCACCACAAAAAAATCACATAAAAACTATAATTAAGGAAGAAGCTAATTGCTCATGATGTTCAAATAATTTATTAATAAGTGAAAAAGGAAAACCAGCAATTGTTAAAGTTTTACTAAATAAGTATTATTTGAGACTCTCCATACTTTTTAAAAAAAGAATTAAACAAGATGTCATTATTTTTAGGGGGCGAGAGGTATTTATTTCTAAGGCCATTTTCTTTGTCTCCTAATGCATGGTTTTGGGGGGGTATGACATATCATATAATTCTTATGTACCTCATGTTTATATTATAGAAAAAAACCTTAAATTTTAATGTGTGTCATGCCATCATGTAGACGCCAGAAGACTGGAGAACTACAGTTTATAATCAGGGGAGGAGGAAACAAAATCTAATTTAGGTGAAACTTCTTATAAATTATCTTTTTCATCTTCATCTTAAATATAAATTTTCATATTTAATTTGTCATCAGGTATGTCCACAGAAATGTTCTTAATTTTTTCACTGTAAGTTTTGAGTGGAGTATGATAATTACTCTGTTACAAAAAAGAAGTTTGAAAACAAAGGAGAAAAAAATCATAATTAGTGAAAAGTTTTAATTTTTTTCTTTTTATATATACTACTGTCCTTACCCATTCCAATGCCTCTCAAGACTTCTCTCTGTGAGTATTCTAAAGGTTAAGGACTCAGAATCCAACAAATAGGCAAAATATCTCCAAAGAAAATTATATAATAAGTATGCATATCTTTTTCTGTATTTTTATTGATGAACTTTTCAGTTATTCACTGTGTAAAAGGCTGATTGTTTCTGAAATTCAGAAATGGGTCAGAAGCCATCCCCCACCATCCGCAGCCCACCCTCCCATCACAGCTTTGCATGCTGCTGGCGCAGCATTCTCACGCAGTGAAGTCACTCTTCCTTCTCCATAACCCCTGAGGCTCGACCTTTGTGAGTAACTGCTATGCAGAGCCGTAATCTTCCATTTTCATCCTGGAGAAGGAACTGCGGTGTGCTGCTTCCCGTGTGACTGGTTTTACTCCGAAGAGCCAGCCTGATGATATTTTTGACAAATGACTGAAAAGAAACATGAGATGATTTTGGATTTACTGAAAACTTAGTGTCCGCTCCTCCTCCCCTTCCTCCTCCTTCTTTAATTTCACTGAGGTGTAAGAATACACAGGAGTCACATGATTGAATCATGTAAAGACAGTGCCTGCCTAGACTGGAGAAAACAAACTCATTAGCTCCTTTGCAGATTTTGATCATTTTAATTTAATGGACCTTGCAAAATTGGGAATTACTTTTGTTTCATAGCCTGACATAGATCATAGATCCTATGTTCAGAACCACAGCACACCTACAATAGCCATCACATCTTGCAATACCCCTTAGAATTGCCAAGGGTTCCCACATTTTTGGGTAGCTGGCTGCTGAAGAGCACTAGGCTACAAGTGCAGGTGACAGGACAACAAAGTCAAATGTGAGTGACTCCAGCTGGACTTTGGCCACTCCAGTGAGTACATAGTTAATGCTTCTGTTAGGGAGCCTCAGGTCTCCTTGGATCCTGCTAGACACCTAGGGCGCCTAGATGTGTCAGGCCTAATTTTCTATGAATAATAAATAAATAAGCCAAAATACTGAACTTATATTCTAAACTTTGTAACAGCCCTGAGGAATGTATCACTTTTACATTATATCACATGCATTGGCTGTTTGTTGTCACACGTTCCTCTCTTTCTGGTTGCTAAGGGTTACTGTCTTGTTTATATTTTTACCCCATCAGTGTCTTGTACTTTATTGGCTATCTGAGAGAGATGTGCTGAATTGTACTACCCAAAGCACAGGAAATCAATGAAAGGTTATATCTCCAACTGATGTATTAAGGAATAATCATATAGCTAATGTAGATAATTTGGGATAGAGGTGGTGAGGAAGGTTACCAAATTATCTGAATTAAGTGGATTTACTGTGGGAAAGAA
Source organism: Mormoops blainvillei (assembly GCA_004026545.1). Lineage (NCBI taxonomy): Eukaryota > Metazoa > Chordata > Mammalia > Chiroptera > Mormoopidae > Mormoops > Mormoops blainvillei. The sequence continues at coordinate 314,061 of PVJD01000332.1, forward strand.
TCCTAAATTATTGCGTAGTACTCCACTAGAGGTTGATAATGAGATACAAAGAGATAGGAGTAAATTTTATGCCTCCAGCTCCTAGGTTAGTGTTGCATTCACTAAATGTGATTACATAGAATTTTTCAGGCAGGCAGAGTGGAAAAAAAAAATCCTGCTTTTGGATATTTTAGTGCAGGAAAGTAAATGAAGAACATGAGTTTATGTTCTAATAATCTGTAATCTGCCTTCTGCAAAAGCTAAAAGATACTATACAGATATACAGGGTGGGATCAATATTTAATTAATACGATTTTATAAGCTCTTTTCCTGTACTGATATTTGGTTGGTAGATAGAATATTTAGGGGGAAAAGACAGAATTTACTCTTTTATCACTCCTTGAAAGCAAGTGGCAGGGAACTGCAGGTGGCCTCTAGGAGCTGAAGGAAAGTTTCAGGCTGGTCAGTAAGATGCCAGAGTCTTCAGTTATACAGCACAAAGGAATGAATTCTGCGAACAATCTAAATGAGCTTGGAAATAGATTCCACCCTAGCTGACCCTCCAGTGAGACTTTACATGAGATTCAAGACCTGAAGGGCACGATAACTGATTTTTATTTTTCCGAGGTTATTTTAGAATTATAGACTAATTCTAAAAACTTCTAGTAAATATAAAACTTTAGGTTATTTAAAAAAATTATCTACATATTTTGCAAATAATCTAATTGTAGGAGTAGTCTTTCACCACTAAATATAAAAATTTTATACTTTCTCTTAAAGAAAAAATATCACTGAAACATGACTAATAGAGTATCTTTCAATAGAAAAGGAAACCTTATTTTCAATGTGTTCTCTTTAAAATTCTTATATTTTGGAACCCTGAGAATATAAGGTCACCTTTTGTTCATCTAAAACACGAAATGAAACACAATGCATGAACGAGTCCAGATCTGCTAGTTTATCTGTTAGGAGGCATTTATCTACAGGTACGGTAGTTCCCCCTTATCCATAGGGTATACACCCACGAGCTGCAGTGAGTACCTGAAACAGCCTGTCCTGAAAATACCCAGCCACACACTATGACAAATAGACATATTTATTGAAGAGGATACAAGAAACATTGTACATAAGACAATGACGCCTCAGTCCCCTTCAAAGTAGGCAGCTTGGCACCTCACACAGTTTTCCCAGGGCCTCTTCAAAAAACACTCTGCAAAATCCTTTGTTGGAATTGCCTACAGCTGCCCCATCATATTTTCCTGAATCTCATCAATGGTCTGAAATCTCTTTCCTTTCAAATGTGATTTGAGTTTTGGGAAAAGCCAGAAGTTGCAGGGTGCCAAATCTGGGCTGTAGGGAGGCTGAGTCACCTGGGTGATTTGAAGTTTCGCCAAGAAATTCTGCACAAGACGTGATGCATGAGTGGGCACATTGTCGTGATGAAGCTGCCAATCACCAGTTGCCCATAGCTGCAGCCATTTTCACTGTATTGCATCTCTCAACTGATAAAGAACGTTGAGGTAGCACTCCTTATTAATTGTTTGGCCTGGAGGGACATATTTGTGATGGACAACATCTTCCCAATCAAAAAACACAGTTAACACGACCTTGATCTTGCTGCGACATTGCCATGCCTTCTTCGGGCCTGGAGAACCAGGTGACTTCCATTGGGACGACTGGGCCTTTGTTTTCGGATCACAGTCATAGACCCGCTATTCATCCCTGGTTATGAGCTTAGTGAGGAAATCTGGTTCATTGGTAGCGGTCTGAATCAAGTCATTAGCAACTACTGCACAATGGTCCTTCTGCTCTGGTAACAGAAGCCATGGAAGGAATTTTGCCACAGCACATTTCATGCCAAGATCCTGCATCAAAATCTCAGACACAGTAGTTTTTGGAATCCCCAGATCAGCTTCTAATTCTCCCACTGTCAATAACCAGTCTTTGTTGACTGCAGCCTCAACATTCTCAGGTGGTCTGCTTGTTGCAGCCTTTCCAGAATGTGGCCACTTTCAACAGATTCTCAACCACCTTTGATGTGTTTGTGCCACACTTTTACTTGCACTGCACTCATTTCATCATCCCCAAAAGCCTTCTGAATCATCCTAATAATTTCTGCAGAGGAATGTTCAAGCTTAACACAAAATGTGATGCAGATTTGTTGCTCTACTCGCTCAGTCATTTTGAATGCAGTGGCCACACAGTACACATGCTCACTCAACAGCATCTACTACCCCCACTAAGTAGCACAGTGAAGTTGTCATTGTTCACACATGTGCATTCCAGTCCACTCTCCTTGGCTACCAGGTTACATTGATGTCATGCAAACCATTTGTATTATATTAACAATGACTGGGCTTTTTCTGGACAGTCCCCATATATTAAATTTTTTCCTATACATACATACTTATGATAAACTTTAGTTTATAAATTAGCACAGTAAGAGATTACCAACAATAACTAATACTAAAATAGAACAATTATAACAGCATACTATAATAAAAGTTATGTGGATGTTGTCTCTTTCTCACTCCCTCTGATAACCAGTCTAATAACTGAGATGGGTACTTGGTGGCTGATAGGTGAGTATCCTATACAGCATGGACAAATGGATGATTCCCGCCCTGGACAGGGTGGTATGACATGCTACTTAAAACAGTGTACCATATAAAACTTACAAATTTTTTTACATCCTTAAAAAAAAAATCCTTACTGTATTTTTTCCCCTTCCCAGTTAGTCCACTTATACTCTCCTCCCCCCAGCAATCACCACACTGAATTTTTGATTTCTGGAATTTTCCATTTAATATTTTTGGACCACAGCTGACTGCAGGTGATTGGAACTGAAAAAAAAAAAAATTGCAGACGAAGGACTTCTGTATATCCAACCATAGTGGGGTACGCGATAAGAACATTTATTATGTCCCAATAAAGGTTTGAAGTAGTCAGTTTAGGATTGTTCAGTTCAATGGGACAGTGAGAGCAGGACCCTCCTTTTGGCTTTCCCCCGCATTTGCGAGCATTATGCCAAAGGAAGCCAAAGTTAAGAGGAGGAGTTCACTGTCTTCAATCCTTTTCTAATGGAGGAAAAATTTGCAGCACAATCCCTGTTGTTCTTCTCCCCCCACCCCCTTCTGTATCTCCTTATATCTCTGCCAGGGTTACATCCTAAGCCCATACCCAAATCCTTCCCTGACAAGAATGGAATCAACATCTATTGGGTGAGAGCAGTGATCCTTGCCCTTGGTTTTGCTTTATAGGAAAATCAGCGTCTAGGCACCATCTCAGAACAATTAAATCAGAATCTTTAGGGGCGGACCTCAAGCATTGGCATTTTTAAAAGCTCTTTAAGTGATTTTAATGCACAGCCAGAATCGAACATTTTTGGATTACTCGCAGGTCTCAAGGCTTGTTAAAGAATGGCGTTCTGGGCCCTACTCTCAGTTTCTGATTGGGGCTGAGGAAGTAATTTGCCATTCTCACAGGTCCCCTGTGGAGGCTGATGTTGCCAGTCAACAGATCGCCTTTTGAGACCCCACAGGGGTTGGAGAGGGTGGACCATGAAGAACTCGGCTGCCACTGGCTTGGATCAAATCAAGTTTCTGTTGGTAAGAAGGGGCAGTGGAGGCTGCAAGGGCACCAGCAGCCCCCGTCTCAGCGTACTTGTTCTCACCTGATACCAGTGAGGACAAAGCTTCAGTTTTAATCCCTGGAAGTTAAAGATTCCATGAAGAAAAATCTAGTTCATAGTCAGAGACTCCAACTTCGAACCAGATACTCGGGTCCCAACTATACCATCGGAGAGGCTGGAAAAACGAATATGAACTGGCTGGTGCCAACCATCACTGCTGGCAAAATGAGCAAGTGGGTGCCTGACCACAGAAAAGTAGATCCAGAAAATTAGAAATTAGGAGCTGTTTCTAGTTTGTTAGAAAAGGCCGTTATACATATACCTGTACTTTAGAAGGGGATCGTAAGGACTGGATGACTTTCTGAGTTCAAAAGTGGAAGACATCTTTAAGTGACCCTGTGAGCCTCAGAGAACATCTGCTTGAGAGGGAGGGAGGGAAAGGAGAGGACGAAAATGAGAATCAAAGAATTTACATAGCGGTGAAGATGATTATCACGACTTTTTTTAAATTAAGATTTTTCAGGTTCTGCCTTTTCTTATTTTTCTTTAGGAAAATAGAAATAGGGTAGCAACACAGGCCAGTTTCTGTTAAGACGAGACATGTGCAAAAAGAATACGATCCTTTCTCCTTCTGTCTCGGAGAAATCAGAGGAGAAATTAAGAGGAAGCAGCGAAGAGAAAGAGGTCTGGACCAGCTCTGCCCTGCCTACACAGCCCCAGCTGGAGAGCGGCAATCGCTTCCTCACTTAAAGCCTTTTCCAACTTGCGAGTTGAAAAATCGCATTTTGGGGGGCCTGGCAGTGCATTTGTTGCTCCTCAGAAGGAAAGATGAGAGAGATGGAATTGATTCAGAGAAACTTTCTTTCTGTTTTCTTCTTTAAGGTAATTGGAGAAAACCATACGCAAAGAGAAACGCATCATTGACAATTCTCTTTTGTTACTAAACACCTGTCATGTGTTGGACATTCTCCATTTATTATTATTATCTTGTTTAAACCTTGTAACTATCTTGTGAGGAAAATATATTTATTTATTCATTGTGTACACATTGAAAACTAAGGCTCAGAGAGGGTGACTTGACTTAGTTACCGTATTAGTAAAATCCAAGGCTTAAGTTTAAACTCATGTTGGCTTTGCCTTAAGTGTGAAGGTCACTTTTTTCACTATACTATAGAGTTTACCAAGGAGCGATACAAATATCACTAATAGAAAAACAATCCTATTACTTTGCTGTTAGGTCAAGACCTCAAGTGAGTAAGTTTAAAAGTAAATCAATTTATTAAAAGAAAAATTCAGTTACCAATAGACATATAGTGTATGGCAAAAGTCATAAATGTATCTGGAATGACTGGAGTTTGATAAGTATTCAAGAAACAATTTTGATTCCCTGTTGAATTGAGACAGTTAAGAGGATTAAAACATAATATAAAATGGTTTCCTTCCAACAGGGCTGTTAGTAATGATTTCAAGTGCACAAACATCAAGTACATGTTTACTTCTGGTCATTTATTGTATGTACTTGAGGCCATTTAGTTCTGGGGTATATTAATTAACCACCTAACCTACATAATACACAACTCTTCCTTTGATCCCATTCATTTTGGTTCTGACAATTTCCTCATCATGTCAAGGTAACAACATTCAATTCATTGCAGAATAGGTCAAATCTAAAATCTTCACATTATCTTTATTGCTTATCTTAAGGATGACAAGGACATCAAGGAAGTTTTTTGTCTCTTTTCATCAGACCAGCACTTTCTTAAATGTGTGTGTGAGAGAGGGCGAGAGAAAGAGGGGGAGGGAGAGATTAGATATCTTATTAAATATATATATTTTTGCCAGGTTCCTTCCCCCTGGAATCTAGGATCAGGCCCTAAGAGATAAGATATTTTCTATTAAAATTTCCTTCCTACTAAAATCTCCTAGTCTAGTAAGAGTTATTTTCCCAAAGCTCTAGCTTGCCACTCAACTTTGACAGTTTTATGAGACACATATAAAAATAAAACAGAAGATTGTCATAGCAATGATTAGCATGCCCCATTGTTGGCTTCTCTAGCTATTTGCAGCAAGAATAATTCTACTTATTTACCAGTTCTGAACAATTGAGAAAGTACAGTTTACCCAGTGTAAAACACTTAAAAATGATCTCTACCCCATTTGAGTCTCAAAGGAGATTCCTAGCACTAAACTACGTACTCAAAAATGACACTTTTTGTGCAAGAATGTTCATTTACCTAAGGTAACCTTTTTTTTTCATTTTATTTATTTTTAGAGAGAGGGGAAAGGAGAGAGAGAGGGAGAGAAACATCAATGTGTGGTTGCCTCTCATGCGCTCCCTACTGGGGACCTGGCCTGCAACCCTGGCATGTGCCCTGACTAGGAATCAAACTGGTTACCTTTTGGTTTGTGTGAGGACACCCAACCCTCTGAGCTACACCAGTCAGGGCAAGAAAGTTTTATTTTCAACACGCATGTATGTTTCTTCTGTGGCACAATAGGTGTGACAACATAAATCTGACATCGAGAAGCTGAAGTGTACTTTCAACAATGACAGTCAGTTTTACACTCTTAGGAATTAAACACCACAACTATGCAAATCCCATAAGAAATATGCATTACACACACACACCTAAACATCCACATGTACGTATTGTGAAAATCAAATAGTATTGAATATTTATAATTCCATCCTATTGCACCATATCCCACCCCACCATCACCCAATTCACTATGCAAGTAATTTATTTTAAACAGTTGTAACTGTTTCTTCTGGTAGTTACCTCAGTTTCTCTAAATAATATGCCTTTTCTACTATTTCCTTTTTTTAAAGTTTTAGGCATCATCTCCTAACTTCTTGTTATGATGGATGAAGACTTAGATTTTTTACACTAGCCCATCTTCTCTCTCCCAATATAGTGACACTGCTCTATTTTTGGATTGATCATTACTGTATAAATATTGTTCACATGGTAGTGAACTGTGATAGCGTTTTTTTTTCTGGGCAGCCTTTCGCTTTCCTGGAGTTTCCTCTTACTCCCCATTATCTCTTGCCCTATTTTCCCATTGTTGTATCCTTATATATTTTTTTTCAAAAGTTTCATCGTATTAGCTATTCTCTCAAGAGCCTTTTTTCCTTTTCTGGATCCTGCCGTCTTTCCGCCTCAGTCAGGCTGTTCCCCTCCAGCCTGCTATACAGCGTCATCCCGGCCCAGCGGCCTCTCACCATCTCCGGGAACCCCAAGTTGCATCCAGAAATTCTGGATCTTATGGCTTTCTCTTCCCCTTCAATGCTTGACTCTTTTATGTTCTGGGGCACAACTTCAGAAAGGAGGTAAATTTCTAGTACTCCTTCTGTGAAATAAATCTCTTTATTTCACTCTCTAATTGATGAGTTTGGCCCTATATAGTATTACATGGTAAGAATCATTTTCATTCATTCATTTGTTTAGTCATTCACTTATCTTTTTTTTAATCTTCACCTGAGGATATATATTTATTGATTTTATCAATTGAGAGAGAGGAAATGGGGGTGGGGGAGACATTGATATGAGAGAGAAACATTGATTGGTTGCCTCCAGTCCTCAAGCCCCAACTGGGAATCAAACTGCAGCCCAGACATGTGCCCTGACTGGGAATGGAACCTGCAATTTTTTTGTGTATAGGTTGACGCCCCAACCAACTGAGCAACTCAGCCAGGGCAAGAATCATTTTTAAATAATATTTAAAGGATTCTCCATGTTCTCTTAAGCATCTGTAGTTGTTAAGGAATCTGATGCCATCTTATTCTCATTCCACGGTAGTAACCTTCATTCCACCTCCGCCCTCTCAAGTGACTTGTATTTTCTCTTTTGACCCAGGATTCTGAAATTTCACAGCATTGCCACTTGCTGTGGACCATCTTTTTATTCATGGGTCCTTTCAACTTGAAGGCTAACACCATTTATCTCTGGGTATTTTTTTTGTTTTTGTTTTTGCTAATTTCTTCCTCTCTCTTTTCTCTGATGCCTATATCTGAAATTCCATTATTCAAATACTGGACCTGATTCTTTATGTCTCCTATATTATCTCTTGCATCTTATATATCTATTTTTTTATCCTTACTCGAGGACATTTTTTCATTGCTTTATAGAGAGAGAGGAAAGGAGAGAGGGAAACACCAATATGAGAGAGAAGCATCAATTGATTGCCTTCTGTGACTGGACCGGGGATCACATGCACCTGGACCAGGACTCAAACCTGCAACCTAAGCATGTGCCTTGACCAGGAATCGAACCTGCAACCTTTAGATTATGGGACGACACTCCAACCACCTGAGTTACACTGGCAGGGCACATTTTATATATCTTTATCTTTTTATACTGAGAGATTTCCTTGACTGTGTCCTAGCTTTTTAATTTTTTAAATTTGGAATACACAGAATGTTTATGTTTAATTCCCAAGATCTCTTTCATGTTCTTTGTTCCTTTTATGGACACAATATTTTCTCAAATCTCTTTGAGCATACAAATTATAGGATTTTTTAAAATTACTTTTTAATTTTCTTTCCTCCAGGTTAACTTTTCCTTTACTTTGTTCTAATATTGGTGACCTCTTTTGGTTGTCCAGATATATTTAGGGAAAAGCATTAGAAAGCTAACTGCAAGCTCTGTTTATATAGATTGAGTGTGCTGATAGGAGAGTTTTTATTTGAGGTGTTTGAGCTCAGAGTTAGCTATTTCATTGAGAACATGGATTCCTAGATAATGGTTTCTTTTTCCTCTCTGTGACAGTTCAGTTTTTCTTCAGAAGAAATATTGCCAGGGATAGGCAAATGCAAAGCTCTCAGACATCCTTAATATGCAGGGGGAGGGAAGATGGGATTCTACTTCTTCTGCATGGGAAGAGCCTCCTCTGATCTCTTATAATAGTAACTGCTCCATACAATTTCTCTCTTCCAGAAATTTGTTCATGTTCCTTGTCCACAGATGGCCCCTCTCCTACTTGCTCAATTATAATTATACATTTTAAATTCCTTTACTGTCATTTAAGTACTCTGGAGGGAGGAAAGATAGATGCATTTAGTCAAGTCCTCATATTTAATGTAAAATTTTGGACTTTGGTTTTAATATGGTTCTGAGGAAGATTTGTGCACCCTAACATTTGTGAAGTACTGACCTGAGGTTTGGAGAGCACACTGACAGACAGCGGCTCAAGGAGGCGGGAGACATCAAGCAAAGCACTGACGTGCATATCTGAGTTTTATCGTCTGTGCACCCCAGAGTTTAAAAGTTCTGCCTTTGGAGTCAGCCTGCGTTTGAGTCATGGTGTTGCTGGCACTACCTGACATTGTTGAAACTCACTAAAGTTCACTTGCTTATCTTTAAACTGGGTGTAACATAATAACAACACCATAGTATGGTAATGAGTATTAAATAAAATAATGCTTGTGAAGAACTTAGTATTGTGCCTTGTACATAGTAAGCACTTAATAATTATTCACTATTATTAGATATTATTAGAGTAGCCATTCTCCTTATCTCTGAGGTGCAAGGAACAAAGAACAAATAAAATGCTATCCATAATTTTAGTTGTAACATGAGTCAATTAGTTATAAAATCCAATATATGTGTTTAGTTATATAAACTAAAATCAAAATGAGGTTTATATGTGAAACTTTGTCACCTAAACAGATGTCATTATTTTCAATATCAATATTTGAAAAGAATTTCCTGCCATTATTATTTAAATAATAAATAATATCGGTTTTTACTTGTAGTCTTGTGTTGCATTTTAAGAACACCATTTACTACCTGATGATTTATATAACATAAGGCAAATTAGTCTTTTGTTTGTTAAGTTGGCCCATACATTTCACATTGATTTATATTATAAATGACACAAAAATTAAAATTTAAAGAAAGAAAAAAATTTAAGGAAAGAAATATGGCCCATTTTGTTTATTGTCCTGATGTCAGCAAATTCAGGAAAAAGCTGCTTGTCAAAATTGAAAAATGTTTTCTGCTGATCATATAAATTCAATTGCCTTAGCTGTACCCCATAGACTATTTATTTATTTACTTATTTATTGTCTCATGTTTTTATAATACACCCTGCAGTGGAGAAGGAGCAGTGTGCCATGAGTTGGGAAGATTGGTTTCTAGTGTTCCTCTATTGTAGACTATAAGTATATCTTTTCTGGCCCCTGAATGTGTGCAGCTGTATAGAAATGCAAGGCAGCGATGCTTCTTTCTTTACTACGATTGTCGTAAGCCTGCACAGACACACTATTCCTACCCGTGGGCAAGAAGCAGGGTAATTTGGATTGTGCAGTATAACACTGTTGTACTCCCAGTGAGGAGAGTTGCCTGAATTTGTCTGGCTCGGCCCATCAGATCCCCTCTGTAAAAGCCTCCATGGCTGTGTGTGACCTCCTCAAAAGTGCATCCTGAGCTTAACTTACCTGATATTATTTATCTTCATCGATGGCAAAGACCATCCGGCATTCTCTTACTCTCAATTCAGCATCTTCCTCAGGGTTGACATGTATATTTGAGATTGTGGTGGTTCAGCATAGTACAGAGTAGTGATTTGGTAAATATCTAGTTATTTGGAGACTTAGATTTAAGAAGTGGATATTTGGGGGCAATAGACTTCAACTTTGCTACCTTAGTGTCAGAGCTTTGCCTTCCAATGCACTGTTCCTGCCACTCGTTGTCTATGTGTGCCATCTGCATGAATGGCGTAAAGCTGTGTTCTGTTTTAGGACATGGTACTTTTCTGATGAGATCTTTGGATCTTCAAAAGAGTTTGCTTAAATTAGCCAATTGACTTCTTGGAAGCTGCATTCAGGATCTTATTTATGTTGGTCAGAAAATACATGGTCAGAAAATAGAACCTTGAGACTCAGAACATTTTTCACTTCTAATTATACTTGAGAGGATTTTTAGTTTCTTCAATGGTTTTGCATTAATTGTCACAGCATATTAATAGCAGTGCAATAAGAGCTAAAACCTACATGATAAATGGAAACTAGTGCTGTTTCCAAAAAGTTTGTTATTAATTTTATATTGACATCTTTTTATCATTATTAAATAGTTCATCAGATTTGGTGGTCACACATCCACTTTTTTTCTTCTAGAAACATTTCATAACTGCAAACCAAATGTTCTGGAAGCCTAATGCAAATATTGTAATTAGAGTCACAAATACCCATAAAGTCTTGACTAACATAATATTTAAAACTACATTTGTATTTTTGTTTGCATATTAAGCTGAATTATACGAATGCAGTATTTTTGGTCTATTATCATTTTATTTTTGGAAACAACCTGGTTGCTATTTGGAGCTGATTGCAGTTCTCAATGTACAAAGACTTTATGTATTTATACATATACACTTACGATATTTTTATGTGCATGGGCAAATAAAGTTTAAATTGTCAAATTGATTAGTATTTTCCTTCTTGGCAAACTAGTAGCTCATGAGTTGAATCAAATGTGTTTTGTTTTGTTTTGTTTTGTTTGCCTCATATGACATATCTTTAAAATTTAAGCAGACAATTAAATCTTACTTTTCTTAAATATGTGAAAGGTTTGGTAACCCCAAGCCTCTATTTGCATGCACAGCTGCCTCTGTAGATGAAGCACATGCTCCCAGGTCAACACTGTACCCACCCTTCCCTATTACCTCTTCACTAAGGCCAAGGGCCAGCCTCACTATCAAAAACTTAATATATTCTGCTTGGAAAAAACAATAAACCCGTAGTTCTTTTATCTAGTCTGATGATTGCTTTTTATGTTATCCCTTTGGCCCCTGTACTTTTTTTTTTAATTGTTGTTCAAGGTCAGTTGTCTCCATTATCCCCTCACTACTCCCCCTGCCCCACCCATCCCCACCTCCCACCCTCGATCTCACTCCTCTTTGGCTTTTTCCATGTGTCCTTTATACATGTTCCCTGACAACCCTTCCCCTTCCCCCCCTCCCCCGTTATCCTCTCCCTTCTCCCCTCTGGTTACTGTCAGTTTGTTCTTTATTTCAATGCCTCTCATTACATTTTACTTGTTTGTTTCGTTGATAAGGTTCCACTTATAGGTGAAATCATGTGGTATTCGTCTTTCACTGCCTGGCTTATTTCATTTAGTATAACGCTCTCCAGATCCATCCATGCTATCACAAAGGGTAGGAGCTTCTTCTTTCTTTCTACTGCATAATATTCCATTGTATAAATGTACCATAGTTTTTTGATTCACTCATTTACTGATGAGCCCTTAGGTTGCTTCTAACACTTGACTGTTGTAAATTGCACCGCTATGAACATTGGGGTGCATAGGTTCTTTTGAATTGGTGTTTCAGGATTCTTAGTGTATAACCCCAGCAGTGAAATTGCCAGGTCAAAAACCAGTTCCATTTTTAGTTTTCTGAGGAAATTCCATACTTTTTTCCACAGTGGCTGCACCAGTCTGCATTCCCATCAATAGGGTACTAGGTTTCCCATTTTTCCACAGCCTCACAATCACTTGTTGTTTGTTGATTTGTTTATGATGGCCATTCTGACTGTGTGCAGTGATATCTCATTGTGGTTTTAATTTGCATCTCTCTCATGACTAGTGATTCTCAGCATCCTTTCATATGTCTCTGGGCCCTGTGTATGTCCTCCTTGGGGAAGTGTCTGTTCAGGTCTTTTGTCCATTTCGTAATTGGGTTATTTGCCTTCTTAGAGTGGAGTCATGTAAGTTCTTTATTTATTTTGGAGATCAAACCCTTGTCCGAGGTATCATTTGCAAATATATTTTCCCATACAGTTGGCTCCCTTTTCATTTTGTTGATGTTTTTCTTTAGCCATGCAGGAGCTTTTATTTTGATGAAGTCCCATGTGTTTATTCTTTCCTTTATGTCCCTTGCTCTGGGGGGTATTTCGGTGAAAATATTTCTGTGTGGAATATCTGAGATTTTCCTATGTTCTCCTCCAGGATTTTTATGGTGTTGCAACTTATGTTTAAGTGTTTTATGCACCTTGAGTTTATTTTTATGTGTGGTGTAAATTGGTGGTTGAGTTTCATTTTTTTTGCATGTAGCTGTCCAGATCTCCCAACACCATTTGTTGAAGAGGCTATTTTTACTCTGCTTTATGCCTCTGCCCCCTTTGTCAAATATTAGTTGGCTGTAGAGACTTGGGCTTATTTCTGGGCTCTCTATTTTGTTCCATTGATCTATGTATCTGTTCTTATGCCAGTACCAGGCCATTTTGATTACCATGGCCTTGTAATATAGTTTGATATCAGGTATTGTGATCTCTCCTACTTTGTTCTTCTTTCTCAAAATTGCTGCAACTATTCAGGGTCATTTATGGTTCCATATAAATTTTTGAAATGTTTGTTTCTATATCTGTAAAATATGTCATTGATATTTTAATAGGGATTGCATTGAATCTATAAATTGCTTTGGGTAGTATAGACATTGTGATGATGTTAATTCCTCCAATCCATGAACACGGTGCTTCCATTTGTTTATGTCTTCCTTAATTTCTTCAGTGTTGTATAGTTTTCTGAGTACAGGTCTTTTACCTCCCTGGTACAGTTTATTCCTAGGTACTTTATTTTTGTTGTTGATATAGCAAATGAGATTTTTTTTTCCTGACTTCTGTTTCTGATATTTCATTGTTAATGTACAAAAAATGCCTTTGATTTCTGAATACTTACTTTGTATCCCACTGTTTTGCCAAATTTACTTATTAGGTCGAGCAGTTTTCTGATGGAGTCTATAGGGTTTTCTATGTACACTATTATATTGTCTACAAACAATGACAGGTTTGCTCCCTCCTTTCCAATTTTGATGTATTTTATTTCTTTTTCTTGTCTGATTGTTATGTCTAGGACTTCCAATATTATGTTGAATAGAAGTGGTAAAAGTGCACCTATAAGTGGAACCTAATCAAGAAAATAAACAAGCAAGCAAAATATAACCAGCAACATTGAAAGAAAAAAACAAACTGACAGTAACCAGAGGGGAGGAGGGAGGGGGATGACAGGGGAAAGGGAGGGGAAGGGTCATCAAAGAACATGCATAAAGGACTCATTGACAAAGCAAAATCAGGGAAGGATTGAGGGTGGGAGGTGGGGGGTGGGTGAGGCTCAGGAAAGTGGTGGTGGGAAAATGTTAACCAAAAAAAAAAAAAGTGGACAGGGGAAACTGGGAGTAGTGTGGGAAATGTAGAAGCCAAAGAACTGATGTGTGCAGCCCATGGACATGGATTAAGAGGTGTGGTGATGATGGGATGGGGTGTGGGACAGAGAGGATAAAGGGGGAGAAATAGGACAACTGTAAAAGCATACTTAATAAAATACACACACACACACGCGCACACACACATACAAAGAAGTGGTGAAAGTGGACATCCTTGTCTTGTTCCTGGTCTTACTGGGAAAGCTTTTAGTTTTTGCCCATTGAGTTTGATGTTGGCTGTAGGTTTCTCATATACGACCTTTATTATGTTGAGGTAGGCTCCCTCTACTCCCACTTTGCTGAGTGTTTTTTATCATAAATGGGTTCTATACCTTATCAAATGCTTTTTCCACATCTATTTATATGATCTTGTGATTTTTGTCCTTCCTTTTGTTTATGTGATGTATTACGTTTATTGATTTGCAAATATTGTACCATCCTTGAATCCCTGGGATGAACCCCACTTAATCATGGTGTACGATCTTTTTAATGTATTTCTGGATGCAGTTTGCCAATATTTTGTTGACGGTTTTTGTACCTATGTTCATCAGTGAGATTGGCCTGTAGGTTTCTTTCTTTGTTGTGTTTTTATCTGGTTTTGGGATGAGGATGATGCTGGCTTCATAAAAAGAGTTTGGAGTCTTCCCTCTTCTTGAATTTTTTGGAATGGTCTTTGAAGGATAAGTTCTAGCTCTTCCTTAAGTGTGCCAGGAGTTTTTTGATTACTGCTTTGATTTCACCAGCTGTTATCGGCCTGTTCAGGCCTTCTGCTTCTTTTTCATTCAGTTTTGGAAGATTATATTTTTCTAGAAATTTGTCCATTTCACCAAGGTTTTCAAATTTCTTGGCATATAGTTGTTCATAGTAATTTTTTACAATTCTTTGTATTTCTGTGATATCAGTTGTAATCTCTCCTCTTTCATTTCTGATTTTGCTTATTTGGGTCCTCTCTCTTTTTTCCTTGATGAGTCTGCTTAAAGTCTTGTCGATTTTGTGTATCTTTTCCAAGAACCAGCTCCTGGATTTATTGATCCTTTGAATTGTTCTTTTAGTGTCTATGTTTCTAATTATACTCTGATCTTGGTTATTCCCTTCCTTTTACTCGCTCTGGGCTTTGTTTGTTGTTCCTCCAGTTCTTGAAGATGTAAGTTTAGGTTGTTTATTTGAAATGTTTCTCTCTTTTTTAGGTAGACCTGTATCACCACGAACTTCCCTCTTAGGACTGCCTTCACCGTGTCCCATAAGTTTTGGACTGTTGTATGTTCATTTTCATTTGTTTCCAGACATTTTTAAATTTCTTCTTTTATCTCATTATTGACCCATTCATTGTTTAATGGCATGGTATTCAATCTCCATGAACTTTAGTGTTTTTGAGTTTTTTTCTTGAGGTTGGTTTCTTGTTTCAGGCCCTTGTGGTCCAAGAAAATGCTTGATATGGGTTCAATTTTCTTGAATTTGTTGAGGTTTGTTTTGTGTCCTGTTGTGTGATCTATCTTTGAAAATGTTCCATGTGCATTTGAAAAGAATGTGTATTTTAATTCTTTGGGATGAAAGATTTCATATATGTATATCAGTTAAGTCCATTTGATCTATGGCATTGTTCAACACGGCAATATCCTTGTTGATATTTTGTTTGGAAGATCTATCAACTTTTGACAGTGGGGTGTTAAAATCCCCTAGTGTAAGTGTGTTGCTGTCTATATCTTTCTTGAAGCCCTCCAAAATATGTAAGATTGTCCTTATATATTTGAGTGATCCTATATTGGGTGCATATAGGTTTATAATGTTTATATCTTCTTGATGGATTCTTCCCTTCAGCATTATGAAAAAGAGACCCCTTCTGGGTCTCTTCTAATGGCCTTTGTTTTGAGGTCTGTTTTGTCTGATATAAGTATTGCTACCACACTTTTTTCTTCTGTCCATTTGCTTGGAATATTTTTTTCCAACCCTTCACTTTCACTCTATGTAGATCTTTTGTTCTGAGGTGGTTCTCTTGTAGGCAGTGTATGTGTGCATCATGTTTCCTTATCCATGCAGCTACCCTATATCTTTTGATTAGAGCATTTAATCCATTTACATTTAAGGTTATCATTGACAGGTACTTATTCATTTTTTCCCTTTGTACCTGTGTACCTTTCCCTCTTCTTCATCTTCTTTTTAAAAAATTTTTTTATTGTTGTTCAAGTACAGTTTTCTCCATGTCCCCCCGCCACTCCTCCCCTCAACACCCAACCACACCTCCCACCCTCGATAAAAGCAGTTCTTTTAGCATATTTTGCAATGCTGGTTTGGTGAAGGTATATTTTTTCAGCCTTCTTTGGTCTGGGAGTAGTTTTGTTTGCAGGCCTTTGCTTTCCATGACTTGGAGTATTTCTTTCCATTCCCTTCTTATTTGTAAAGTTTCCCTTGAATAGTCAGCTGCTAGGCTTATGGGGACTCCCTTGTAAGTTAATTCCTGTTTTTCCCTTGCTGCCTTTAAGATTCTCTCTTTGTCTTTGAATTTTGTTATTTTAACTTTGATGTGTCTTGGGGTGAGATCCCTATACTTATTTGAGTTTATGATTTCTGCTTCAAAGAATTGGCTTTTTGTGTTATGCTTAGAAAAAATTTTCTACCTCAAATTATATAAGAAGTAGGTTTTTTATGGTGTTTTATGCTTAATACTTACATTGGGATATTTAATATATTAAGAATGTACTTTAAGGCATGAGATGGGAACTTCAGCCAATTATTTCCAATATTGTTTGCTAAATAATTTGAATTCTCACCATGAATTTAAAATAATGTCTTTGTTATGTGCTGTTTCTATATATAATTATGTATCTTCTTTCCATAGGTAGCATTGATTCTTCTACACCATGACAATGTTTTAGTTATTATAGGCTTATAAGCTTTATCCTATTTATCATACACAGGACCAGCTCTTCTTTTCTCTTTCTTAAAAACTTCTTACCTCTATTTGTGCAACTATTTTTTTATATACTTTGCAATAACTTTTTAAGGCCCCTATCCTTCTTTCAACTATACTACTGTTTCCAAATTCTAAATATTTTTTAGATCAACATTGAAGTTTTATTGGCTGACAATCTTTGGATAACTGACAGCTTCCAGTTTTGAGTGTTTGTAAATAAAGTGTTGACATGTTCTTCACTGTAAGCAGACAACAATACCAACAGGATTAATACTGAGAAGCATGCAGTGCAGAGTGTGCAGGTGCAGGAGAGAGCCCAGCCCAGCATGGATGCTCAGGGTAAACTCCACAAGGAGACTGTGAGTAGGCTGAGGCTGGGGGTGGCTGTGAACACAAACAAGCAGTGGAAGATCTGTGTGGAACTCTCCACCTCTGTTGCCATGTCATAGCTTTCCGATATTTTACCTTGCCCACTATGGAAATATACATAACAGGGAGATGTCCTTTGAGAACCTAAGTCAGAAGTTTGTAGGGTCACTGCTGGAAATGGAACAGATAAAATTCTATCAAACATTTGTTTAGAAAGCCACATTTTCATCCAGTTGACCTTATAAGATCATTGGGAATTTTAGTTTACCCATAATAAACATGGAAAGTGGTAACTAGCGTTCAACTTCAACAAAGCAATATATAATCTAAATGTTGGACAGAAGATTGAGTATTTAAGACAGTTTTATCCTGAAACTTTGTCAGCATATGGAAGGCAATGCAAACCATACAGCCGCCCCTGGAGATTCCTGTGACAAGCAGGATACACAGACTGTGAAACAAATGAATTATATTTAGTACTAGAGGGCTAGAATTCCCAGAAAACTGAAACAGTAAGAAGTCACAGTTTAAAGACCTTCACATCCAACCATAATTGTATTATTTAAATCATTTTCCACCTAGTCTGGTTGTGTTTTAATTTTCTAGCCCCCAAATTTTTCAGTAGTGGGTTAAGCTTGCCATTGCTAATCAATTTCAGTTCTGCCTCTTGGGGTTTAAAAAAAAAGTGTCAGAAGGTGAGTATCTCTCTTTAATTGATGTCCTGCAAAGACTAAAGCAATAGAAACTCTGTATGTGTGTTTTAATGGATTCTCATTTCACTCAAAGGCATGTTGATGTCAACTCAAAGGCATGGCACAGTTGGTGGAGTATTTTTTAAAGATTTTATTTATTTATTTTTAGAGGGGAAGGGAGGGAGAAAGTGAGGGAGAGAAACACCCATGTGGAGAGAAACATCAATTGGTTTCCTCTCACATGCCCCCCACCTAGGGACCTGGCCCATAACCTAGGCTGTGCCCAGACAGGGAATTGAACCAGCGACCTTTTGGTTCACAAGCCGGCATTCAATCCACTT
This sequence comes from Mormoops blainvillei, assembly GCA_004026545.1. Classification (NCBI taxonomy): domain Eukaryota; kingdom Metazoa; phylum Chordata; class Mammalia; order Chiroptera; family Mormoopidae; genus Mormoops; species Mormoops blainvillei. Next base: position 332,184 of record PVJD01000332.1, read on the forward strand.
AACCACACCAGCCAGGGTTGGTGGAATATTTTTTAAATTATTTTTTAAATTTATGGACGAGGGAAATACTCAAAGCTCATTCTTTCTACCTTTCTATTCAAAGTTTATAGAAAGAGCTTAAGGCAAAAGTTTGTCCCCACACGGAGATAGCTCATGTTGAATGTAGTGAAACAGCAAAGAGATGGGAATGGGCAGGCCACTAATAAAAAGAAGGAATGAAGTTTGGGGGCAACAATTCAGAAACAGGAGCAAATTCACCTCTTTTGTTTTCGTTGTTTTGTGAAAAAATCTTTAAAAGAATACATGCATTGGAAACTATGAGAAAAAGAATAGCAGTATCTCCTTTTATCTTTATGTCAGGCTGAGGATCAAAGGCCTTTATAGTCTTCTAGTTACATGCCAGCTTCCGTCAGATACTGGAGCTAGCATAAAATAATAAATAAATGTAATTAAAAGTGTATACAGTTGATCCCACTCTACCCCCTTGAACCTTTATTTCCACTTTGGATTGTACTTTGATTATTATAGTTAATACAATCCCACTTAAGCCTTTGTCACTTTGGAGTAATTAATCAATACAGAGTTCAATCTCTCTGTCAGGGTTCTTTTTCTCTGTCGGGATTCTTTTTCTCAGAGGGGCCTCTCTATCCCTTCTCCACCCCCGAATGGTGTCACGGTGCACAAGGAAGCTTGTGTATCCTTTCAGCATCAGTATAGCTTGGTGAGGACATGACTGATGCCCCTCTGGTCCAGCTTCTGTCTTTAGAGTTTTGCTGGCCTCTGGAAATGTCCCTCAGCCAGCCTCAACACTGAGAATCCAGAGCCACAGCCATTTGGGGCTAGAGTTTTGGCATGACTTGTGGGTGGGCATCCACTGCTGAAGTCCATTGTCCCTCCCATGGCCTTTGAACACTATGTGGTCTCCCGGTCCCAAGGGTCCACTTAAAAAAAAAATATTGTGGTAGAATATACATAACAGAACATTTCCATTTTAAGTGTGTAATTTAGTGGCCCTGAGTACATTCAAAATGTTGTAGAACTATCAATATTCATGTCCAAAATTTTATCATCATCCTAAACAGAAATTATGTACCCATTAAATAATAACTCCCCATTCTTTTGTTCCCCACCAGCCCAGAATAACCTCTATTCTACTTTCTGTCTGTATGAATGTGCTTATTCTAGGTACCCTACGGAAGTGAGATGATAACAATATTTGTCCTTCGTGTCTGGTTTATTTCACTTAGCATGTCTCCACGGTTCATCCATGTTGTAACATGTGTCAGAATTTCATTTTGTCTTATGTTTGAGTATTATTTCATTGTATGTATATACCACATTTAATTTATTCAATCATCTGTTGATGGATACTTACATTGTTTCTACCTTTTAGCTATTGCAAATATTGTTGCTCTGAATATGCTTGTATAAGTATCTGAGTCCCTGCTAGCAGTTCTTTTGGGTGTATGTCTGAGAGTGGGATTGCTGGAGAGAGGTTTACTTTTTATCTTAGCAATTTTTTGGTACCCACTGGAGATCTGAGAACTTCCAGCGGCTTATTCCATACTTCACTGAAGTGGGTAGGACATTGTGAGGCTGTCTTCAAGTCTTTCTGCCTAGACATTTTTCTCAGTCTTTGTTGGACTGCCCTCTCATATACTGTCCTGGTGCTGATTGAATGTGGGGACTTAAATGTTGCTGAGTTACATAAGGGGACCCCCCAAAAAACTGGAATTTATTTATTTAAAAATGCATATTTATTCTTACATGTTTAAACTTCAATCACCTTCAAAGTACTCTCCATCTGATGCAGAACACCTATTGAAACATTTTTTCCTCTGCTCAGAACAATTTTTGAAGTCGTTGATTTTGATGCCTTTTAGTGCTACGGCCATTTTTTGTTTCACCTCTTCTACCTCAGCAAAGCATTTCCCTTTGAGGACTGTTTTTCATCTAGGGAAACAAAAAAAAATGTTGTTCAGGGTGCAATCAGGTGAATAGAGAGGGTGGGGCATGGAGGTCATGCCGTTTTGGGTCAAAAACTGCTGAACACTTAGCGCAGTGTGAGCAGGTGCGCTCATAACTCACCCGTCATGAAATGGGCAAATGTGTTGAAAGAATCTTTAAAAAAATTCACTGAAGCCGAATGCAGCCTCTCACAGCAATACCAGCTGGTGTACTGATACAGATGGGTTTCTAGAACACTCAACTAGCGAGGGAAGCATGTACTACACGGGGCACTCCCTCCAGAAGATAATTCTGTTTTGTTGGGGGGTCCCCCCTCATATACTGGATAAAAGAACAACTTCCCCTGCTTTGTGACTCCCTGCAAGCTCTCTGCTTTGAGGTTTCAGCCCTGAGAGAGGGCGGCCAAGACACTCACTCAGATCATTTGACCTTCACGTACTCTGTCCTTTGTCTTATGCACTGGTAACAGCAGTACCTTCTATTTCCACTTCTTGCTTTCAAGAATTTTCTCTGCATTATATCCTCTTGCTTTCTATGTTAAGGTCTACAGTAAATCATGCTTATCTCCAAAATTTGCTTTTTAATATGTAAAGCAACTCTTTTAGAGTTTAGAGAGCCTCTTATTTTTAACACAGCCAGGCTTTCAAAACTATTATCTCACCCTGAGTATTAAAAACATTTAGGTTGAAACTCAGGGCTGAGCTCTAACTTCTTTTTTCTTACATAGTATCCACAAATCCTGAAGTAATAAATCAATCAATAAGATCAATAAATCAGGGAGTGGCAGTGTAGGAAAAAACACATCAGTGAAATGTACCAAAACTACGATCACCATTACACTAGCAACACCATTTATTTGGCTGTTTTCTAGTCAGCTTCACATCTTTGCTCTGCTCTTATACAACCACTGCTCTGATCTGGCGATGCCACACTGCTGTGTGGGGCCAGCAGGATCACATTTGACTCAATGAGTTCTGGAGGGAGACTTAAAATATTTTCTAATTAGTATATGCATGCAGAGGCTGTTTTCAGATATTATATTGTCAGATCAGAACACATTCTAGCTAAAGCTTTAAAACACATGGCTTAAAGTGTGGTAAATTGGCTGCTGTGTGGTACAAAGAACTACGGAAGTTCAGACTATGATTTTGTGTGATTATTGATTTCTAATGGCTTTTCTATTACTTTAACTGAGCTGTTAGAGGCTAAGCCAGGTTTGAAATAAAATGGAAGTGCTCGTGCCATACGCAAGGACTCTTCTAGATTGGTTGAAATAGTGATTGGGAAGATGTGGGAGTCCTTAGAAGTGCTTTGCTTCCCAGTGATTACAAAGCTAAAAACGCATCACCACCTTGCAGGGGCACAATGAGCTGTCCTGTGCAGCATTTCCACCGTCTTCAGCCTGGAGAGTGAGGCCGAAAAAGCTGGAAACAGCCAGCGAGGAGAGGAAAAGCGAACGAAGGAATCAGCAGTGTTCCTGACAGCTCATCAGTGCCACTGTACTTACTTTGCCAATGTCTACCTGGGACTAGCAACTCCCTGTCCCTTTTTTCCTTTACTATATATATTGGTTTACTTTCAGAGGAGACCTGTGTCTAACCCTGAGAAACTGGTAAGCCAGGGCCTCTACTCGACATCTTCATCATGGCTAATTTCAGAAGCTCAGAGCTTCACGTGGAATCCCCAGTCTTTCCCCTCTTCTCTCCTACTCTTGTTTACTTCCATTTGACCCGGGGGTACTCACTAAAGTTTGCAGTGACAGAAAGACAAATTTCTCACTTAAATAGCATTTTATATTTAGGACAAACCTTGTGGAGATGTTAGAGCAACACTTGGGCACACATAAGAATGAACACAGGGAAAAGCACAAAATGATGAAACCTGTAGTTGTGAATTGTTACTGACTTCCAGTTTATGTTTCCTTTTAAAGAACCTGATCTGTTTTTGTTTTGTGGGTGGTATGACCCAGCCCATTCTGTGCTCAGTACATGTCATTGTGCAAAGAAATGCTGGCCAGTTCTGAGCCTTCCAAGTCTCTTGAATTCTCAGTCTGTGTTTATTCCTTCAAAAGCTCTTTGTTCTGTATCTGCAAAATATCCTGGAATATAGATTCACCGAGGGTACCTTGGCCCATCACTTAAGCCAATAGTTCTTATACTTGAATGGCCATCAGAATCACTTGGGGAGCCATTAAAATTTCTAAAAGACCCATTAAATCAAAATCTCCATAAATATGTCTCTAGAATCTATGTTTTTAAAGAGCCCTCTGTGATTTTGATGATTAACCAGATTTAAGGACCCACTGATGTAGTCCATTCTTCTTCTTTTAAAGAAAGTACCTGCTTAAAATAGGTGCAGCTGATTCCTAAACCTTGTACATATATAAAACGCAAAGCTTTTAGAAATACATTTTCAGGGCCCAACCTCTGAGAATTAAATACAGTTCATTGAGATTGGGGTCTTAAGAAATTGTAATTTTCTTAAAAATCAAACAGGTGATTCCAGTTCACACATCTCAATTCCAGGTGAGACTTGCTGATCTAAACCATCCTGTACAGATGAGAACAAAGCCTAGTTTTAAAGATGCCTAAAGGAGATGTCTTGATTTAAGCTATGTGTTTGTCTTTATTATATGATTCGGGAGGCTAGTGACAGATGTAAGTGAAATTTGAAGGGCTTGGGGAACAATTTAAGAAAGGAATAGGTCCATCCATGCCATTGTAAAAAGTAAGATTTCCTTTTTTTTTACAGCTGTGGATTATGCTTAATGAAACAAGCCAGTCAGAGAAAGGTAAATACCATACGATTTCATTTATATGTGAAATCTAATTAACAAAATTAACTTGATGAAAAAATAGAAACGGAGTCATGGAGACATGGAACAGACCGCAAGTTGTCAGAGGGGAAGGAATAAGGAGGGACTGGATGAAAGAAGGTATAAAGGGATTAGCCTAAGAATAAATATGCGTGACCCACAGATGTGAACAATGGTGTGGTGATGTCCAGAGGGAATGGGTGGGAGGGGCTACATGGAGGTGGGCAAAATGGGGGAAATGGGGACATCTGTAATATTGTCAACAATAAAAATAAAGTTAAAAAGACAGCAAAAAAAAAAAAGGAATAAACAGGGCCTAGAAATTATCCCTATTAGAAGAAAATTAAAGAAGCCTGTTCTTTAGACGCCTGCCCTGTTCTTAAACAATTGTGATCGGATCTCTCTTAGTTACAGGTAATAGAAACTCAATTCTAAAAAGCAGAAGAGGTGTTATTTTTGTTTTTGTTTTTGCTTTTGTTTTTACATAAAGGAGAGACCAAAAATTGGGACTTCAGTTATAGCTGGCTCCAGAAACTCAAAAAATGGTAGAGCTTTGTCTCTTTGCCTTTCAGCTTTGTTTTTCTCTTTGTGTTAGCTTCATTCCCAAGCAAATACTTTCCAAATGGCAAGAAAAAAGGACAGCCGCGGACAGTCCCACACCTGTCCCTTTAAGCAATCCAAAAAGAAAGAGTCTCTCTCTCCTGTAGTATTCATGGTCCAAATCTCAAGGAAGGCGCTGATTGGCTTTGCTGAATAATCTGCCCATCCCTGAATTTGTCACAGTGGCCTGGGGGAGGAATGTTTATTAAACCTTGTAGTCTGTGGGGAGTCACACATCAGAAACCTCTGGAGCAAAGAGAACAAGTTTCTTCCTTGGCTGTGTATATTTAATGACCCATTGGGAAGGATGCGTGACTGAAATGGGATTAAATTTTCCTATAGTTAAAGTTATCAAAATGAGTTGATGAAGTAAAGAAATGTATGGACAGATGCTCAAGAAAGCATTTTATAAATCTTTCCAAGATAAATGGGCTGATAGTTGACCTTAGTGGTACAGTAATAAAGATTAGATTATCCCAGTATATTTGTGTGCTTATGTGTTGGTGTATTGAGAATATGACCTTGAATTTCAACTGCCCACAGCTTTCAAGAACCTGTTAGTGATGCTTATAAGAAAAGAAGTAATGAAGAAATGTTAAAGTACAAAACATGTAATTCAAAAATCATTAAAATTATCCCTAAGGTATTTCCCTTCAGATATTAAAAGTAGATAATTAAGAAAACACTTTTCACTAAATCCAGTGATGCTCTCACATTACTCTTATGAAGTCAAGGTCAAAGATAATTTAGTACTTGGTTCTCTGTTGTATGATGTGCCCTTTAAAAATGTTTTGTGGCTGACCTTAATTGGTGCTTGGCTGTCTATGTTTGGCTTCTAGCTACAGACAAACAATAACTTGAAATTTTTCTATCATTAATTATCATCATTTAAGGGTAGTCATTAATGCCACTTGAAGTTATGAATGACACCTTTCTCAGCTTCATAAATGCAAACTCTTTCTGTTATTCTCAATATCTCACCATTCACACTGAGGTTATTTGAATGGAATTCCGAGCCTCGGTCCTGCTGCCTTCCACACGTAGACATTTAAGGATAAAACTTTTGAGTACAATTGTAAGTCTTTTATACCTTTACTACGTATATTTTGTTTAATTCTTCTAACAGCCAGATGAGATAAATGCTTTTATTTTCTTATTTTGCACATGAAGAAGCTGAGTTGTAGAGAGTTGAAGTAACTTGCCCAGGATCACAAAGCCAATAAGTTCTAGTGCCAGGATTCCAGTACAGCTTTTCTCCAGCTTCAAAGCCAAATTCTTGAGCCCAGGTTCTGCCCTATCTTCTTCTCTCCCTAATCCATGACTTTATTGAGGGGGAAAAAAAGGAGAAATTTAAATTTCTTAGATTAAGTGAAGGAGTCCAGCCACATATGTCAGGTATACTCCCCAAATCTAACTGTTTTGGATATTGGGCTGGAATAGAAACTTTAAAAGATATAATAGATAGATGTTGATACTTATTTTAGCTCTAGTTTTACACATACACATTCACAGGCAGTTCTAAAAGATTCTGAATAATTCTGTTCTCTGAATTCTTTCCGTCATCACTTTGCTAACCTGTTCAGAGTATAATTTAAACATAATTTTTGACTGCAAATGCTTTACCTTCTGTATTAGTCAGCTTGGCCTGCCATTAAGAATACACTAATTGGGGTGGCTTAAACAACAGAAATTTGTTTTCTTACAGTTCTGGAGGCGGGAAGGTCCAAGATCAAGATGCCAACATGATTGGGTTCTACTGACAGCGCTCTTTCCAGCTAACAGACAACTGCCTTCTTCATGGGGGTGAGAGACACCTCTCACATTTCTTCCTTTTCTTCTGAGAGCACTAATCCCATCAGGGGCTCTGCCCTCACAACTTCATCTAAGCTTAGTTACTCTCCAAAGGCCCTATCTCCTAACGCCATCAAATTGAGGGTTCAACATATGAAATTGAGCGTAGACACATTCAGTCCATAATAACTTCTTGTGGGGGAGATGAGGCAGATTTAAAAAAAAACTACTAAAAAGTGCAGCATGTGTTGTGCTTCATGACACTCAAGTAATAGTGCCCGTGTAAAGCCATAGGCCTGCAGTATAGGCGATCCTGCTTCCGTCTTCAGTGACGAGGAAGACCAAATGGAGAAGTCATTGAAAGCATGGGCAGATTTCCAAAAGACAGATTTCGGGCAGGGGCTGCTGGCTGGCAGGGTACTGCGGGGAAGGGGGCAACCTGTTTCTTCCTTCAGCTGCCACTGTTTTCCCTGAGATGATCCCATGGGCCCAGGGAACTCAGCAGCCTGTCTTTTAGGAGTTTCAAGTTCTCATCACCTCTGTCCCTAACATTATGATTATCTTTTTCTAATTTTCATATCCTATATCTTACTTTTCATAACATTTCATGGAACAACACCTGCACCCCAACCTGGTAGTATGTGAAGAGATGGCAATAAGAAAATCATAAAAAAAAAAAAAAAAAAAAAACCCACATAAATTGAAATTGCAGTACTGGGAAAACAAAAAAATTCTTTTCTAATGGTTTATGCCTTTCCTTGACATCAGCCAGTATCACATTAATTGGGGGCCCCTGATTAAGGATTCTTTGATTTGTTTAGCCAACCCCCCTTACAACTATAGGCAGCCTGAGAGATTAAGAGGTAAGGTCTGTGTATGGAGGAGAGGCTGAGCAAGCATTCAGAACTCAGGTAACAAACTCCTCACTGCCATCACTCCCTGCACATGCCAACTTTTCTATTCAGGAGCCACCAAAGTGTTCCTAGAATTTGGACCCACATCTGAGAGGTTCCAAGGAATTTGTTCCCCCTTGGGGGAGGTTTCTTATTGCCTAGGAGGCTCCTTGATGAGGCTTTTGCTAAAATGGCCCACTTTCAGGGCTGCCAACCGGTTCTGACATATTTAGAGCCTGCCTGTTCCAGTTTAGACCAAATTCCTTGGGATCTTCCTAATGCAAATTAAAATAAAAGCATCCTTCCAAAATAATCCATGAGTTAATGTTATTCGTATAAAGCTATTTCAACTAGTAAAAAATTTAGCTAAGTATGCAATCATCCAGCCTATGTTTATCTATCTTATCTTCAAAATATGCCATACTGGATCCTAATACACTGATCTTATAACTTGCCCTAGATGAGTTAATATGATTATGTCCAATATGATTATGTGAATGAGCTGCCATATAAAAAGGTAATGAGTTTCTAACCACTAAAGGTGTTCAAATATAAGGTGGGTCACAAACTTGTGGAAATTTCAGCATTTGATGGATTTGGGGGCTGAGTTACCCTTCCAATCCTAAAATTCCACAATTCTTTATTTTTCCCATTAGTGCACCTATGCTGACTTCTAATAATCAAATTCCCTTCCTTATGTTCATAATTCACCCATTTGAGAATTTTTTCGAGGTTGCTGTCAACCTGTCTGTTTCACAGTTTATAGACTTCTCATTCTTCCTTTTGGCAAAAATCAGGCCGACACATGCCCATCTCCTATCTTGTCCGCCTCTTCCATTTGCTGTGCTCTCTTAGATGTCAGTGTCAGCAGTTCTGCTGCTCATTTGCAAGTTAGCGGTGACCTTGAGATAGGATTTATCAAGGTTGGGATGCCTGAACTCTCTTAGAGCAGCCATGTGCTCTTTTATCGTCCTTCGCCTCCCTCGCTTGTCGGTTCCTTCTTACCAAGGCCCATCCTTGTCTTTTCACTTGGGATCTCCTTCTCACTGGCAAAGATCAAAGTAGAAGAATGGAAGGTTCTTGTTTGTTTGTCTTGTTTGTTTATTTGTTGTTTTCACTCATATCACATATGAGTGAAATCATATGGTTCTTGACTTATTTCTCTTAGCATGATATTCTCAATATCTATTCAGGTTGCAAATGGCAATATTTCATACCTTTTCTTATAGCTGAGTAGTACTCCATTGTACATATGTACCACATCCCCTTTATCCAAAAAACTCATAAACACAGAGAACAGCATGGTGGTTAGCAGAGGGAAAGAGGGATAGTGAAGAGGTAGTAAAAGGAAAAACAGGTCAAATATATGGTGACAGAAGGAGATTGTACTTTGGGTGGTAAACACACAATACAATATACAGACGATATAGAATTGCACACTTGAAACCTATATAATTTTATTAAGCAATGTCACCCCAATAAATTTAATTTTAAGAAAAGAAAAAAGTAAATACACACAACAAAGAATGGAAGATTTCGCTTGTAGCTATTGTTTGGGGACATTAGAGCATCTCCCCAGCCCAGGCTGTGACCTCCCCTGGTTTGGGGCATTAGCTCTCACTTAGGAACCTGTTATTGTTGACCTATATAACTTTTAGAAGCCTCAGTTAACTGTGGTCTTTAATCTTCCTGAGGATTATGACTAGTTTGTGTCTGTCAGATACCTGTCTTCAATGCATGTCTTTCTCTCCATGTTTTGTGCATGTCTTTTAAAATAAGCTCATGAGAAAGCCTGCCCGCACAGCTCCTTCGCTTCCTCCATCCTTTCTTCCTCATCAGTCTCACTCAGAATTATACAGTCTTGGGACATGTGTCATGCCTGCCTCTACTCTGAAATTTCTGCTAAATGTAAAAGCCTACCTGTAAAGCCTAGTCTACGTGTCTGACTATGTTCTCCCTTCTCCTCACCCCCCGGGAACTCTGAGGTACTGGGGCCCGGTATTAGTTTGTTCGGGCTGTCATCACAAGGAACTACAAACAGGGTGATGTAAACAACAGAAATTAATTTTCTTACAGCTGTAAAGGCTAGAAGTTTGAGATCAAGGTGTCAGAAAAGTGGGTTTCTTCTGAGGCCTCTCTCCTTGGTTTGTAGGAGGCCATCTTCCCTCCGTGTCTTCACATGGTCGTTCCTCTGTCAACACATGTATCCAAATTTCCTTTTGTTATGAGTACACATTCTATTGGATTTACTTCCACTCTTATGCCCTCATTTTAATTTAGTCCCCTCTTTAATGGCCTGTTTTCAAACACAGTCATGTTCTGAGGTACTGGGGGTTAGGATTTCAACATATTAATTTGGGGGTAGCAAAACAATGCAGCCCCTAACAATGCAGGCCCCTTTCTACTTTAGCAGCTAGTTTACCAACAGGTTGGAATCAGGACCCTAGTAACAGTCTGTGCGCTGTTGCTGGTGGTGGTGTTTTTGCCTCTCCGTTTACCTTTTAGAGTTGCTATATAAGCAAACAGTCCAGATCATTCTTGCTGATCTGCTCTTGTCTGGGCTCAGCCCAGTGTTCCAGGACTGAATTTACTTGACATTTCTCTTCCTGCCTGTGTAGAAAGCAGGCTGACTACGTGCTCTCTATGCCTTTGCCCCAATTCCTTCTATCAAAATTCTACTCATCCGTTAAGCTCAACTCAGATGCCACCCTCTGTTTTCCTGGTCTGTGTTGCCATAGCCCTTTGTATGTATGGTAACATTTATAGTTATTTGTTGTTCCTATTGTATTAATGTTATTTTCATTTAGCCCTTTTTTCTCATAAACAATAGTGAGCACCTTGTAGAAACGTTCTGTTATCAGTTCATCTTTAATTCATTTTAAAGCACCAATCACTTGGTTTGTACCCATCAACCACTCAGCAAATATTAAATTTGCTTGAATCTTAATCATAGATTTAGAACACCATTTGAAGCAATTTAAATTGCATTTTATTATTACATATATTCTTAAAAGTACTACGTGGCAAATCACTGATATGGTGAATATAATCATTGGATTATTTTAATAGTTACTTTTAATGGTTATTTGAAGTATTTTACCTATTTAAGGTGTGTATCTTTTCATAAATTTTTCATGGTGACCTTGCCTTCTGAACTCCCAAAGCACTGTTTGCTCCTAGCACCAATTTCACATTTATTATTTATGCTGCAGCATCCTTTTATTCGTTTTTCCTGCCCCTTATATTAAAATGTCGTCCCTTAGTGAATAAGGGCAATGGCTTGTAAATGTTTCCATCCCTGACACCTGTGTAGTAAACAGTGGATAATGCAAGGCAGGCCATGGGGTTATTCTCACGAGCTGTGCCAGCTTCCTATGGTCACAAAAGTAGTTTCTTGAAAGAAACGTTGAGTTCAGCAACCTGGCAGCTTTTCTCTTAGTCTTTTTCTTTTCCATTGTGCCTCATCCACAGATCGGATGTTGGACATTCATCTATTCATTTTTTTCATATTAGAATACTTAATGAGCACCACTTATAATAAGTCTTTTTCTTGGAAATAAATAGAATGTCTCGAAAGAGAATAATGTTGGGGGTGGGGCGGGCAGGCAGAGCTCCCATGTTTCATTGTCCTGGTTGTACGCTGAACAAGGGCAATAGCCAAAGTGGGTGATGGCGCTGAGCCCAGCCCAGTCAACCTTATCACGTCCTGCACCCTGGCACACACATGTGTTAGCCCCGAGAAAAGGGAGGAAGGAAGGCTTTTTTTCTAGTTAGCATTAAAAATATTATGTATTCACCAAGTTGTATGTCCTTAGGATTGTGTCTAACCCAGAGGGGACACCTTTTTAAAAAAAATTTACTTAAAATACCTTGTGGACTATCAACAGCTCTAGGATTAGGAAGAGATGGACCTATTGCGGGGCCAGAGTGAAAGCAGAAAATCATTTATTTAATAAGCAATTGCAGAAATCCAAGCAAGAGAGGGTATTGCCTAAGACAAGGTAAGGATGGTGGAACCTGATGAGCCTGTTAAGAGATTGGACATCGGATTTGAGAAAGAGAGGAGAGAATGAGAGGGATTCCTTAACCTCCAGTCTGACCATTACAAAGGTGGGGAGGTGAGGGCCAGAATGACAGAGATAAATATAAGAGTTCTGTTTCAAGGAGTCTCACTGTAGCTGCTACCTGAGGATTATCTACTTTAAACATCTTTAGAGTCCCACACAACAGCCAAGGGCAGGCTTATCCTTCTGGGTGCCCGAAGCCTAAAAGAAACAAAAGAACTAGGGCTGGGAGTTCCCACAAGTCGTTCAACATCTATCCTATTTGCCAAAGGAATTATGTACACATTACTTTCAAAGTGCTTTCCTGCCATAAAACACTAGCATTAATTTCTATTTTCTTTTGCTCATTTTTTGTGATATTCTCTGCGGAATGCACAACTCAGGAAGAGAGGGTGGCATTGACAACTAATAGTAAAGTAATGCAGATTCTCCAAGATTAAAAAAAAAATCTCCAACATACACAAGAGGCTACAAACTGATCCCTAACATATTTTTACAGTAGTGCCAGCTCAAAGATGGACACTTGGAGGATCTGTGCATCTATTTTACTGGTCTGTATTGTGGGTAAAAGACCCCTCTTTTACCATGGATTTAGATCCTGGGGCCATCTGTGGATTACAGAGTGTTTTGTTAACAGCTCCCTCCAAGATAACCATCAGCCTGCAGTATGACCTTGCAAAATTAGAAGGACCTCTTCTTCCATGAGACAGTTTCACAAAACAAAAACAATGCCTCAACTCTTGACTTGAAGCCAAAAAACTCTAATGGTCCCATAAATGATTAACAACAGCAGCTGGTAATGTCTTGGAAACAGATTGATCAGTTGGAATGCCTTAAAATGTGTCTAGATTCTGCATGCCTTTGAGCAGTATAAACTAACTCTGATGTGAGACTAAAAGTGGGTGTTTAGAACCCAAAGATAGTAAGATAATTAATAAAATCCTGGCAGGGACTGTATCTCTCCAAGGCAACTGCTAGCATTTTGTAACTCCAAAGTGGGGTATAAACTTTGGAAGCATTGTCATTATGAAAACTGAGGGTGACCCTTGTTTACCTGGCCAGGGTGCTGCAAGTCAAATCTTCTTATATTGTTATTTACTCATAACAAATGGTTTTTGATCAACTGCCTGTGATATATCTCTCATGGGAATGCAGCAGTGAATGAGACAGAGCTCCTTACCTAATTGAGCTTATGTCATGGTGGAAGAAAACAGACAATTAGTTAGTAAATAAAATGTATAATTTCAAATAGCAAAATAGCTATGTTGAAAGTAAAGCTGAAAGGCGAGTTACTACTTTAAATGGAGATATTAGAAAAAGTCTATCCAAAGAGATGCCGTTTGAGCTGAGACGTCACTGATGAGAACAAAGGAGCCAACAATATAAATACCTGCGGGGAAAACCTTTGCTGGCTGAGGAAACAGCACATGTAAATCCCGGAGGTGAGAAAGGGCTTGGAATAGTTGAAGAATAGTATGAAGGCAGATAGGGCTGGGGTCTGGTGAGTGAGGAGCAGAGTAGAAGGAAATAAGGTAAGAAAAATTGGGAGAATCCAGATCACCTTTTGCCTTCTAGATCCTCAGGAATTGGGTTTAATTCTATGAAAAACCAATGGATGGCTTTAAGCAGAGTTATAAATAGAATAAGAGCAACAGAATTAATATTTATAAAAACATCCCTCTAACTGCTGTGTGAAAGGACTGAGGGGAGCATAGGTGGAAGGAGAAAAACTAAATAGGAGTCTATTGCAGTTGTCAAGGCCAAAGCAGATGGTGGACTTGGGATCTGGGTGGAGGTGGGAGTGCTGGTCATAGTGGTTAGAAATGGATAGGGTTCGAAGGACAATATGATAAGCTCTATTAGTGGAATGGGTTTGGGAGATGAGGAAAAGAGAAAGAAATAAAAGATAATAGGATGATGCTTAAATTTTGCCCTATGCAATTGGGTGAACTAGTCTTAGCTGGATGAATCAAATGGGCCTTAAATGAGGAACAGGTTTGGATGGAGGTGGAGAAGGAATCCAGAAACAACTTGGGCTTGTTAATGTAAGATACCTATTAAATATCTAACTGACTGTATCCCGTGGGTTGTTAGAGCTCACTGGATGAGTTGCAAAAGAGTGTAATAGACACTGGAGAAGTCTAAGGACTGAATCCTAAGGCCCTTTAACCTCTAGCAAGGCACAAGAAGAGCTTCCAGGAAAGCAGGAGAAAACTAGGAGAGTGTGGCACCCTGGAAGCCAGGGGTAAGGAATATTGAAAGGATGATGATTGACCATTATATTTGATAAGACAAAGGTAATGGCTATACTTAACAGCGCTTTCATTGGAGAGTCTAAAAAAGACCCACAAAAGCCTGAAGTGGATGCATGGAGGATAGACAAGTCTTTGAAGCTTTCCTGTAGAGGATTTGAGGGGAATCAGACGATAGCTTGAAGAGAATGTCCTTTTGTTGCATTTTTTTTTAAATGGCAGTTATAGCATGATTCTGTGCTGTTAAGAATAGTCAAGACAGGAAACTGAGATGCAAAAAAAGAAAGCAGAGATATTTTCAAGAGCAAAGTACTTTAGTAAGTGAGAGAAGATGGTGGCCAGGGCACAAATAAAAGGATGGCCATTGATCAGAGCAAGGAATGTTCTTCCATTGACACACTAGGGAAGACAGAGTGTAGAGATAAGGTGGGTATATAAAGTATGTGATAAATAAATGGTATCAATCTCACAAAGTTGCTTTCATTTTTTTTCAGTGAAATATAAAACAAAGATCAGCTGAGAATGAGGAAGGCAAAGAAAATGGTATTTCAAAAGTTTAAGGAGAGAGAGAAAAAAAATTTTCCAGGGAAATAGGGTAAGGTTATTGGGTAATACTGAATGTTATCAAGAGGTGTGTGATTATTAGTTTGAGTGTATGCTGTTTCTTCAAAACAGGTGTCAGCAATGAGTATCTCAGTGAAAAGAGAACATGCACACTCAGTACAGAACATGTACTGAGCACAGGTCATGACAGGCTGGGGAGGTTAGGGGTCACCACATAGCCTTGGGTACTTTATTAAATATTCAGTCTTGTGTCCTCTACCTAAAATGGAGATGGTACTTTCCAACAGTGGGGTGATTGTGCATATCAAGTTAGGTGACATATTTGATGAGTGTTTTTGCTTTATAATTACAAACTTGCCATTAGTCTTCTTCGGCCTGTTTGTCATTGGGTAAACGCCTGTGGCGATCTGTGACTAATATGGTAGATGCGGTCTAAAGGGAGCCCTGAACCTCTGATATATGTGGGACAGGAACATCATGGGGGTCTCTGATCAAATTTGACACAACCAGTAAGACGCTCAGGGTCTCAAGAATAAGTGGAGCTGATAAAGGGCTGAGATGGTGTGCAGATGGAGTCGAGTCTGAAAGAAACAACTAGGAAGGAAGGAGACAGTGGAAGCAGGAAGGGGCAGGGAGGCCAGCAGCAGTGGGACTGCTTTGTGGACCACACGGAGGGCCACGTTCATAGTTCATGGTTGCTGCTTAGGGTGGGAAGGGTTCTTTTGGCTCAGCCTCTTATTACCAATTGAGTGTCTAAGCCTAGACCCGGATCTCCAATTTACAAATTTGACTTTGACAAAAGAAGCAATGTGAGAATGTGGGGCATGTGAGAGTCATGGTCTTGAGTGGCTCTGTACGCTCTCAGAAGGAGGGAAAAGGGAGAACTGAATTAACAAAAAATTGGAATGTTGTTGTTAAATTCTGTTTTTCTGAACTTTCCCTGTTCCAATCTCAACTTCTTCTTTCAGCCAAGCAAGTTGCTGATTTCACGGTTGAAAAATATTGAATAAATAATAATAACAAAATACTAACATGTATGAGAAATATGGTCACAGATATTTTTCAGCAAGGCTCAGCACAACTTGGCCTCACCATTTGTACCCCGTGGCTGAACACACGTGGTTCCTTTAGTTAAGGCACAGCAGAAGGCAATGAATGTTAGCTGCACAAAATAAAACCTCTTGTGAAACAAATCTTTATAGACATGCTTTCCCTTTTAACTACCTCAATTTTTTTTTCTTTTTGGAAAAGACTAGGCTATAAATAAATAATCATAGTTTTCTTGGCTGAATTGCCAAAGTGATTGGGCATTCAGTTCTGCCTAGCTACACTCTGAGCAGCCCCTGGTCACTCAGGCATTGCAAAACCTCCTTTAAATGCACAATAGCTGTGCCTTCATTATTTTTCAAAACCCTAAGCATTGACTGTCCAGGATCACACTTCATCTCTTGTTCCCTTTATTCGAGAACTTTCCTACTGAGAAACTTTCAATGAGCTATGGAAGATGCATCACTCGCCCTCTTCCTCAAGCATTTATTCATTCAATGTCTAACTATAGACATGAGGTAGAATTGCTAGAAAATGCAGAACCATCAAGGGAAGCATATTCTATTATTTATGGTATCACTCTCTTCTCCAGATCTGCTGCTTTTCCGTATGTCGATATTCCCTGCCTTGGCCCAGGCAGAACACTCCTCTCCCTTTTATTCCACACCATATTGGCCATGAAATTCTGTCAGTTCTAGCTCCAGCATTTGTTGGATCTACCCCTCTTCATCATCTTCTCTACCTCAGTTTAGGATCTCAGAAATCTCTTACTGTTGCTTCGTACTGACCTCTTTTCCCCTCTTTAATCTTCTGTCAATGTTTTCTCATTGCAGCCCGAGTGTTATTTCTAAAAGTCAAAGCTATCGCTCCCCTCTTTAAAATTCACACAACTTCTCCCAGTGTCCTCACAATAAGGCCCCTCATTGGACCCTCACCTCCCTTTCTGGTCTCACACCTTTCCACCTTCCTTTTACCCTACGTCCAGGCCACATCGTAGTACCTTCAGTGCAGTTTCATAAATCTTGTGAAGGGAAGGAGAGAAGGAGGGAAGGGAGGGAGGGAGGAAGGAAGGAAGGAAGGAAGGAAGGAAGGAAGGAAGGAAGGAAAGAAGGAAGGAAGGCAGGCCCACTTCTAAAGGGAAGAGTTTGCTTCTTCCTTTTAAAACAACACAACCCCATTTTTATTTGTCCTGAGCCAGGGCATTACAGGCTTTGCATTTACTTCTCTTCTAGGAGATTTCCACTCAGTTATGTCTTGGGGGTGTGCATTTCTTTCTGTCTCTTTTCCTGTTGGTCCCAGAGGGCGTTGGACACCATTTTGGCCTACACATCCGTTGTGAATGGGAAGTGCAGAGTGCACAGCCAGAGCTGACTGAGCACTATTTTTCCTGTGAAGACTGCCTTACACAGGAGAGTGTATTCAAATCACAGATCTCATTTAGAGAATTATTTTGCTGCCAATACCAGCCACCAACAGCTAGTGATAGTGCTGCAGTAGCTGTTCTTTGTACCAGTAAAACAAAGAACACTAATCCATTAAAAACAGCAATGAGCTTAACTCTGTAATAATCATCCAAGACAATTGCCAGTTTCCTAGTAATTATTCTAGAGTGAAGTTTTCAGTCTTGCCAAGTGTGTATGGCTTAGGTATTCCTTGGTATTCTCATACCTATTTATAAGTAGGTTTATTTCTAACTAACAGGTGTCTCTTTTCTAAAAATAACACTGTGGTTATATAGATCCGTGCATTGTGCTGTGACGCAGCCTGAATAGAAAATTCACACTGACGCAAATACTCTTAAGTAATAAGAAGGGTACATTGAGTATCAATTACATTCCAGCATAGTTCTACATGAATATGACAAATATTTGTTTGAAGATACAACAACCAAATCAGTCGAAAATCTCCAGGCTCATGGGCCTTGTGTTGTCACTTCACAATTGTACATGCCTATTTTGATCTGCAAAATAACCTTATGAGGTAGATACAGCTATTACCCTCCTCCTGAATTAAGAGACTCTAAGTTCAGGATGTCTCGATGATGTAAATATTAAGCGGTAGCTCTAAGATCAGGATCAAGGCCACCTGATGCTAGCGCCAGTGCGGTTTTACACTCTCCCACTTCTTTCTGTGGCAGTCCAGTTTCTCGAGTCAGTAAACCTCCTGCGTTGGGCGCTGGGAGTGAAGATAGCTAAAGCACCCCCTGCCACTACCACCACCAGGAGACCTACCATTCTTTTATTGACTTCCCTTTTTTATACCTCTGACGACTCTTCATTTCTTTCTTTGACTCCTGCCCTGTGTCTTTTTCTACACTTCCCTCTTTGCACTCAGACAGCATTTTTGAGCACCTTTCCATTCAAGGATGAAAGTCACCATTGCATGTATCCTCCCCAGTGTATCCCCCACTTGATGACTAAACTAATGTATCTAATAATAGGCCTTGGGGTAAGATGACTAGAGGTTGAATTTTATTTGTGCTACTCAGGACAAGCGTATTGTTGATGTGGGAGAAACAGAATAAGGCAACATGTTGTTTTTATGTTTTATTAATATCACACAAGAAGGGTAGAAGGAAGGACAGTTTCTTGTCCCTGTTCGGTGTGTTCCTCTTCGGTTTCCTCTTTTTCTCACTAGTAGGTTTGGCTTATTTTATAGGGTTCCTGCCTGGTGCGACCTCTAGTACCATTGAAGAATGAGGAAGGAGTGGGATGGGCCACGGATCAAAGGGAGAAAACAGCATCAGGAGACATACAGCTGCTAGGGAAGCTAGAGAGCTCAGAGGGAATTATGTGCATGGTATAAGGGACGGAACTGTTTCTCCTGGAGCTGAGAGAAGAGACTTCAGCAGAATGGTGGTGAGGGTGGCAGTGTCACAAGGATAGGCCAAGATTTTCTGATCTGAGGGCAGCCCCACATGTTACGACCAAGTCGTTTAGAGCAGTGGTTCTCAAATTTGAGCAACAGAATCACTGGGAAAGCTTATTAAAATAGACTATTGGACCCCCCCCCCCCCACCAGAGTTTCTGATTCAGTAGATTTGATGCTACTAGTCGGGGGACTTTGCTTTAAGAGCTGCTGATTTAGAGGCTACAGTTGTCAAATAGAGAATGTGTGTAACCAAGGAGGTGACATGCACTCTCTCTCTGTCTTTGTCTCTCTCTGTCTTTCTTTTCCCTCGTCTCCCACCAGAATCCCTGGACTCAGTGGCTATAGCTGACTCTCAGAACCTGAAATACTCAGTGATACAGTCTTTCATGTCAATGGAGTTGACTGCCAAGGGGGCTGCAGGGAGTCACTCCCAGGCTGAAAATGGCCCAGTGGCCAAGAGCACACCTGAGATCAGCACTGAACTGAGACTGTTAATGCCATCTGCACCTGCAGACTCCCTCCCTGTACAGCCTGCATTGGGAAAGGATGCCCTGCAAGTGGCCGTGGCCCACAGTCACATATGGGTGGACTGGAGAGGGTGTTTCTCCTTATTCCTCTAGTAAGCAATGGAACAGCTTTTGGTTAAATGTCTGAAAGTGTGATTTGATAATATAGTAAATGAGAGATAAAATATATTGGTAACTACTTGCTTCTTGCTTATTTTTAATAGAAAAAGCAGTATATCAGTTTGTGAATAACAACACTTATGGGCACTAGAGAACATTTTGCATGTATAACATCTTTATCCTCAAAACAACCCAATAAGAAGGTACTATTTTTGTTGTGCTCTTTTCATAAGTGAAGACTCTGAGACACAGATAGTTTAAATAACTTGCCCGGGGTAACACCAGCTGTAAGTAACAGTGGCAGGATTTGGACCAAGGCAGTCAGGTTCCAAAGCTGGACTTGCTTTTAATTGCTATATTGGTTTTGTGCTCGTCACCTAAGCAGGAGCCTTTCATGCACCTTAACAAAATGGTTCCTAAGTTGTGAACCCAACAGACCACTGATCAAGCAATCCAGAGTTAGCCAGACTCAAGGACAGGGCACAGACCTCCACGAGACTGCTCTTACTTCAGCCTGGACCAGTTAAGGGTGGGGAACCAGTTCCCAGGGCCACGCTTACTTCATACTAGTTGACTACAAATTTGGGGGTCCCTGTGGACTCCCTCAGGTTTTTGATAATTCTCTAGAATGACTCACAGAACTCAAGAAAGTACTCTACTTAACACAGTTTTATAGCAAGGGCATGCAAATTGGAATCAGCCAAGGGAAGAGGCACATAGGTACGCTCTAAGAGGGTTTCAGATATAAAATGTCTGTCATTCTCAGGGACATGTTAACCTCTCCATATCAAAGCATGAAAATACCCAGAATGTGCCAACCAGAGCAGCTTACCCATGCATTGGTGTCCAGAGTTTTTATTGGTGTTTCTTTGTATAGGCCTGATGGATCAAATCATTGGCCAAGTGGTTGAATCAGTCTCCGTCCCCTTCCCTTTTCTGGAGGTAACGCTGATATTGTGGCTCAATCAGGGGTGTCCAACCTGCAGCCCGCGGGCCACGTGCAGCCCAGGATGGCTGTGAATGCGGCCCAGCACAAAATCGCAAATTTACTTAAAATATTATGAGATTTTTTTGTGCGTGATTATGTGTCACAATGTATTTAATGTGTAGCCCAAGACAACTCTTGTTCTTCCAGTGTGGCCCAGAGATGCCAAAAGGTTAGACACCCCTGGTGGATCCTCTAATCACAGGGTTGGCTGTTCTGGTGTGGCCAGCCCCCTGCCTGAGCCGTTCATTTGACATAAACTCATCAGGTGTGGTCCAAAGACCCACTGTGGAAAACAAAGACACTCATTCACTCAGGAAACTCCAAGAGTTTAGAGGTTACCTCCCAGGAACCATGGACAAAGGCCAGCCCTGGAAGGTGGTGGACAGGGTTGCCTGCTCGGAGGTCAGTTTTATGACATCTTTTTGCTCAGCAGCACTATTTCTGTTACAGACAGTAGACTCACTATTACAGAAAAGGGAAGGATTTTCTCCTGGCATTTCTGCAAATAACCAAGCACTAAGTCAGGAGAGGTAACACAGTATCTAAATTAGGAGGAAGCCAGAGACCTCTAAGTGATGGGGGCTGCTGGTGAGCCCAGCAGAGCAGTTTACAATGAACTTAATTGCAGAAAACCCAAACCCAAACTCCAAAACAAGTGAGTGGGGGTCCTCTGCATGGACTGAGGACCACTGAACTCTGTAGTTGTGAAGCTTTTATACACCCAACATGTAAATTACAGTGCTTGTGAACTGGGGTTGGTTCACATGTAAATGAGAAGACGCTTGAGTTAACCAAATCTGCCTTTGAAAAGAATTGGTATCTAGGAACTAAAGACTGTACTGAGGTACTTGCAAATAATAGTGAGGGCGACAGAGCTGTTCTAATTCCAAGGGACTTCTAAAATGAAAAATAATGAGAGGCGGCTGGGGGAGGGTAGGAGAGGACATCAGAAGAAGCAATCTTCCATGAAAATCTGCCCGTATGCCATTAATGTATGTCTCTCCAAATAAGAGAAAGCAAATGAGACAATAGCAAGGAGATATAAACAAAGGCTGGCATGAGCGCCGAAGGGAAGCGTGTTATGCATGAATAGAGCCTTTTATTTTACAGGGCAGGCTGTTTTATTTTTCGGGACTGGATGCTAAAATATGCACATTCCACACTTGTGTTTATGACTCACTCAAAATATGAGATTAGCTATTATGTTCAAGGTCTCTTTTCACTGAAATTGAAGCCCCTCAAACGTGATGAGTAAAATCACATTTTTTCAGGATTTTCAGTATGAAGGAGAAAGAGGAGAAGTTATGGTTAATTTGGGCTGACCATGTGTGTCTGAGTGCCCTGAATGTTGGCCAGATTGGTTGGTTTTGCTTTCCCACTGGCTGCCCCCTTTACCCTTCCCTAATGAACAAAGGGTCTGAGAGAGATGGGGTGTTATGGTCACCGAGGCAGCTTTTAAACTGCTGAACGCCCCCTTTAGGTCCAGTGCTGCTGCTTTAAGCAACATGAACTGGTACACAATAACAATTTATAGCAAGGGCTTTTTCCCCCTTTTTTTTTAAAGAAAAAAAAAAAGGAATGGATTAATACTCAGATGCAACAACTGACTGTGTTTGTCATGTGACAGCCCTGAGCGATGAGGAATTAAGAATGTCCATGGATGCTGAGTGACACTTTTACATCCTGGCACAGCAACCTTCTCTCTGAAATCAGTTGCTTCAGGCCCTGGAGAAGGCAGCCACTGCTGTCTCCAGAGCTCAGCTGGGGGCTTTGGGGCTTAATCCCCCATCTTCTCTGAATTTTCCTTTCATCGGTCTGTCCTCATCAGCCAGCGCTAAAACCAGCGCTTAGCAGGGAGGAAGTTTCTCTGGAAGTGTGGGTCTCAATCAAAGAAGGAAAGCTCTAAAGGAAGCTGATATTTAACAAAGCTGGATGTGACGCCAGGTAGCCAGGGGAGTAGAAGAAAAATGGACTTTTATAGCTGCCCAGACTTAGATTTGTACCCTTGCTTTGTGCTTGATAGTCGGGGGCAAGTTATTTCTCCTCTCTGAGCCTCCACTTGTCCAACTATAAAATTGGGAAGATCATTAGATCTATCTCCCAAGGCTGTTTGAGGATTAAATAAGTGAACATACCTGCAGTTCTTGAACAACAGTAGGTGCTCCGCCCCCGAATATGTTGAATACCAGGTAGATTTCTAACGCAAAATCAAAGCGTACAAATTGTTGTCATTGACTTTAATCACAACTGCTTGTCTTGGAAAAATACCCCATGTCTGGAAAGGTTTTCCATATATCAAGGGCTTCTGTGATACCTGGTGATAGGTGAGCGTCCTAGAATCCAATTCAGTTCTGACACTATCTACCTACAGTTATCATACGATCCAGTACATCAGGGCTGAGTCCCATAAAGGTCGTCAATTCAGATGCCAATCTCAAGATCCAGGTTGTCACATGTACTTCTTATCCATCACTGACTATAAATCAAATCAGAGTTTTCACGACTCCATTCTGTTTTTTGATTTGCTAGAATGGCTCACAGAACTCAGGGAACACTTACTTAAAATTACTGGTTTATTATAAGAAGATATGGTAAAGGATACAGATGAACATTCAGATGGAAGAGATGTGTAGGGCAAGGCATGGAGGAGCAGTCGGAGCTTTCATGCCTTCTCTGGGGGCACCATCCTCCCACACCTCCTTGTCTCCACCAACCCTAAAACCCTCCAAACTCTCTTCTTTGGGGTTTTTATGGAAGCTTCATTACATGGGCATGATTGATTAACATTGGCCATTGATGATTGATTCAACTTCCAGCCCATCTTTCTTCCCTGGATGTTGAGGGGAGGGGGAGTGGGACTGACACTTCCAGCCCTCTAATCTCCTGGCTGATCCCCTTGGCAACCAGCCAGGTCCTTAGGGGCTTTTCAGTCAGTAGGCATCGCATTAACATAAACTCTGGTGTGGTGGAAGGGGCTAGTTATGAATAACAAAAAGCACTCTTTTCACCTTTATTGCTCTGGTTTTCCTGAGCTGGGAACAAAAGATGCCCCTAAAAGCTCTGATCACTTAAGGAATTTACAGAGGTTTTGGGAACTATGTGCTGGGAACCATGGATGAAAACAAATATACATACATTTCATATCATGACAGAAGCTGTCATAATACCTAATTTATCTGATGAGCTGTCAACTTCGTGACCTGCTCTTTCGGAGATCACAAGGTCCAGCTGAGAACATTCATCTGCTTATGTAGAGTGCCGCTTGTCTGCCCTGCCCTGTTGCTGGCCTAAGTTGAAGGTGGATCCTGTGGGTGTGTGTAGTGGGTGGATTGGCAGCATCCCGTGACTGTGCCCACCCAGGCCAATGTCCTCTGTGCCCAGGCCTGGGAAGGCTGAGAGGACACTTTTCATATACCTGCCGAACACTCTGCTCCAGAAATGGCAGGGGGTCCGCCACATGGTGCTGAATGGCCCCAAGTGTGTGTTTGCTGAGCCATGAAAATGCCAGCCATCTTGCGATGGGAAGCCGCTTGTCTGGAGCAGTGAACGGCCCCTTCTACCCTTTTCTGTCCCTCTGTGGGAGAGAGCAGGCCTTTGAAGGGGTAGGTTGTGGTCTAATGGGTCTCAACTAGCTCTGTTGATGAACATAGCTTGTCCAAACTCAGACAATTGTTCTGGCAGCCTCGAAGTGGTTTTTGATTTAACATTTTGTTTTCCATTATTCACTTTTGCCAGCAGTTATTATGAACCAATAATTCCACCTTAAAAAAAAAGCCTCAGAGTTTGAAGTAGATTACTGTGTTTTATCAGCAGGTACCTGCTAGTGAACTTACAATGAAAAGTAAAAATACACTGAAATACTGCATATTCCATCACAGATCTAGCCATGTAGTGTACCACTTCAGAATCATGTCGCACTTTCCTCCTTCCTTCCTTTCTTCTGTGGGGTCTGGTTGAGCGAAGGTGGTAAGTCTCTTCCTTTCCAAAATCAGATTAATTGGGAGAAAAGCACACACATTTACTTAACATAAGTTCTAGTTGACACCAGAACCTTCATCAGGAAATGAAGAAACAGTTAAACCTGAGTATTTATGCTAGGTTGGATGAAGACTAGACAGTCATGAAGGAGTATGATAGAGCGACTATGAGGTAAGTTTAGTAAACTGGAGGAAACCAGGCAAGGCTGTATTGTTTGCTTGGATTCTTCCTGAAATCTCATTGTCTTTGGAGATAAGGCTGCTCCTTTTCTCTGGCTATAAGGGGGGCACTTCTCTCAAGAGAGTTTTATGACCTGTTTTAGAGGGTGGGGACAGGGGGAAGGTCAGAGTGACCTTTCTGCTTCTCAGGTTCCTTCAGGTTAAAATATGTAGTTATGTCAAGTTGCCATGTTTTGAAGTGTCCTGAACTTCATCTTCCTTCCCTCCTTCCTTCCTTCCCCCTTCCTTCCTTCTCTCTTTCTTTCTTTCCTTTCCTTCCTTCCCTCCTTCCCTCCCTCCCTCCCTCCCCCTCTCCACTCTCTCTCTCTCCCCGTCTTTCTTTCTTTTTTACATTTTTAAGTACTTGTATTTAAATACTTCAGTGGTACATTTTGAAATCAGATTTGCATGTCCAGCATGGTCCAGAGGATGTATAACTTCATGCTCTAGAATAAGACTGACTAGGGCCAAATCTCAGTGTCACCATTTATGATATGTCATACTCATAAGATTTTTGTAAGCTGTAGATAATACACCAAGCACAGTACCAGGCACATAATAAATGCTTAATAAATGTTAGCTACTTCCTTTATTTACTATGGAGAATTTTTAAAGTTTTAGTACCACTGTTCTTGATTTTGTTATGTTTCTCAAGTTTCTCAACAGCTACTATAGAAGTTGTGCTGTAACCAAATAAGTAGAAAGAGAGAGATAATGTAGCCCCTAATATGACTTTTTTTAAAAAATAAAGAACTGAAAGTAAAGAGAATACATCATTCCAAAGAGTCTCAGTATAGATCCTGAAGGCAAGAGCTTCAAAGCTCTGGACCAATGTCACCCAACACCTAGTGATCTTCAACCATTTGGCCAAGTGCTCTTCCAAGTTACAAAGATTCTTTTTTTTTTTTTTTTTAATTCTCACCCAAGGAGATGTTTTCATTGCTTTGTAGAGAGAGGGGAAGGGAGAGAGAGAAAGATCAGTGCAAGACAGAAGCATCGATTGGTTGCCTCCTGTACACATCTCTACTGGGGATTGCATGCACCCAGGCCAGGGACCATATCAGGAATTGTATGCACCCAGACTGGGATTTGAGCCTGCAACCTAGGTATGTGCCCTGGCTAGGAATAGAACCCCTAAACTTAGCCACACTGGCCAAGGCACAAGTTACAAGGATTCTTAAGGCTGAATCTACTTGTTCTCTCTTCTCTGTCTAAAGCCCACAGAATAACTCCTCCCTTCCAAGTCTAGGCCTTCTGCTCTCTACGCTAGCCATGATGTTCTCAGCACCTGTGTCCTAGACATGGGTCTCCTTGCTCCTCCTCTTACTGGCTTCTTCCATTGTGCCCTCCAGAGCTGCTCCTTCACTTCCTTGTTTCTGCAACTTGTCAAAACTCACCTATACTTCCCCTGGCTTTATCCTAAGGACACCACTTTTCATATAGTGTTCTCAAAGAGTAGCTGAGTATTGCTTTGCATCCGCAATTCTCCAAAGTGAGGCAGTAGATCTGTTTCTGTTTGCTTTATTGCATCCAACTATGACCACCCTGCTTCTTCTGTGAACATGCCATTAACTGATACTATCCTTCTCCCTCCTTCCTGCTGTTGTCTACTCCCCAGTACTCTCATGAATCAAAGACTTTGGCAATTGGTTCACAGTCTCCATCTCCAGTGAGGCCTAAATGGATGGTTTCAGTGTCCACACAAGTAACCCATCCCACATCCTAGCATCCTAGCCTCAGTTCCTTTACCTGATTATCTTTGTTTTCTTGACCTTCTATCCTTCATCTCAGAAGCCCACTCCACGTGTACCCCTGGAGCTGTCATTACCATCTACAAAATAAATAATTCAAGCATTGTACATTGTCTGAAACCTTTTCTTGTCCTTTCCTTGCTCTCCTACTCACAGTATGACCATTCTTTCTACCTCATCATTCCCCCTAGGTCATCAATCTCTTCGCTCATTGTCCAAGCATCTTTAGTAGCTTCCTGATCTACTTAAGGTTCCAAGGCCTGTCTTCTAACAGGACTCTTGCCAGCACCCCTAATTTCATTCCCTCTCTGTATTTTCATCACATGCTCCAGATAAAATATGAATTCTAGAGGAACACACTTTTAAGCTTAATTTGTTCCTGTTCCTGTTCCTGTTCCTGACCAGTGGAATGCTGACGAGGAAAAATCACACATCAGAGTAGATAATATGGCCACATATTTATGGTCACTAACCTTGAAGAAACCCTCAACACTACCTGGCAATCCTTTTGCTTTTTTTATTTGGCTCATTCTCCAAAAGTTCACGTCAAATATTTCAAATTGCCTCTGATCCCCTTAAATCTCAATCACCTCTCTGTCCATTTCCTCCTTGTACTTCATAGAAAAATTAGTAGTGATGAGAATTCAGTATCGAGCCCGCAACTAAGAGTTGATAAGGCTGATGTTTTTAAGCCTGAAAACCAATGACTCACTCCCTATCCTCTCCTCTCCACCCCATGTGGAACAGAAGAGCAGACCCTCCATAAAACTGACCCCTCCACCTAACCTTTGTATGCTCTCCCTCTGTTTTCTCTAGAAGTTTAAACTATCATTTCCTTTTCTCTCATTATAGTCAATGTCTTTCTTTCAACATGAACTCGTAAGTTGTAACAGAATTCTTGATTGCTCTCCCTACACCAAGCCAAGGATGCTCTCATTTTCCTGACAGCACCACTGTCCACGCGTTGTCCCATGGCAACATCCTCAGACAGCCTTGTCCTTTCCCCCGCAACCATGCAGTCCATCAGCAAGTCCCACTGACGTCACATCCACGGTTAAGCTCAGCCTGACCGCTCCTCCCCATTTCACCGAACCTTTTCCTTGCACGGGCTGCAGCTGTAGCTATCTAATTCAGTCTGACTTTTTGTTGTTGTGGTTTCTTTTGATTTTTTATAGTCCATCTCCATACAACTGGGAAACCAATTGTTTGAAAGTGTAAATAAGATCGTAATACATTCCTACTGTAATTAGAATAAAATTCAAAGGCCTTCCGTGGCTGATGAGCTACGCCTACCGGGCAGATTTTATTTGCTGCTACTCCCCATCATATCATTTCGCCTCTAGACACCCCAAGTTGTGTGCCCCTGCTTCAGAGTCCCCCTGCTTTGTATATTCCTTCTCATGACTTGAGTCTCAACTGAAATGTCACCTCCTCGCAGAGGTCTTTTCTAATCCTTCTCTGTAAGTAACACTCCACACCCCAGCATCACTTTGTATCACTTCCTTCACATCATTTTCCACCAATTAAAATATATGCTCTTTGCTTATTGATTATTTCTGTTTTCCCCAAGCTGATGGCAAGCTCAGCAGGAATGGGGATCTAGCCTGCTTTGTTGGTTGCTATTCTGTAATGCTTACAAAAATGGCTGACACACAGTAGACACTCAAGAAAAGTTTGTTAAACGAAATAGGGATGGGAAAATAAATGGATCCTTTCTGTAAATATTTAAAACTGTTTCACTTTGTGCCTTCTCAAAGCAAACACAAAATAAAAACAAGCTAAAGCCTCTCTGCCTTCTTTCTAACAACTCTTCTAAGTTACTGATCTATTTTCTCTTCTCTGTTTTATATTCTACACTCTCAGTTTCTAAACGTTTTTCTCTCATTGTCATTTGTACTCAGTACCACCTTGGGAGAGAACTGAGTAATACATGTAAATTGTTTTCCTCAACTGTTTGGCTCTCAAATGGAATGCTAACAAATTTCCACAGGTTTCCATATAACAGAAATATTTTCTTCATTGCCCAACAAATCTGGAAAAGTGAACAGATAGCTTGTCCATGTTGGATTCTGCATTTTGTTTCCCTGGGTCAATATTTTAGAAGGATCCTAGATCTATGAAGAATGGACTAGTGATTAGACTAATTTTTATGCATACAAAAAAACCTTCACCACTTTTGGACTTGTAAGTTAGACATACGCATCCACGCATGTGCAACGCGTGTGTGTGTGTGTGTGTGTGTGGTCTGAGTTGTTAGTATTGGTCAATGGATGGTCCTGTGAATGGTCTTGGGGATCAGGGAAAAATTATAGATATTTTCAGGGTCACACCAATCTCTAGGCATACCCTCAAATTACAGCAAATTCTGCCTTACCTGAACTTTTATCAATGAGAGACCTTTATTAGATCCCAGCTCCCACTCAGCTTGGCACAATGAGAGCATCAGATCCTACCTCGAGGTGCTGTAATGGGCAAAAATGCTTTCTGAACCACTCCAGAAAGAAAGAGAGATGTAAAATTTTAGTGTAGAATCCACCTAATTATTTGGAGAGTGATAGTTTGTGTACATTGTAATTCTATATATCTCGAATATTTGATTCATTAAATTAAAAAAAAAACTGCTATTGCCAAAAAACAAAGAATTTCTTATTTTCCAGGCCAGTTCCAGATCTCTTTGGAGCTTGTTGTTTAATTGTACACGTTGACTAGTTCCATAGCTCTTCTATAGTTAAAGTGCAGAGTGAGCTTCCGTCATGACCAAGACTGATTTGCTACAGTCATCATATTGATGCCAGTGCCTAAGCTACTTCCGGGTAAATTTCCTTAAGAATCCTAAGGAGTCACTGTGGACCTTGTAAATGGTGATTTATCGCTATTTTAGGCCCTGGGACAATCTGCTTCTAAATCCATAGTCCCCTGTGGTGGGGAAAGTCAGAAAGCTCTAGAAGAAGTAGAGGACCCTCAAAAATGTTAAAAGTGCTAGGAGTTCTTTGTTTTCAGATACTTTTTAATGTACTTGTATAAAAACACCTTGAATTTATGATTAAAGGATAGGAAATTACTTGAAAATCTTTTCTCAGGAACAGTTGTTTCCCTAAAACACCTTGTCTGCAGTTGCACCAGGTTATTACTGGAGCGTGGGTTGAGGGATTGTTTTGAAGCCCAGTCATACTGTGTTTCCCCCATGCTGAAAACTATCAGCCAGCCACTATTCATTATTTTTTTTTAATCAAACAATAGACAGAGAAATGAGTTTAGCTTTTTATGTTACAGTGACATTTTATGGGCCTATTATTTTCTCACACTGGGAAAATTAAACTTCTCATAAGATTAAATTGCCATACTTATTGCTTTCCTTTGTTTTGAGTTATTCTAAAGTCCTCTGTGTCTGAGCCCCTCTGAAGGCATTTCTGCTGGGTAAATTATAACAGCTGCAAGTTGGAGAAACTAAGAAAACACCGTGAAAGTTAATGAAGAGTGGAGGAACTGGTTAATTAAAAATGGAACTTCACATGTAGGGACAGCATTCTCATTACTGAGCATCATAGCAAAGATGAGATTGAGGGGTGATTCCAGGGGAAAAATGACATTCGGATAACAATAAAACTAAGGCCAAGCCTTATGATGAAATATGAATGTTCGAAGTAATTGGACATAAGAGGCTGCACCTACTCAGAGCAGAAATGGGAGATGTGGAGCATTTGGAGAAATTTGGAAGCCCAACAGCTTGTGATTGTGCAAGGTCATTGACCACAATCAAGGTGGCTAGGAATGGAGTGGAAACGCCAGCTCTCAGAATCCCAAAAGCACTGAGTGATACCTTTAGGGGGTTTTTATTAACAAACTTTATTCTTTCCAATACCAGATGTACAACAGCCCTCTGTTCAAGACTCATGCATAAACTTTCTTGGCTCACTACCTAAAGAACAAAGCACTCTATTGTAAGCAAATAATACTCAGGCTCAAGCTTCAGATGGATACAAAAAAATCTTATTAGAGCTTCAACATGTAGTATTTAGAATGTAAGAACTTGGAGAACATACAAACATTTACTGGGGGGCAGGGGACAAAAACTAAATATGCCCTAAATATTTTTGGAGGAACATGTGCTAGAAAGAGGAGTTATTCTAAGTTACCTTGTCTTACAGTAAGAATAAATCACATGAAGTAGAAAGACCATTGTACTGATGGGGAAACCAAGCCTCAGAGAGGCCGCTGCAGACCTTAACTGAGCCACCAAGCGGCAAGGCTGGAGCTTGAGCTCAGCCATGTTGAATTCCAGAGTCCAAATGCTTAACCATTACACCTTGCCTTCTCTCTTTATCAACACTGTATTATCATCACAATAACGTTTCAGTTTTGCTTCCTGCATTTAGTCCATGTTCTGGGAATATTTTAGTGTCCAAGTGAATTGTTGTTTTAATTTTCCCTTGGTTACTTATTTTTCGTACTGACCGTATTTGTGTTTTTCAGCTTCACCTCAAAGACGGTTAGCCTTCTAAATCTCCTTCTAGTGGTTCAAGCTCTCACTCCTTCTACCACGCCAACCAGTTGACGCCTTTCTCTTACAGACTTTCACTTTCAGCCACATCACACATGATTTAGGTTTGGGAAGGGCCATTCTGTCCTTCCAAATTGGAATCACGAGCCATAGAGGGAGACGGTTCATTTACAATACGAGTATATCTGGCGTCATTAAATGCAAACAAATAATTAAAAATTTAAAAAGGAGAGTAGCTTAAGAAACATCTAATTTGCTGCACTTAACAGCGATGCAAATCTAATATGGGGGAAAATGTGGAAGCCACTTAGCACAGAAGGTGTTTCAATACTTCTAATTTGGTATCCAGACTGTTTTTCCCAAATAGGTGCATTATTAGTTGACTTTTAAACTTACAGTTCTCTTTTAAGGACCCTAGGAGCTCTTGTTTCAGATAATGCTGAGCATCAGTTAGCAGATTATATTGCTAGCACTGTTCTGCATCAATATGCAACAGGAATTAATAGTATTTACAATGTGCTACTTTTTTTCTGGCAGGTGCTTTGCTGATGTCTTCTAATCAAGTGCTCGGCTGTAACTGATGTTCATTTCTGTATAATTGAAGCACGCTGTGGGTGCCATTTTAAGGAATTACATTTTTAACCACAAAAGAATAAAATGACTGCGGAGAAGCAGCATCTAGCATGTAGGATATCATTTCTTTTGTGAAATAGAATTACAGCATATGTGCATTTACAGAGGCTAACCTTCACATTAAGCATCTCCATAAAGGTCATTATCTATTGTGTTTAGAGACACATCTTTGTTTGAAACCCTGTTGACTATTCCAGCTGAGTCTTTCAGGTGCATCTTTATTCATAATTCCACATTGATGTGCTTGTCACAGTGCCCCAGGAAGAATGATCGATGCTTAGTGTGTCAAAGCCCGCCATCATCCATAGGCAGGGAAGAAAGAGAGAGGGGAGATTTGAGGAGGGTCCTAAAACTACTAGAATGAGGAAGGTGCCCTGACCGGACAGCAGGTGTGCAATGAGCACCTGTTACCTGATAAATGTAATTAGAAGGAAAATAACAACACTGAAAAGGAGAGAAGGTGAGGTGATAAAAGGAATCAAGAATGAAGTGATGGTTTTAATGATTGAAATGTATTCTGTTATATTTATTCTAGAATAAAAATACCTGTATTCATAGTATTCTATAGCCCATACAACATTTAACATTAGTTGTTTCTTTGGGGTTTCCTCACTAGACCTTAAGGCAGGTGGAGCATTACACAGACACTGAAACAGTCCAGCAGGGTGAGCGCTGCACCACCTGAGGTGTTGCTTGGAATCAGAAAAAATTCAGGTAGTTCTCAATCCCACCTCTGAAATTTTCATCTCACACTTTCCCCCAACCACAACGTAACTTTGTTAGCTTAATAGAAGTCTTATAGATAATAAGAAAGACTAGATGACCAAAGAATTGGTTGACAAAATTACTTATACCCAAAGTATAGAAAATGAATACAAATTTATCATATCGAATACATACAGAGCTAAGGTTAATGTATGAATATTAAAAATGTTTGAAAGTTAATAAAATCTTTCTTATTCAAGTCTCAGTAAAACAATGTAAACCATCAATTTACCTTCAATGTTTTCTTTTATTTAAAGAGTTATGCTGAACTGTTGGAAGTAAGCATGGACGTTTTCACTTCCTCCTTGAAATAATTCAAATATGCAACTGTTGTGGGAAACTCGGTTTGTCTCGCTGACACAGTAAAGAATTAAAGGTCAGCAAGCTGATTAGTGTATAGGCAGAGTTTATTAGTAGCACATTCGCACGGAAGAGAATGGGCCTTGCCGAAGTGAGGGAGAAAGGTGTGCGTAAAGGGCAGGGCAGGCCATGGTGTCAGGCCCTTTGTCCTGAGAACTTACATAGTTGGCGGGACGGGATGAGGGAGCTCACATATTGATTGGTGGATAAAGGTGGTGCCAGCTTCCCCTGGTGGAACGTGACCATTGAAATGTAGGCATGTGTGGGGCTCTGTTTTCCAGAATTCTTATCTTGCGCCAGACCACATTTGCCCATTTTGTTGTAAAACAGATATGTGACAGAAGGCAGTTAATTAAAGTTGGGGCAGTTGCCCAAAGTTATTTATGGGCTTCTTTGTGCACTGTGGACCCTCTCCTCCTCCTGTGCTGTCGTGGTGTTCCTTGTGATGTTCGGAACACCTGCCAGTCTTATTGGACCAGGCTCAGGACTGCGGAGTTAGTGGGTGAGACATGTCTCCCTCTTCCTCCCTGCCTTGGTTTACTATCTGTCCCACCTAACACAACTGAAAGACACACTTAGTGCCTTGATAAAAGAAGTCTTGGGAGACACAGGATTTCAAACTGTCCTTTTGTGTGGTGTTTCCAAGTAGTCTTTACACCTCACGGCTCTCTCCCTGCCATACCGAAAAGCAGGATGGCTGAAAGGTATGCATTTCTTTGGTAGATGGAGAGAAAGGATACTGTGAAAGAGAGGAGAAAGGCGCTCTGGCATAACCAACTATAGGTTCTCAGGCGGATCCATTTAGGAAAGCATGCCTAGGGAAGTTGATGATCTGCAGGTGGATAGTCTTCCGGTCATGCTTGCAAATCTTTGAAAAGTTCCTGAGGGTACGCTAACCCAGTGTGCAGGCTTATAAAATTAATACCGCAGTGGTCAACATTTTGCAACTTTGCAATTAATGAAAATCTTGAAGAAATAAAGTCCTTATTCTGAGGGCATTAAATATGTAAATAGGTATTGATGGAATATAATGCCTGTAACTAATTTAATTCAAGCCATGTTTACTACCATCTACAATTCATAGAGTAAACAATATACCTCCAAAGTAAGGGGCTTGACAGTTTTCATTTCTCTGATGACCAGTGATGCTGACCATCCTTCCATATGCTTCTTGGCCATTCATATTTCTATGAGGTGTCTGTTAAATTTTTTCTATGTTTAAATTGGGTTGTCTGCATTCAAAACAGATTTTTGAAAGAACATGAGAGTCTCTGAGTTCTCATGAATTCCTTCATTTGTAGAAGTAACAAATTTGGTAGTAAACAGGGCAGAATTCATTTCAGGGAGGAACAGAGCTGGGAGCTAATGTG
Organism: Mormoops blainvillei; assembly: GCA_004026545.1. NCBI lineage: Eukaryota > Metazoa > Chordata > Mammalia > Chiroptera > Mormoopidae > Mormoops > Mormoops blainvillei. Next base: position 366,239 of record PVJD01000332.1, read on the forward strand.
CGTCTTCCCAGTATGGCCAAATGGTGCACTGCTTTGTGCCACACACTAGCAATTTATTGATATCTGGGGCAAAGATGCAAATAAATGATTTGAGATGAAAATGGCAAATGGCAGCTTCTAGAGAGAGATATGCTTTTTTTTTCTTTTTTCTTTTTGGCTACAGTGTCCAGGCATGAATTCTTCCTGAGCTAAAAGATAACACAACATTCTTTTTAGACAGAAGCCCCTCTAAATTAGCGAAGGGTACCTTTCAGACATCTTGGTGTAGGAGATGTTGGCAAAGCTATATAGGATAAATCTGAAAGCACAGAGGGTTTTAAACTTTATTTTAAATAGGTAAATATTTGTCAGTGATCATTAAATTTTATGTTAGAAGAAAAGAAATGTAGCAGCACAAGTATTCTTTTTTAAAGATTTAAAATAGGATGCCTATACACAAAATGGTGTAAAATAATGCAGCATTAACAAATTTTCTTGTTTTAGAGAAAAAAAGATTTATATATTATTGGCTAACCTACAAATAATAATGCTATCAAATACACAATACTTTTGTACTTACAATTCATTACTGCCTAGTGTTTATGCAGCACCATTGTGTATATTGTGAGAGGTGCCCATGAGAATTACCCACATAATCTCAATAATCCTGGGAGTTTACCTAAAATCTACAGGAAACATACATTATGCTCCTTTTTACAGGATGAAATAATAGGCATACATTTTTGAAGGACATTTAGACCACTGTGGTTTATCTTTTGCAGGTATCGAATTCAAATTACATAAACAACTTACATTCTGGGCTACAAACATAATAAATTGAGTGTACAACAGATGGAGAGACAAGATATCAAATGAATTAGAAAGTCAAACATGATGAAAGTCTTTCTGAAAATAATGTTACAGTGAAAAGATTAACCTTTGAAATGGAAACCAGAAAAGATAACTGGCAACAATAATTTTTAAAAAAATAGCAACTTCCGGCCACAGCACCGTGAACATCTGCACCCTCTAGGCTCAGGTTGGATGATCTGAGGCCCCAGTTCAAAAGCATCTCCTCATTTCTTCTGGGCTAATTTGACACTGACACTAAGTGTACAGATGATTTCCCACAGTGCACAGCACTTGGCATGGAATAGGCAGTTGGTACAATGGTGATGAGCTACTTGTAAATTCTCAAGAATCCAAAAATTTTGTATCTAAATCTTTTATTAAGAAATATTTTATGCCTGGTGACAAGCAATAATACTGCAAATAGAGTTAGCTGAGACCAGGCTAATGCAGCTTGAACTATCTGGATAATTCCTGAAAATCTACTTGCTTCGGTGCAAATACCACCTCTTTACGAGTCACTTCAGCCCACCACCCATTGGCCACAGAGAATCAAATTTAACTCTTTCAAAGAGTAATTGAGAACTTATTCTGTATCAAAGGTAACCCCGCTGTTCCCTTAAAGATGCATGTTGATACTACAATGCTCTCAAAAGTAGGGAGCTTCTTTTGTATCCATAGACTGAAACTTAGGGGGGAAAGATTTAGTTATGTTATTCTTATAGTTAACCAAACTATTTTTTCACATAGTTCAGACCTTGTGAAAATGAGTTTGTTGGATTGTGTTCTCTGCTTACAAGTAATTTTCACATTTTCTCAAGACAATTCAAAATAATGAACAAGGGCTCAAATCCTTAATTTATTGTACATTAAGAGTAAATGGAGAAATATTGATGATGAAGGGTGATGCGTGAGTTGAAGCACCATGAAAGGAGCAGCCAGCCCTTGCATGACTACACACTGCATAGACAGAATTAATTTCATTAAGGTTCTAAGAATAATAATAAAAGAGGGCTCTCCAAAGCCCTCTGTCTTGGCTGCCAGGACTCTCAATATCAAACTTAAATCTCAGCTGTAGTAACTCACTAATTATACCTAATTCCTGGCATAATTTTCTTTTCTTTTCTCTTCTCTTCTCTTCCTTCTCTCCTTCTGTCCTTCTCTCTTTCTTTCTTTCTCTCTTTATTTCTCTCCCTTCCTTCCTTCCTTCCCTCCCTCCCTTCCTCCCTCCCTCTCTTTCTTTCTTTCTTTCTTTCTTTCTTTCTTTCTTTCTTTCTTTCTTTCTTTCTTTCTTTCTTTTCCTTCTTTCCTGCTTTAACTACTATCCTTTAAATTCTCTTTTTAATATAAATGTTCTATCAGAACATTTGTAACAGAAATATATAATACATATTTAGTTTTTATTTTAAGTGATCTTAAGGCTTTTTTGAAAGTAGACAGGGGACAAATTAAAAATAGATCAAAATAATAACAATAAAAAGAGGTTTAGTATTATAAGCTATCAAAAAACCGAGAATCAGGCAGTAATTGATTTGCTTTAGCTCCCGTTCCTTGTGTCCACCCCCGATTTACATAATGAGCGTCAGTGTGGTGATGTTCACTGCCTTACTGTGTGAGGCACTCCGGAGGAGCTATTCAGAGATAACAATTAGAATGTGTGGCAGTACTATTTTCAGAAAGTTAGAAGGAATTTTAATAAAAATAACTATTACTTTCTGAAAACACCTTATGATACAACCACCACAGTAACAGTGATGTCTTCTGATTTAATCTACTCTTCACAAAACCGTTGAGAGCTATCATGATCATCTGGTGGCTGAGAATATCGACGCCCGCGAACATTATGGGTTGTTGCTTAAGGTGACGCCACTAGTAAGTTGCAGAATTAGAACCCACTGCTATCTCTCCATACTCTTCTCCACTGTATGAATGCTGCCTTCTCAAAGGCCATTTCAGCCAACTACCCTCTCATCCCACAGAATCACATTTAATTTATCTGTGTAAATGAGAGATTATTTTGTCTTCAGAGATAGCACTATCATTTCTTTTCAGATGCATTCTGATGCTTAACATTCCCCTCAAAGGTATGAAATTCCTCTTTGTATCTAAATTTATCTTAGGTAACCTTCCTCGTTTTTCTGTTTTGTCTTTTCCTTAGCTGAGGGGAAGACACTCAGATGCATTGACACACTGTGATAGATAGACATAAGGGAAAATGCAATTCTTAGATCTTTAAGATACCAATAAAATAAAAACTGCTAGATAAGTTAATAACAATACATTTGGGGATTTCAGAATAAGTTCCTCATACACTCCATGTTTGATTAGCTGTCCTAGTCTTTCAGAATCTTGTAAGAGAGGTTTCTCTATTTCAAAGTTGTATTTTCTCTTTAATTTAAACTACCCTCAGAAAATGAGAAGCTCATAAAAATGAACCCTACCTTTATTATTAGCATGCAATTCACTGCCCAGTGATATTTTATTTTTGTATCACAATTGAGAAAAAAATGATATAATGATTTTTCTAATTGAAGAATCTGGCATCGATTTTTGCATATCCACTGTCCAACATAAGAGCATCTTTATTCCAATTCCATCATTTCTCTTCTTTTTTGTTTCATCAAGAAAAATTAAAGTACAACAAAAACATAAACTCCATTGTCAGGTAGTGTCACTGCAGCTCAGCTGCGGTGAGTTTACAACAACATGGTGGCTTGATTTCCAATGGCCGACTGCCCTGCACTTACTGATCTGAAAGGACTCAGTACCAAGCAAAGCTGCTCATTAAACAAGCTTTTGCCCAGTCACAGAAACTTTATTTTTCCTACCATAAAGTAAGGTCCCAAGTGTAATTCTGCCAGCTTTCAATTTAACCCCAGCAACGGGAATCAGAGAGCTTGGATAAATTAAATGTACATGATAAAGAAAGTGTGCTTTTAATACACTACCTTCCCAAACTTTTAACCAGAGCTGCCAACAGATAACAAAATGAGCTTATTTGGGTCTGCAGGCTTTTATCCCTACCCACTTCTGCCCCTCACTCCCTCATGAGGGAACCAACAAGCTGTGCCGTGGCCAAAAGGCAGGCAGCAGAAAAGAAAGAGAGAAAAAGCAGAGCCAAGTTAATTCCAGACCCTGGCTAATTGGTGTGCAGATAATTAAGAGCTGGCTTTAAAATAAAATACCCAACACCTAATAGAGCTCAGCAATGAATAGGGCACAGGGAAGAGCATTGAAAAATTCTGAACATTTATCAAGTAGTAGGAATGCAAGGCTATGGGCTAAAAGCAGGAAGTTAGGTAGAAACAAGAGACCCCAATAGGAAAGAGGAAATGAGACAGCTAGCTGGCAGCAGCAAATTCATCTAACAGCAGGAAAAAAGATCGGCTTTCACTTTAAGTGATGAGATGGTGGGTAATTGGTAGCTTGAATAGGATTTATTCTCAAAAGGCTTTTTTTTTTTTTAGCTTGTTTTATGTTCCATTTATGCTGTATAATAAATACCTATCTCCTAACTAAAGAAAAACCCTGGGACAAACACTACTCTGGCTATGTCTCCAAGCTCAATTAAAGTGGAGGGTTAAAACAATTACCTAGAAGATTTAAAGGCAAATAATCTCACTTTTGCCTTAGTTAACAGGCGAATTTAACCCAAAGCTTACACTTTGCTTTAACTCTAGCATTTAACTATTGTTGGGTAGAACTGACATTAAAGGTAAATATTTGGTAGGTGTTGTAAGACCATTCTTAGAAATTCTATAGCAAATGACAGATGTTTTTAATGGTTGCCATAGAGATGGGTTCTACACAAACAGGTAAGATATTTAATGAATGTCAAGGAAAGAAATTACCTATGTGCTCTTTAAAGATGTGATTCCTCTCTGTACCTTGCTGTTCTACATGATAATGCTTTTGGAAAATACCAATTTTTGACTCGATGGATCTCTGAAACCCATGATCTTTCCTGAACATGATGACAGGCTCCCAGGCTTAAAATGGAAAACATTTCTGAATTCACATCTTGCAGACTACAATGAGCTCCTATCATTGTCAAAACATCCTGCCATTTGCTGAAACAATCTGCTTGAACTGAACGTTTACTTTTACCCCCTTGGTGGGGGAGTTCCTGGAAACTCTGGATTGCAATGACAATTCTGACAGCATTTATTTCTAGAGGGACTATGGAACCCCTTATAATATGAATCTTAGGGGCCGTTTAGTCAGCTCAGGTTAAGCAATGAAAGCCAGGCCTGCTGCTGTCTTCTGGGAGGTAGGATGGTCCGTAGGTGGTCAGTCCTATGCACAGCAAATTAGCCTCTGCAAATGCACCTGCAGCAGAACCCAAATCACAGACTTGAAAAAAGCTGCATTTTGAGTGGAATTTGATTCGTGAGGAATTCATAGTCTCAGGGTATTTATGGTGTTTTCGGGAACCAAGAACTCTGGGAGACAGAGAGAGATGACACCTGAACTAAGAATTAGGATATCTGGGCTCCAGTATTGGCTTTGTCAGCAGTAAGTTGGGACTTCAGATTCTTTACTTTGTTTCTCTGAGTTGAATTTCCCTCAACTCTAAAATGAAAAGGGTGGACTCTATGATTCTTCAGGGCACTCAGTCTCTTGAAATCTCCTGATCTTAAATTAGTATATAAGTACCCTTTAGTCTCAAAGGCAAGGACTGTTAAATCTGATGGATTTGGTTTAAAAGATAAAATCATGGGCAAAAGTTCTGGGCAATTTCTTCTTCTCTGAACTGCGCTGTCCAGGCAGGGAGTTCAGGAGCACTCTCTATGGTATTGTACCTACATATCCCTCTCTCTCCTTAGAGAAGCAATAAATAAAATACTAACAACCTATACCACATGAGAAGGAAAGAGAGAACCTACACTGGCTTTCCCCTGGCTGAGATCTCATACCTCTGTCTTGTTACTGAGTTAGGTCCACGCCGACTTGACATCCCGAGGTCACCTGTCATGAAGGTTCTAAACCTAATGAGAACCCCATCCTTACTTACAAACACTTTCCTCCCTTCCTGTTGGGGAAGATCCCAGTGCATATGTTCAAATCTAGTGTCAGGAACACATGGACAAATTCCACATATTCTCAAGATATCACTAAAAACATATAAAAATGACTGACAGCTACAATTATAAATGCTATTTTTACGGCATCTAAGCTTTTTTTTCTACTACTTAATATTTTTCACAATGTGCAAAATAGATGATAGCAGGATGAATGAACAGTAAATTATAACGAAGCAAAACTCGAGCTACCAGGAAGTGTGGACAAAGAGACACTGGAACGGGAGATCAGAGAGCTCAGCTCCTATTTACTCCCACATTCCAGCATCTTGATTGCATAGGCAACTATTTGCGAAGATGTATGTGTCTTCAGATGTACAGGTGTATACAGGTCTTCAGATATACACCCTTGCAAGGGTGTTTGTCTATATGTGTGTTAAGAGGAAAATCAAGAATGCATTTATTTACAGAAAATAAAGAAGAAAATGATATTTTCATAATTAGGCACTCAGGTTTTGTTTCCAGTTCCTGATTGAAAGCTACAAATCAATTGTTAAAATCCATTAGCTAAAATCAATTGTTACAGGAAATAATGTGTCACTTTTCCCTTCATGCTATCATAACTTTACATAATTATTTGGGGAAAAGAAACTAATTATATGTATATAATTGGAATACCTTTTTACTCATTTATGGTTTTGTCACGCACTATAAATGTTTGTTTACAGATAATATACAGTTATTCACTGACATTTTTATGAAAGATTAAAATGAGCAAATTTTGCCCTTGAGAAAGTTTTTCTTTTTCAGAGTCTTTACTCCAGGTTTAATTGTTGGAGTGGAGCAAGAACTAGACTCTGATTGACCTTGTTTATTTGTGAGCAAATCCTGAGTATTTGTGGATTTACTTAGGCAGTACAAACTAAGCCTCATAGCCTTACTCTGCCAGAGTGTCTCCCCTACATTAGCATGCATAAATGTGAGAAATCTCCCAGACACACAGTGGGCAGGCAGCCTCAGAACTAGAACCCCAAGCTCATTCTGCTCTTTCCTGTTTCTAAGATGAAGAATTTTCCAATGCACGAGAGATGAAGCAAGCCAAATCAGATGACATCTGTGATTTTGATGAGAATTTTGGAGAAAGGGAATATTTAATATGTGACCTCATTAATATCATCGCATCTGTTCTCAGATAGCCACCCAGTGATGGAGGAGGGCTGGCTGCTCCCTGGCTTCTTGTGGTTGTTGGGCTACTGCCCATGGGTAATTGCTATTCTTTTTTCCAGCTTCTTTGGCTTAATTTCTACTGAAATAGACATCTCTGTTAGCATTTGGCCATGGAAACACTGACTGAGTTATAAATTATACCAGATCAGAACATTTTAATAAAAGCAATTCCGAACATACACAATCAGAATTTTACCTCGAGGAACAGGATAGTTAATGGTCAAGTCTTCAAAGATGGCAGCCTTGGCATTCCCCTCACTAACTACCAAGTGACTGCTAACTTTTCTTAGCCTGGTGTCTCATCTGTAAAAAAAGATTACAAATAGTACTCTCCTTAGAGGCTTGTTAGAATCCAGTGAATTAATACATGTAAAACAATTAGAAAACAGGCTGCCACATAAGTGCTGCATTAGGCTACTGTTTTATTTGGTTTCTTTTAATCTTTGAATGTCAGTGTTTTAACTCTGGTTATTTCATGAAAATAAATGCTTAAGCAATACCTGCTTAACACATTTATTGCTTCCTTTCTAATATTTTACTAGATTATTATTGATCCATTCATCGACTGTTTACTAAGTGTCTCCCATGTGAGAGGCAAGGTGTTTGTCAGCTAAGATACAACAGTGCACCAACCCTTTCTTCACAGAGCTGAGAGTCTAGCTGAGAAGAGGCATGATAGATAAATAAGAAAATGAATAAATCAAATAATATGAGTCGTGATTAGTACTTTAGAGGAAATCAGTGGGACTGATGGTAAAGAATAATACTAGCAGGGTCCTAAATTCGGTGGGGAGATGAAAAGTGGTTTCTCTGAGGAGGTGCTACTTGGGCTGGTGTACGAAGGTGAGAGCATTCTGGGCAGTGGGAATTGGGAGGAAGGGATAAAGGGCATCATCCAGGAGCAGAATGACCTGAGCAGAGTGAGAAAGGGGAAGGAAATCAGGGCATCAAAGGCTTTTTAAACCAAGGCGTTATTGCTGTGATTTGTATGTTCAGAGGCTTCATTTAGCTGCATTATAGAGAATGGGGGGGGAGGGGCGGCAAATATGGAGGGGACTGCAAATATGGAAACAAGGGGAGCAGGAGCAGTCACAGAAGTCTACATCAGCCAGGATGGTGGCTTAGACTAGGGTGTTGACAGGTGTGGTGGGAATAAGGGGTGGATTTCACAGGTTTTTTGGAAATCACATCAACGGGACTCGCTGCAAATAGATTGGGCCTGGGATATGAGAGCCAGGGAAGAATTGGATATGAAATGAATGTCCCTATCTTAATTTTGATGATAAATATGATGAATGCTAAGTCAATGATGCCAAAGAAACAAACTTTACATATTCAAGAGATGATTTACATATAATGCAGTTAAATATAGGATACAGAGCTTCCCCAAAAAGGAAAAACTTTCTGATAGTTTAGGAATTTTTGCATGGAATATAATGGTAAGCTTCACACAGTTTTCCCATTGCTAGGTTGCCCGCTGCGTCAGATGCACTGCCATTCGTCTACCATATACAGCAGATTACGGTTTCTAAACAGCATGATATTTACAAAACATTTTCTAATTCTAAAACATTTTAAGCATTTTAAGCATTATATTACAAGCAACTGGAGATATTCGTCTTCCTAGTTTGAAACCTGGGACAAAGTGTTAACCTCTCTTTAGCAGTTTCTTCACCTGTAAACTAGAATTTGGTGGTAGTACCTTCCTAAGTGGTTTGTTGTAAGGATTAAATCACTTACTTCCTGTAAAGTGCTGTGCAATGCCTGCCACAGAGTATGATTGCAGTAAATTTTAGCTCCAATTGTTAGTGTGGACAGGCTTCTTAGGGTATGTGTGCTTCAATTCTTCATCTGCAAAATAAAATAAAGAGGGTTCCCTGTCAACAAGCAGCAGGAGTCTGGTTTACTATAGAACGCTGTGTTTTTTTTCTTAGGGAGCTAAGATTTAGGAACAAGGTATCAGTAGTTTTTGGAGGTAGATGACACCAAATTCTTAACACAAACCAATCACAATGCCAAATGTTCAGAAAAGTGGGAAAATGTATCCCTTAAGGCAGTAATTTTTTTCAATCTCATCTGCACTTTTGTATGCAGAGAATGGCCACTAGTTTGTATGCATGAAGCATTATTATTATTTCTTCCCTATTTATACTGTGCTACAGTTAGAAAGGATTTGAGGTGGATTACAATAAAGGGCTCAGAGATCATAAATCACTTAAATAAAAGTAACAGAACCTAAGCCAATAAAAGAAGGGAAAAACTATGTAAATATTTTATAAATATTTAATGCCTTCTACAACTAGGGATTTTTCAGGCAATTATTTCATATTACTTTATTATCTTATGATTAATCTTCATAAACTATGTGGCATGGAAAGGCAGGAAATACCACCCTTACACATGAATGGGAAATGTCACTGGACATAGTTAACATATATACTGGTTGATCCCATACTACACTTTCCCCAAACACATATACATTTTTTAATCAATAACATTATTTTCTGCAATTTTAAGTTATACCACAGTCAACTTAATAGAGGAGAATAGATTCCTCTATTAAGATTAAGATTCAAACATAAGAAATTTTATTGATCTCTCAATGTTGTAGCATATACTGAAAGAAAAAAAAGAAAAGAAATCTGTGTCAATATGCATAAAATAACTATGTATTTGTATTCAAAGCACAGAAACAATTTTTATTATTATGTTTTTCACTAGGCATTATATTTTAAGCATTTTTATATCTCTACAGTCCTTTGGCAATGATATGAAATTGCTTCCTACTCTTCAATCAAGTTGATGCACTGTTAACTTAATGAACCATTAAGTTATAATAACATTTAGGTTATTTCTAGTTTTTAGTCATTATAAATAATAATCATGATGCAAGTCTAGTTTTTTCACCTTTTGGATTACTTCCTTTTAATAATTATTACCTAAATTACTATAAGTGCCAAAGAATATGAATGTTATTTTATCTCAGTATATACTGCTATCAATAATGCAGGAAATAACCCTTCTCCCTCTCTTAAACATGGTGTTTTCACTGTGTTTACTTTCATGAGTATAAGGCTGAGAGTTTATATACTGATGTAGTAATTCTAAGTTTTCCATTCAGGCACACAAAACAGGTAAAATAATATAATATAATATAATATAATATAATATAATATAATATAATATATAATAATATCCATGTACATATATACAAATACATAAATATATGCTGATATGAATAATGCGTATCACCTTACTAATGAATTATTTCATCTTCTTTTTTTACTTTTTTTTCATTTTATTTTCTTATTTAATCTTTATGGTATTTTTTCCCATTATCATCCCTTTATACCCCCCTCACCCTAGAAGTCACCGCACTGTTGTCCATGTCCATGAGTCCTTTTTCCTTTTTCCTCAATCCCTCCTTCCCCTCATCTCCCTGCTGACAGCTAGCTGTCATCTTGCTCTCTATCTATGATTTTGCTCCTATTTTCCTTCTCAGTTCATTTTGTTCATTCATGTCCGCATATGAGTGAAATCATATGGTATTTATTTTTCTCTGACTGGCTTATTTCACTTACCACGATATTCTCCATGTCTATCTATATTGTCTTAAAGGGTAAAATTTTCTTTTTTTTTTTTACAACCAAGTAATACTCCATTATGTGAATGTCCTGTAGTTGTTTTATCCACTCATCTACTAATGAACACTTGGGTTGCTTCCATATCGGTGAATGTAAATAACACTGCAATAAACACAGGTCTGCTTGTGTTCTTTTGACTTAGTATTTTGGGTTCCTTCAGATATATTCCCAGATGTGGGATTGCTGGGTCAAAAAGCAGATCTATTTTTAACCTTTTGAGGTATTTCCATACTGTTTTACACAGTGACTGCACCAATCTGCATTCCCACCAACAGTGCAAAATGGTTTCCCTTCCTCTACATCCTCGCTAGCATTTGTTATTGATGATAGCCATTAATTTATTGATGATGGCCATTCTGACAGGTGTGAGATGATATCTCATTGTGGTTTTAATTTGCCTTTCTTTAGTGATTAGTGACATTGAACATCTTTTCATATGTCTGTTGGACTTCTGTGTGTCATTTTTGGAGAAGTATCTGTTCAGGTCCTTTCCTCATTTTTTAATCAGATTGTTGGTATTTTTGGTGTTGATTTTTGAAAGCACTTTATAAATGTTGGATTTTAACCTCTCATCAAATGTATCGGCAAATATATTCTCCCATTCTGTGGGCTGTCTTTTTATTCTGTTGATGATTTCCTTTGGTGTGAAAAAACTTTTCAGTTTGATGTAGTCTCATTTGTTAATTTTTTCTTTTGTTTCCCTTTCCTTGGGGGGATATATCCATTAAAATGTTGCTACAAGTAATGTCCAAGATTTTGCTGCCTATGTTTTCTTCTACGATTTTTATGGTTTCATATCTAACATTTGAATCTTTACTCCATTTTAAATTTATTCTTGTGTGTGGTATAAGAAGGTGATCTAGTTTTATTTTTCTGCATGTGTCTGTCCAATTTTCCCAATACCATTTATTGAATAAACTATCTTTAGCCCTTTGTATGTGCTTGCTTCCTCTGTTGAATATTAGTTGACTGTAAAGGTGTAGGTTTTCTGGGCCCTCTATTTTGTTCCATTGATCTATGTGTCTGTTTTTATGCCAGTACCAGGCTGTTTTGATTATTATGGCCTCATGGTATAGGTTGATATTAGGTAGAGTCATTCTTCTTTCTCGGGATCACTGTTGCTATGTGGATCCTTTTGTGGTTCATATAAATTTTTGAAATATTTGTTCTAGTTCTGTGAAATACATCATTGGAATCTTCATAAGAATTACATTGAACCTATAGATTACTTTGGGTAGTATGGACATTTTAACGATGTTAATTAATCCTATCCATGAACATGGCATGTGCTTCCACTTATTTTCATCTTCTTCTTTTTCTTTCTTCAGTGTCTTATAATTTTTTGAGTACAGAGCTTTTAAATCCTTGGTTAGGTTTATTCCTAGGAATTCTTTTTGAAGCAACTGTGAATGGGATTGTTTTCTTAATTTCCCTTTCTGTTAGTTCATTGTTGACATATAACAATGCAACAGATTTTTGGATATTAATTTTGTATCCAGCTACTTTGCTGAATTCATTTATCAATTCTAGTAATATCTTGGTGGAATCTTTGGGGTTCTCTATGTACAGAATCATATCATCTGCAAATAATGACAGTTTTAATTCTTCCTTTCCAATCTGGATGCCTTTCCAATTCTTCTTCTTGCCTGATTACTATGGCTAGGAATTCCAATATTGTGTTGAATAAGAGAGGTGAAAGCAGTCATCCCTCTCTTATTTCCAGTCTTAAAGGGAATGCTTGTAGTTTTTGCCTGTTGAGTATGATGCTGGCAATGGGTTTGTTACATATGACCTTTATTATTTTTAGGTATGTTCCCTCTGTTCCCACTTTGCTGAGAGTTTTGATCATAAATAGTATTAGATTTTATCAAATGCTTTTTCTGCATCTATTGATGTGATCATGTGGTTTTATCCTTCATTTTTGTTTATGTAGTGTATCAAATTTATTGATTTGCAAATGTTGTACCAACCTTGCATTCCTAGAATAAATCCCACTTGATCATGGTGTGTGGCCTTTTTGCTGCACTACTGTATTCAGTTACTCATATTTTCTTGAGGATTTTAGCATCTATATTCATCAGGGATATTGGCTTATAATTTTTCTTCTTTGTAATGTCTTTTTCTGGTTTTGGAATTAGGATAATGCTGGCCTTCCTTCCTCTTGAATTTTATGAAATAGTTTGAGAAAGAGAGGTGTCAGTTCTCAGAATGTTTGGTAAAAATCACCTGTGAAGCTCTCTAGCCCAGGGCTTTTGTTTTTTGGAGTTTTTTGATTACTGGTTAAGTTTCACTAGGTATATCTGTCTATTCAGATTCTCTGATTCTTCCTGATTTAGTTCAGAAGATTATATGTCACTAAGAATTCATCCATTTTGTCCAAGTTTTCTGGTTTGTTGTCATATTGTTGTTCATAATATTTTATTACAATCCTTTATATATTTTTTGGTGTCAATTGTTATATTTCCTCTTTATTTCTGATTTTATTCATTTTGGTCCTTTCTCTTTTTTTCTTGATGAGTCTGGTTAAAAGTTTATCAGTCTAGGTTATCTTTTAAAAAACAAGCTCTTGGATTCATTGATCTTTCGTAGCATTTTTTTTAGACTCTATTTCATTTATTTCTGATCTGATCTCTATTATTTCCTTCCTTCTACTCACTTTGGGCTTTGTTTGGTTTTCTTTTTCAGGTTCCTTTAAGTGGGAAGTTAGATTGTTTATTTGAGCTTTTTCTTGTTTTGTGTTTTTTTGAGATATGACTGTATGCTATGAATTTTCCTTTTAGGATCGCTTTCCCAGTGTCCCACAGATTTTGAGGATTTTTTGTGTCCTGATTTTAATTTGTTCCAAGGTATCTGTTGTTGACCCATTCATTGTTTAATTACATGTTATTTACCTTCCATGTCTTTGTGTGTGTTTTTCAGTGTTCTTCCTGTGATTGACTTTTAGTTTTATAGCTTTGTGATCAGAGAAGATGCTTGATATGATTTCAGTCTTCTTAAATTTATTGGGGCTTGTTGTGTGTCCTAACACATGACCTATCCTAGAAAATGTTCCATATACACTTGAAAAATGCTTATATTCTGCTGCTTTGGGGTGAAATGCTCTGAGTATATCAATTAAATCCATTTGATCTAGTGTATGGTTTAAGGCTGCTGTCTCCTTGCTGACTTTCTGTCTGGAAGATCTACCCACTGTAGTCAAAGGGGTGTTGAAATTCCCAGCTATGACTGTATTTCTGCTGATCTCTCCAATTGAGATATGTCCATCAGTATTTGCCTCACATGTTTAGGTATTCCTATGTTGGGTATGTAAATATTTTCTAAGGTTATAGCTTCTTTTTGTATTATTCCCTTTATCATTTAGTGTTCTTCTTTGTCCCTTACTATAGCCTTGCTCTTAAAGTCTATTTTTTCAGGTATAAGTACTGCTACCCCACCTTTTTTTTCCTTTCCATTTCCATGAGATATCTTTTTTTATCCCTTTACTTTTAGTCAGTGTGTGTGTTTCAATCTGAGATGGGTCTCTTGGAGGCAGCATATGTATGGGTCTTGTTTTCTTATCCATTCAGCTACCCTATGTCTTTTGGTTGGAACATTTAAGCCATTTACATTTAAGATGACTATTGATGTATATGTGTTTTGCCATTTTACTGTTAGACTGTTTTCCTCTGTTTTTTTTCTTTCTCTTTTCCTTCTTCTTCTTAAAGCAAGTCCTTTAACATTTGTTACAGTGCTAGTTTGCTATTAACAAACTTCTTTAGCTTTTTCTTTCTTGAGAAGCTCTTTATTTCTCCTTTGATTTTAAATGATGGCCTTGCTGTGTAAAGTAGCCTTGGTTGTAGGTCCTTGCTTTTCAGCATTTTGAATATTTCACACCACTCCCTTCTGACCTGAAATGTTCTGTTGAGTAATCAGATGACAGTCCAATTGGTGGTCCCTTGTAGGCAGCTACCAGCTTTTCTCTTATGGCTTTTAGGATTCTCTCCTTGTCTTTAAGCCTTGTCATTTTAATTATGATGTGTTTCAGTGTAGGACTCTTTGGGTCCAACATGTTTGGGACTCTCTGAGCTTCCTGGACTTGTGTGTTTTTTTCCTTCACCAGGTAAAGGAAGTTTTCAGTCATTATTTCTTCAAATACTTTCTCAATCCCTGGCTCACACTCTTCCTCTGGTATTCCCATGATGCGGATACTGTTGCTCTTCATGTTGTTCAAAATATTTCTTAAGTTTTTCTCATTTTTTAAAATTCTTTTTTCTTTTTGCTGCCGTACCTGGGAGTTTTTTTCTACTTTGTCTTCCAGATCACTGATTTGATTCTCTGTTTCATTTAACCTACTGCTTATTCTTTTCAGTGTATTATTTATTTCATATATTGCAGTCTTTATTTCTGACTAGTCTTCTTTTATGGTTTCTATGTCATTTTTCATGCTGTTGAGAATCCTTATAATCATAACTCTAAACTATATGATAAATTGCTTGCCTCCATTTCATATAGTTTTTTCTTTTGCAGAATTCTCTTGTTCTTTCATTAGAGTCTGTTTCTTTGTCTTCTCATTTTGGCTGCTTTTTTGTATTTGTTTGTATGTATTAGGTAGATCTGCAAAAACTCTGGTATAGGCCTTTGTCAGACACTGCTTGTGGCTGGCCCCGGTCAACCTGTTTGGAGCTATCAGCAATCTATAGCCTGTGGCTCCCTCTGCTGGGCCTATCTGTGGGGAGAAGGAACCAGGCCACACACCACAGCTTTTTCCAGCATGAAGCCCGGGTGGCAGGGGGGCAGTGGAGGAGTGGGTCAGCTAAATTCTCAGAGCTCCCAGAGATCTGCCTTCAGTGTTAAATTTAATCAATGGTATAGCCTCAAGCTGTACTCAGCAGTCAGTCTAAAGCACAACAGGGTGGGGCAGAGTAATTCCTGGGTAGGGGGGCACTATTGCTTCCCCTCCAGCTGATGCCACTTCAAGAGGGGTGCTCTGCCTGAGAAAGATGGCCTCTGCAATATGGGGAATGACTCAACACAGGGATCCTGGTGGCCCTTCCTTCAGTTCTCTCCCCAGGACCACCCACCCCAGACTCTCCTCAAACATCTCAAGTCTACTCTGCCCTCCCCCTGCCAAAGCCCAGCATAAGTGGCTACAAATGACATTTTGTGCATTGGCCCTTTAAGAGGCTCTTTGATTCTCTGGCTATTTGTCGCTGGCAGACAGAAACCCTGCTGCTTTTCATAGCGGGATGTTATCTGGGTTCCTTCCTGGTTCTGGTGCTGTAGGATGGGGAGCCAAGTTTGGGGTTTAGACCCCACACTTCTCAGAGGAACCCCCAGCTGCTGAAATATTCCTCTGGAACTTTAGCTGTCATCTGTGGGAGCCTAGCCAGCCCTCTTGTGCCTCTTCTGCACTGCCAATCTTGCTGTGGTGAAGTGGTTTCTTCTGTCTATCTTTGGTTATAAGGCCTGTCTCCAGCTAGTGCCCAGTTGGTTATTTGGGATGCTATCTCTACAGTTTAGCTGTAATTCCAGATTGGTCCTAGGAGGAGGTTAGCATAACTTCCACTTACTCCTCCTCCATCTTGGATCTCCTCATCTTCTTGTTAGAAGATAAATGATTGTTTTTCTTTAACAGGCTTTTCTAGAAATAAGTGACACCACATAAATATAGTTAAGTGTTCGTTAAGAAAACTATAAATTCACTAAGTGTCAGATATACTGTTTCATCCTTTATAGTTCTATCTTGGAAGGACCTCAAGAAATAGATATATAAATTTAGTACACAACTCAAAGGATGGGCCTTGCTCTTAAGAAGTTGTTATTTCAAGGAACACAAGCAGATGGAGTAAGAGATTTCAGAAGGGGTCACACCTCCTTTCTTCCCCCTATTCCCTGTCACCTCATTTTATTGCCCTTGGATCAAAGTGATGCAAAAATTGTAACAGTGAAGACTTGTTGAGGGAAAAATATATGAAAAAGAAAAACAATGATGTAAAATAAAAGTAGGGATGCAAGTAAAGCAGTGTGACACAAGTTTGTGTGCATGTTATGTGTTGGGTGTACCTTCTGTCGTCATCAGTGTATGGTCATGTCGTTTGTGGTTAAGGACACTAGAAGTAGACTGAGATGAGATTACATTTTTATGACTTGCTATTTGTGTGCATTTGGACAAGTTACTTAACTGCTCGGTGCCTTCATTTCTTCATCTGTAAAATGAAGATAATGAAAATACCTACCTAGTGGGGTCGTTGTAGGATAAATCCTTTTGAAGCCTTTAGAGTAAGTGCCAAATAAATGTTAATTGCTAATACTACTATTATTACTACTATATAATAAGAATTGAAATCTCCAAAATGATATTTCTCTCAGTAAAGATTGAGTAGAGATTTTTTATTTTTTTTCATTTTGAAGTACATCTTCTTAGCCACCTTAAGATATTTGCCCACGGGGTATGATGAGCAGCATCTAGGAGATTTTGTCTTCAAATATATTCTCTACTTACTTGTTAAGTTCCACTACTATACTCCTTCCTTTTTATTGAGTTTTACCCTATTCCCTTTATTGTCTCTGAAGTGCAGAAGAGGTGGCTTATTACCTCACCATCTTCTTGGTATCAGTAGGATTAGAAGAATTTTTTGAGTGGTCAAGACAACACAGGAGCCCATACTGCTCCTAGAGGAACGCATGGAAATGGAAAAGGAAGGACCCAGCAAGGGATATGGGGCTGAAAGTGGTTCCTCCAGTGGAGGGAGAAACAAGGTTGACATATGGTTCCATGTGCTTTCTTAAGCACATGCTTAAGATTGCATCTCAGATTGCATCTGAGTATGAGATGTGACCGGAATGGGCCTGATTCTCTGGAAAGGAGAGATCCAGTAGTGATATAGTTTATCTGAGCAAGAGGTCTCTGTATTATACTTGAAATGATGTTTTCCTAGAATCAGTAATCTGTAATTTGCCCATGGATTCAAGGGAAATAGCTGGTCATAGAGCTCTGCAGACAGGATCTTGCTGATGGCAAAGAAAAAGGACAAAAGAAAGAAAAGAATAAAAAATGACACTCAACTGCAGATGGACGCATTCTTAGTTCTGTGAATGAGCAGAAAACTATTGCTTTGACTTAGAAGGGTTTTTCAAAATTAAATGGCAGGACTATTTTTAGATTCTAAAAAATGTCATTTCTTTCCACTAAAACTAGTTTTTAGATGCATAAATAGCAACATTTCTGGGTAGAAAAAAATGAATATCCTCCTAGAACAAGTTTAAAGAAAGGTTAATCATATTGATAGAATGAAATAGGCCAATTTTCACTGCAAAGAAATATTTCAATGTGCAGAATTACCAGAGGGAAGAACATTTTCTCTTGATTTTCATTTTGGAGTTAAATGTACAGGAAATAGCCTTCAACTCTCAAGAAAAAACAGTTTTGGTTTTTTTTCTCTTTTTTTCTTGTTACACAGAGATCCAAGGTGCTGTTTTGTTATTGTCATTGTTGCTTACAGACTTTTTCAAATGTCAAAAATAATGGATTCTTCGATTACCTGGTGGACTATGTAACTCCTAGGGGTGACCATAAACACCTGCTCTAACCTCGCTTGTCACAGTCTCTGTATCTAGGACCTGTAACAGGCACCCACTGGATGCCCAGTGGCTGTGTGAAGTGGTCCTAGTGAGTAACATAGTGCCCTGCTTCTTGGAAGCGTTGGCCTTCCTGTCCAATGAGAGCCTTCGTGGTCAACACTTGTCCATCCCTTCTTTCTGTCTTTATACCTTTCTTTCCTAAGTGTCATGTGTTTGAGTGTGTCCAACTATCTAACTCCTTTCTAGAAGATAAAATACAACCCACTTCTGAAAGTTCAAATCCTTATGAAATCTGAAGTTAATGAAGATACGAGTATATCAATAAGATGAATAGGTTACAGCATCACCAGAAAAAGAACAGAGTGCCTGTGCAGGACAGGCCTTGATGCTGTGTTCAAAGGTGCTTCAGGTGGATGTTGGACCTTGGAGATGAACACAATGTTAGACAAGGTCAAGGTCTTGCTTCAAAGGGAAAAGTGGTTTGGCTACCTCTTATAGTCCTTTATCTCGTGGCTTACTACGAAATTCTCCTCCCCACCTTTGGAGGAGGTTGTTTTATGATCTGTCAAGTACACTTGGGCACAGGGGATTAGAAATATTGTTGGCAGCGTTCAGCCCTGGGGGAGAGAGGGGAGGCTTAAGCGCCAGGGGAAACATGTCGGCCTACAAATAAGCGGCTCACAGGCGACTGATAAAGACAGGCGGTCAGCGTGTACAGCGCTGAGTCCCAGAATGATGCCGCAAAGCATGAGGCAGAGTTTAATAAGCACAGTCCTGAGGCGGATTTCAGGAAGAGACTGAGACACAGGAGACTTGATGTGAGCAGCACATGCAGGGACCCCGCTCTGTGTTTGTCCCTGAGAGGCAGGTCTCTCCTGGAGTGTGGAGTAAAAGACTAGGAGAATCCAGTGACACTTGAAAGAAGATCCGTCCACAATGGGCACACCAGGACAGCGACTCAGAAGAGCACTCTGCAGTCTGAGAGACTTCCCTCCATGAAGCACAAATGTGAACAGTGAACATCAGCATCCGTACTCTTCCTCTTTCTCTTCCTCCTCCTCCTCCTCCTTTTCCTTCTTCAGCGTTGGTCTTTCCATTGTCAAACCAGGGCTTAAGTTTGAATGTTGACTTCCTGTTCCATCAGTCAAAGTGAGAGACAAAGTTGGAAAGCTTATTTTTTAATAGTGGTTATACAAAGGCTAAATCAGTAGATGGAGAAGGTCAAGTAGGTAAGGAACAAGGACAAGAATGTCACCTCTCTATAGGCTTACGCGTAAACTATTCCCCTCTTTATTATGATACATATTTCTAAAATAGAAATATGGACCATGCTAGCACTTTGAAAAGCACCCTACCATTCACCTTCGTCTGTAACATACAGGCATGCTCAGGACATGAGCTTACCAGATAGTCATGAAAACTCAAAATAGCCAAATTTCAAGTATGGCTCTTAATTACTAACATGCTAATAAACTGGCAAGTTAATAATCCTTCTATCCTTCAAAATTATTCTCCAGGTTATAAACTCTCTCTTTGTCAATCACAGCACTCTCTTTAAAATACCATTCAAAAAATTTCACTCCTACTTGGACTCTGGGTTATGTTTCTACGGCAGAAACATTGTTTATATGCTTTAACAAAAAGATGCATATGAAATGAAGGGTAGGGTGAAAGCCTTGTGAAATCTCCACCTTCGGAAGCAATTAGGTGGAGGTCCTGGGCACCCGTGCTGGTTGTTGGTTAGGACCCTGCCCAAGGCTTTCATTTGGCTTGGCTGCTCTCAGCTGCTCCACTGTCCAGCTGGATTTCAGCACCTGTCTCTGCATGCACAGAGTCAACACCTGCTGCTTTCTAAACACTCTGAAGACCTCTGCTGTCCATGGAGTGAAGGGAAGTTGGAACTTGAATAGCACAGCTGGGTGATTTCTGACACTCAAAATCCACATTCTCTCCAACATAATTCTCTCACCAATTCTCTTCCAAATATTTATGTAGAGAGAAAATAGCACCAGGTGTTGATCACCTGTCTCAATAGTTGGCATGTGGGTTGGGGTGGGGATGGGAGTCTTCAAGTAGATCTTCCTTCTATGCCTGGAAACCAGATACTTTTGCCAGAGATCCTGTAAAAGACTAGGCTTCTTGGCTTCCCAGGCCATGCACTGGCCTTTAGGGAAGACCAGGTCACAGAGGATCAGAAACCCTTAGATTATTGCCATTATGTTGACTGCAGGGCTTGGCATTGACAAACAAATGCCACAATGGAAAGAGAGCCTTTCCTACAATGTCTTCCCATGATGCTCTGCTGTGAGAAGGTAGTATCTCATCCCCACTGCCTGCCCTTGGCTGGCCATGCCATACTATAAATTAACATTTTTTTTTCATGATTCTCCCAGTATTAGCAATGTTCTACCGTTACCTTAGAATATTTGGGAAGAATTCAGATGTCACCTCACCCTTTTCGTACATGTAATCTATAGTTCTTAACCCATTGAACACACCGTTCTGTCTGTATCTGTTTCATCTTTGAAGAGATGTAGACATAGAATTGTCCCCTTAGTGTTGAAACATTTAACATTGCTCACTAAAAAATAACCTCTGGTTTATTTAAATGTTTCTATTTGGGATTTTTAGGTCCCTACACTAACATGCATTCCTTGGCGGGAATAAAACTTTTTTTTTTTTTTTTAGTTTCTAACTATATTACAGGTGAATCACAGTATTTATACCTTGAAGGAATTTTTACTCTAGTGGAGGATGCCATCTCATTTCTCTCTCATTAACGCCTCTACCCTGCTGCCTCCCGTTTTTGTTCTTAGAGACTCCAAAAGCAGTTCATCAGCCTTGCGCTGCTTCCGCTCATACACTTTCGGTAAATATTTCCATAAACATCAAGTGGGAAAATGCTTGCAGATGTGTCCTGGGATTGTCAGCTAAACCAAAAGGCTATGCGCCAAACATGAAAAGGTACTTTAGTAAGAATACTGGCTCCTCTCACCTCTCGCACTAATGTATCTCAGACAGCACTGGGAATGTGCAGAAGAGATCACTCTGTAAAAAAACATTTTATGAAATATGTATTACAGAAGCCATCATGTTCTGTTCTTCAAAGGGCTTCATAGCTCACATTCCTCAGGTTGGCTATGGAAATGGAATATAGATTAGGCAATATCAGTTCATTCATGGCTAGGTAACTTTCACAGGTTCTTAACCCAAACTCATTGGACTTCATATGTTGTTTTAGAAAAGTGAGTAATTGTCATATGAATGGCTCTACTTTTTCAGGTATTATTGCACATGATCCTTATCTGCTCCTCATTCATCCTTTAACAAATTATTTGTCTTTTTTTAAGCCTTGTAAACCTTCCTTTTGGTCCCTTCCCCAACCTCTCAGACTTTACTTGCCACTTTTCCCATGCCAAAGAAACTGTAGACCTTGCCCATAATAAAATTTCAAGGATTTCCAAAGGATTAGGAAAAGAAGGGATTTTAGGGAAGCAAGATATTTTACTCATGAATGACTTCTTAGCTAACCAAAATGGAAATAAGATTTTCCAAGAGTAGAAGAAACTGAGATTTTTTGTTCCACAAAGTTCCACAAAACAGATTAATTCTGACTCTAACTTTTTTTGCTCCAGGCTAAGAAGTAATTCTCTCTCAGTCATTTGGGAAAGAGGTTACCTTTCCACAGACCCAATTTACTCCACACCTTTACATCCCACTCCTCTACTCCCACCCATTCTTTTAGGACCAGATGACTCAAGTCTCATGCATATCAAAACACACTGGAGGAGGGAGCTGGAAGACTAGGTAAAGGAGGTGACAGGATTAAGAAGTACAAATTGGTAGTTACAGAATAGTCATGGGGTTGTAAAGTATGGCATAGGGAACATAGTCAACAATATTCTAATAACTATGTATGGTGTCAAATGGATATGAAATTCATTGGGATGATCACTTAGTAAATTATATAATGTCTGACCACTGGGGTGTACACCCAAAACTGATATAATCATATGTCACAGTAATTGAAAAATAAAAAAAAATGATTTTTAAAAAAGGACAAATTGGTAGTTACAAAATAGTCATGGAGCTAAAAAGCACAGCATAGGGAAGATTGAAATCACTATGATGGTGCCAGGTGGGTACTGGAAATATAGGGGGAACATTTTGTAAAGTATATGATTTTCTAACCACTATGCTGTGTATTTGAAATCAGTGCAAAATAATATTGAAAGTAAACTGTAATTTAAGGGGAAAAAAACACACCGGGCTGCCAGTATGCATATTTTCCAGGCTTGCACTGTCCTTAGAATCAAGAAGTTTTATGAGTTTTGTGCCACCCTCGGGCACAGAAATCATTATAGGCTAGCAGCCCTGGTTCCTGGGGTACAGCTCCCCTAGATGGTCTTCCAAGCTAACCTATCTAGATGTCTGCAACCTTCCCCTCCCCAGAGTGGCATGAGATGGTGGGCTACCCCTAACCTAACTCCCTCCATGGAACCAGAAACAAAGGAACATTTGCTTTAGCCCTCCGTTTTCCTTCCCGATCGAAATTGTTCTGATGCCTGTGGAGTCAAAAGCTAAGAGTTAAAAATATAGGGGAAAAACCACATAACTAAATGCCTCAATAATTTATTTTCCTATCAACATAAAGCAAATCTTAGTCTCTTTTTAGCTAGTCTTTGTGGCGATAATCCAGTAGCTGTTTCACTCCAGGAAGAAATGATTCAAGGTCAACCTGACCTCTTATTCATTCCACGACAATATATCAGCAACCAAGTCATTAAACAAAACTCATTTTGCCTTTTTCATTCATAGAACTTCATTAGGTTTATCTAAGATGTGCTTGAAAAATAATCTAATTTATCTTGCTCCAAGTAATTTAATTAGAATTCATTTAAATTCAGCAGAATGCATACATCATATTACATGTTGCACTTGATTCATTTTATTTTTACTTTAAATTAAAGTAAAAGATGCACTGGAGTTATTTGACCATGCAGTATTATATACAAATTAATCCACTTCATGTATAAACTAACTGGTCCTCAGGAGCACTGAGGAAAACAAAATATGTACATCATTATGCATGCCATGCACAACTCATTTGAATTTAATCTGTTTGGCAATGTGTGTGCTGGTGAGACAGGTAATTCAGATATCAGTTCACTTATGCTTTTAAATAGGACACCTTTTTAGCCTCTCCTTTGTTTTCCATCAGACACATACACATAAATGGATCAATAAAGGAAAAGAAATGATATTCAGACTCTATTCAAATCACCTTTACAGTCACTATTAAAACTTTAAGGTGTCAATCCAAAAGCACAGACAACAGAAGCAAAAATAAATAAGTAGGACTATAGCAAACTAAAAAAAGATTCTGCACAGCAAAAGATACAACCAACAAAATAAAAAAGGCAACCTGCAGAATGGGAGAAAATATTTGCAAACCACATATCTGATACAGGGAGTTAATAGCCAAAATATATAAGGAACTCATACAACTCAACAACAACAAAAACAATTCAATTAAAAAATGGACAGAAGTCCCGAACAGACACTTTTCCAAGGAAGACATACAAATAGTCAACAGGTATATACAAAGGTGCTCAACATCACTAATCCTCAGGGAAATGCAAATCAAGAGCACAATGAGATATCACTTTACACCTGTTAGAGAGGCTATTATCAAAAAGACAAGAGATAAGTGTTGTCAAGAATGTGGGAAAAAAGTAACCATCATACACTATTGGTGGGAATGTAACTTGGTTCAGTCATTATGGAATATAGTATGACAGTTCCTCAAAATACACAGAACTACCTTATGATCCAGAAATCCCACTTCTGGCTATATAGCCAAAGGAAATGAAATCAGCATCTCAAAGAGATATCTGTACTCTCGTCTTCATTGAAACGTATTTCACAGTAGTCACTATATGGAAACTACCTGAGTGTCCCTTGATAGAAGAATGGATAAAGAGAATGTATATATGAATAGGCAAAGAAAATGTATGTAGAGTCATTTATTGATACTTTAGAGCATCAAAAGGACCAAGGATGGAGTTTGAAACTCTTCTTTAGGGATAGTTCAAAATAACTAATGTGTCTGGAAATTGTTTTTCTGTTAATGAGTAGACATGCCATAGTGGAATATAATTGGTCTTAGCAACACAATCTTAAGGGGCCTGACACGACATGGGTATTGTGCACCACGGAAAAGATAGGGACTTAATAGTTAATTTCCAGGAAGAGAGCCATAATACTGTCAACCAGGTTCTTGGTGGCCATGATAGGTTTAATGTAGCGGGAGTCCTCCAGGGCTGTATGTATCTACAATTCAAGAATCAGAGGGGGATAACAAGTATCTTTTCTCTGTATTTTCTTGATCCTAAATTGCCCATAGCTGAGACATTCACAAGTAGAAGGTGAACCTTCCCTTCTTGGCTTACCAGAATGCTGAAGCTGTCAGCCTGTCTCAGCATTGTGCTCCTGCATCAAGGCAGCTATTGTACGAAAGGAGCTTTAGATGGTTCCAAGAATTCAGGCATGGTGCTGGGGGAGATATGTAGAAAATATACCTTTAGCAAAACATATTTTTAGAATAAATTGGAAGTGTTTGATTTTTAGGTCTTGAAGTTTTGCTCAGTTTCCCCTTTACTGGAATTTTAAAAAATTTAATAAGGCCATTCTTTTCTTTTTTTTTTTTAATTTCAAAGACAAAATCTTACCCTCCTTTTTGGTATGTTGCCAGGCCGACATTGGATGCTGTTTGTGCCTTGGGCAGTTCGGAAACTGTTGCAGCGTTTACTAGGTGAGGCAGGTGCACTAGGCAAAATGTGTCAGAGATCTGAAATTACTTGCATTTACCCAAGTCTTACTTAAGAAAAGGTGAAAGAAAGGTGATTTAT
Source organism: Mormoops blainvillei (assembly GCA_004026545.1). Classification (NCBI taxonomy): domain Eukaryota; kingdom Metazoa; phylum Chordata; class Mammalia; order Chiroptera; family Mormoopidae; genus Mormoops; species Mormoops blainvillei. Next base: position 391,430 of record PVJD01000332.1, read on the forward strand.
GAGCGGTTTCCATTGCAGACACAGTAAGTGACTGTTTCCTAAGCAGTCCTCTTGTAAAGGGCTGACCAGGCTGAAGCACTGGGGGAAGGAAGGCACCTACCCATCCCTTCCCACTCTGGGAGTGGGTTTCACCCCACTATGCTCATATCAGAGCATACCTCCCCACTTTAACAGGGGATTTCACAGTGAACCCAAGTACAAGAATGGTGAGTGCACAATTTAGGCCACTAAAGTGACCCTCCTATTTCCCTTAAAAAAGTGTCAGTAACTTCCTGCAACTTGAGGGCCTGAGGCTGGCTTTCAGTCATAGCCCCAGCAGAGGCTCCACGTGTAAGAACAGGCCGATCTCTTTTACCTAGAACGTGACTTTAAAATTTGACCTCAGTGTTTTCACCACAAGGCTTCATCTTGGCACCTTTTAAAAAGTCGCAACATTTTGTACTTCGTGAACCAACTTGAGTTGTCTTTTAACCAATTCATCAGTTTAATGTTTTTTCCTTTTCCACCAGTTCCCCTTCTGATTCAAGCATTTAGAAATCTTCCTTGGGTTGCCCTGCCACAGGAGTTGTCTTTTCCACCTGTCTGTCCTCTGTCCTCTTCCCTCTTAAAAGCAGCTGAGAACTTTCAGGGATTTTTCAGTCAAGGGCTTCCCTTCCCTCAATTTACCTTTTCCTTTCTGAACCCTGACGCAGGAGTGGCAATAATAGATTTTTATTGTTGTTGCAATCGTTCTTACAGTAGAAATTTCACCAGCTCAAATTTCTTCCCAGTCATTATAATACTTAATCATGGTAAATATCCAATTTTCATTTTTACAAACCTTACCCTCTAGAATACATTTCCTGTAGCCCATGCTGCAAAAATTGAATTTTGAGTTGTTTTTCAAGGTAGACTGTCAGAGGCACTGAGATAACATTACTCCTTAACTGTCAGATCCTTCTAATGCCAATTGGGGTCACCTTTTGATATAAGAATGAAAAAAAAAGGCCAACTAGCCTCCACTTAGAGACTCCTCTTATGACTTGGAAGCAAAAACCAGATATATTTGTCTTCTAAAATTAGGCATGGTGTCCCTACTTATTTGTCCTAAGTTTCCTGCATGTTCTTCCAAGTAAAAGGCATAATTGATGATCTCAGTTGATTATACATTTTTCAAGCAGGTTTTAATTGTGTGTGGAGAAGTTCAGCACTTAGTGGAATCTAATTTCCCCAATTTGCTCTACTTCAAATGCACTGTACTTCATGCATACAAATTTGGTAAATACGTGATAAAATAATGGAATTTGACATGGGTCTTTATTTTAAAAGAAAGTGAGTATCACCAGTCACTTGCATGCTTTCTTTGTTTTTATTTATTCAGTAGATGTTAAAATTAAATGTTTGCCATTTGGCCTCAGGGTTCACTAACATAATTCAAAATGCAAAGTTAAAAGCATTTTGTAATGAAAAATGTCAGTCATTTAAAAATGCATAAAGAAAGAAAACAGCAACACAGTAGACCTAAAAATGTCCTCACTTTTTTCCTGTTCTCCAAGATGTTAGCAAGTGTGAGAACTCAAGTGAGAAGTTCCTATTTAAAATTAAGATGTTAGTTTCATAATAGTCATGTCAGGTAATGTTCTTTAAATATTTCTCTCCCCTTCCTCCTCCTCCTCTCTCTCTCTCTCTCTTTCTCTCTCTCTCTCTCTGTCTCTCTCCCTCTCCCTCTCCCTCTTTTCCCAGCTTCTGAAGGGCAGTACTCCTTTAATCTTCCCAAATTTTGGAACAAGTTTATTATTCAGAACTTGAAGAAATAAGTCTGGGATACCTTTAGCAATACTTTCTCTAGTTTTTTTTAAATGTATCATAAGCAAAACATAAATTTAAGTAACCAATAAGTATACTGGTTCAAGTGTACTAAAAAGTAATGAGCTATTATCCTGAATATTTATCATGAGCCAGATACTACAGTAGGCAGTTTATACAAACTATCTCATTTAATCAGTATGCCAGCCCTGTAAGATATATATTATTATCCTCATTTTATAGATGAATCTGTAGAAAATGAACTTCAGCCAGTCAGTAGCTGAGTCAAGATCTAAATTCATTTTCAAAACCTGTTCTCATTTTGACATCATATTGGTTCTCTGGAGGAAGATGACAAAGGTTTCACCTTCTAAACTAATGATTAAAAACTTACCAGTTAAGTCAATTGTTTCCAAAGTGGGAGCACACATCTTAAGACAGCAATTTTCAACCTGTGCACCACAAGAATTTTTAAAACATGCAAAACTGACTATTTAGTCAGGGGCACTCACCTCTTTTCCTTTACATTGTCAAATTAAAAAAATGACAACAGCCAACACAATAACCATCTTGTATGAATGTCTGTCTTGAACAGTAAATATATAGGTCATACAATAAAGTTGCATCTTATTGGTCATGTTGTATAATAAGGTTGTATCTCATTGATTAACTCGTGGTGACAGAAATCATTATATACAAGTATAGGCCTTTATTTTTTAAAAGTTCACTTTGGGGAAAAAAGAGTAGGTAATTAATATTTTTTTATAACTCAATCAAAATTATTGAGATCAGCAAAAAATATTTTTTTGGCATGTGCAGAATTTTAGTAATTAGTTTATGCGTGCCATGAGATGAAAAAGGTTGGAAACAGCTGTCTTAAGGGAGAATACAAGATGGTCCCCTGGAATCCAGAAAGAAAATAATATCTTTATTTTATATTATAAAGAAAAAAAATTTTTAATGTGGAAACAATAAGAAAGTAATTAAGCTTGACTAATATTTTCTATTTTATTGTATTTTTTCCATTATCATTTATCCCCCTATACTGTCTTCCACCTCCACCCACCCTCCTCCTTCCCATAATCACCACACTATTGTCCGTGTTCATGATTGACTAGTTTTTAATGTATAAATTGACCCTGGTGCAATCGCTCAATTTGTAAATCAGATGACTGAAACTTTATTTTTTAACTGTTGTATGATTTTATTTTTCTTTTCTATTTTATTCCTGTCTTCCTTCCTTTTATCTTTCTCTCTTTTTAATAACAGCTTTGAGATATAATTCATATACTATACAATTCACCCATTTAAACTACAATTCAGTGGTTTTTAGTGTATTAGTACTACATGTTATACAGATATGTGCAACTAATATCACAGTCAATTTTAGAATATTTTATCACTTAAAAAAGAAACCTTGTACTTTTAGCTATCACCCTCCTATTTCCGCATCCCCCAGTCCTAAACTACCAGCTGTCTTATCTACTTCCTGTCACAGTAAGTTTGACTATTCTGGACACATCCTGTAATATGTGGTCTTTTGTGGCTGGCTTCTCTAGATAGCTCATTCCTCTAAGTTTTATGAGATTTTTGACAGAGGAGTAAATGCTCTGCTATCGGAGTGTGTTTACGATGGCCTCCTGACCTCACCTAGTGTGTGCGGGTCTGATTAAAGGATTTAGTGATTATACCATCTTAATAATAAAGTTTTACAAAGAGGATTGTTGTCATAAAAATAATCCCTACGTAAAAACTAAGAGTCAAAGATCATACAAAAATGCATTGTAAAAAATAAAAATTGCTCAACTGAAACTTCTCGTATTCTTAATCTGATTTTTCCTCATCACCATATTGCAAAGTAAAACAAATGCAATACAATTTAATGATATGTAACAAAAATATTAAGTAAAATTTATAGTTGTCAATGAGATGATTTTAAATACAAACTTACACTTTTATTAAAGATAGACTCTACTCTAGGTGGACAGGGTACCTGACACAGTGTTAGCAAAGAAATGAAAAACTAAGCAATCATAACATAATTTCTGCAATTTGGTGGGCAGGGGAATTATATTTAGTCACACAACCCATTATTTTTAAAAATATTATTAAATGTAATAATAACTGTGTAATTAGCCTTAATTGTTATTTCTTATTAATATACAAAGTTCTGTTCAGAAAGTACCCAGTCATGTACTATGAAGAATAAAAACAATTATTGAAGAAGATACAAGATACAAGAAACATTGTACGAAGGACAATGATGCCTCAATCCCTTTCAAAGTAGTCGCTGTGGGACCACACCCAGTTCTCCCAGCATCTCTTACACTGTTCAAAACACTGCAAATCTTTTGTTGGAATCACCATCAGCTACCCCATCGTATTTTCCTGAATCTCATTGACAGTCTGAAATCTCTTCCCTTTCAAATGTGATTTTAGTTTTGGGAAAAGTCAGAAGTTGCAGGGGGCCAAATCTGGGCTGTGGAAGGGAGGGACTGAGTCACCTGCGTGATCTGATGTTTCACCAAACAACTCTTCACAAGACGTGATGTGTGAGTGGGCATGTTGTCATGAACAAGCTGCCAGTCACTCATTGTCTCATCCCTGAAAGCCTTCTGAATCATCTGAATAGTTTTCAGGGAGGAATGTTTGAGCTTAATGCAAAATTTGATGCAGATTGGTTGCTCTACTCATTCAGTCATTTTTGATGCAATGGCCACACAGTACAGATGCTCGCTTAGTGGCGCCTGCCATCCCCACTGACTAGAACAGTGAAGTTGTCATTGTTTACGCATGCACATTCCAGTCCACTTTTGTTGGCTGCCAGGTTACTCAATATTGCACAAACCGTTCTAATTATATTAACAATGGCTGGACTTTTTCTGGGCAGACCTTGTATGCTCAAAATCCTTACACTACTGGAGAAATTCTTCACTGTAAAGATGACTGTATTATACAAGAAAAATAAGATGGCAAAAGACTAAAATACATTCTTCTGTTGACTAACAATGTTGAAGGATACATGGAAAGCCATTCCGAAGATTTAAAGATGCAAGTAATTAGAAGAGTGTAGCTCTGCAATGTTGGGATGGAAATTCAGATGTCCCTGGCATGCCTCGACCAGAGGTGGATGTATTATGAAGCTATTGAAGTTTCCAGATGCCGTACTTACACAGAGAGGTATTTGGTACTTCAGTCTCCCCTCACGGAAACTTTTTCCTCATTATAAAAGCAGGATTTGGTTATAACTAAAGGAATGGGCAGAGAAAAATTGAGGACATTATAGTAGGAGTTTACCTCATTTCCCTTGCTCAGAAATTCTGAAGAATGATTCCTACTGTATTAAAACTCTACCCAATGCTTTAAGTTCCTTTGCTTCTTATTTCTTTTTACGCATCTCTGCTATTATGATTCCCCTTGTCTAGCCAGTGATTCCTGTGTCAGTCTCTGCTTCCAACGTAGCACAGCATTCTCTTTTTTAGAATGACATGTCAACTTCTCCATACCAAATTACATCTCTTCCATTATTTAAAACAACAAAAGACTGGAAACTATATTCTCCGTGAAAGCTTCCCAGATTTGCTTTGCCCAATTCTAAAGACTGAAATTATCCCAATAACTTTTAGCAGTTTTATACAGACTTACTTGAGTGCATAGGTATTTTTATGTTCTTAATTCAAATAGTTTCACTCATTTATGTTCCGTGTCCCTTTCAGCTTTTTGGAAGCAGAGGCCAAACATTCCCTTCTCATAACCTGCACTCAGTAGGTCCTGGCAAATGCTACCAATTGATCTATTTCTCTGTGGCTAATCCCAAAACCCATAGAGTGTGCACATAATAAATGAACATTGCCGGTAATTCAGCTATTGAAGAGTTTAATGCAAAGACTAAAGAATAGACTTTGAGGTCAAAGATAACAATTTCAAGAGTTGATAATTACACACGAATATGTTGGAGAATTATGGAGATGTAAAGAAGGAAGAATTTACCTGCCTGTGTTAGTTTCCTAGTGGCCAAGTGCACTAATTCTCCTGCACTTCCTGGTTGCTGATGAGTGAGCACCAAGTAGGTCCCCGCAAGGTCTGGCCCTCAGCATCAACCCAGAGTCCCCTGGGTAGAAGGCCCAAGGTGCAGAGTGTAGGTATAAGGTATGGGGCCCCTGGGCTGTGACCACAAAATGTTGGTGTAGTCTGTGAAGAGTTGAACATGGCAGCCACCACTGGAGCTAGAGTGAGTGACCAGAGGCCTTAGAGATGATGAGACCAAGAGGATTTGAAGGGGAGCATAAGAGGTATCTTACACACTCACCAATTATTATATCCTTACTTTACAGCAAGGAATCCAAGCCAAAGTGAGAGATGCCCAAGACTGTGGAGCTTAATTAGTGGAACTCGAGAGGCGGGCTTCCAACACCCTTTCTGATACCTTTTCACTCTTCTGTGCCACTTTTCTAGACATAAAACAAATTGTATACACATACATTTGGGATCGTTTTTCTCATACTAGCACCTAGCATTCCAAATGTCTCCTACACTTAGCACCTTGTAGGCTCAGTGAAATGCTGTTTCAGAGGGTTGCCTTGTGGCTTAGTTGGTTTCCTCTAAAAAACAAAAAGCAAAACAGAAGAACAACAACAACAAAAAAAAAACAACAACAACCCAGCAACAACAACAAAACTGGTACCACAGAGCTGGAGAACAGATTAAATTTCATGAATACAGAATCTGCATCAAGGAAATTCCAATTAATGTTAAACCTCTGGAGATGTGTATTTGCTTCTTGTCTAATAATCTTCTTACAAAGAAGTCTAATTAATACTTAAATGTGAAAAAAACTTTCAGCAAAGAGCTCCAAGAAGCCAATGTTCTAACTTCTGAAAACAGGAATCTTGTCAAAATGTAGTAGAACACGTTTTTCTCATGTTCAAGTGATATTGTTTTTAGTTGAGGCAGAATGCTTGTGTTCTTTATGCATGCATATTGAATTCATATTCTGATGCAGATCTGACATGACTTGCCAGAGAAGAGTTATCAGAATGAAGATGTCTCTACAGAAAGGCTAACGTGCTCTGATTCAAGATGATGACATAATTGCTTCACTCTCATGCTAAAGAATTACAAAGTAGTATGGTTGTGTAACTCTATGTTGAAATTTTTCATACCTTTTTTAGGTAACATATTCTTATAACTAAGGGAAGAAAACAAGATTCAATTTATGTTTTATTTTTAAATCTTATTATTTTGAATACCTGATTTGTAGAACAGGTTTATTCACAAGACTCTAAATTCTGTTAACTTAAAAGAACAAAATGCTTATGATAATGGTTATGTCAGTCTTTACAAATACAAGCTATGTTTTAACAGGTATTCAGCTTCCTGCAGTACGATTTTTCCTGAGACTCATGCATTTTTCATTGTCTGGTCATTCTGAATCTGAAGTGGATAGAATGTCCTTTTAAGTGCATAAACAAAGAAAATGAAAATGTGTATCATAGTCTTCTCTCCATGTCTGCTACTGAAATTCTAGCAACTATGTATCCTATGTTCGAATGCATCTGGTGTGCTGTTCTATGTACTACGTAAATAACCAACAGCTCACTCACTGTGCAGTGTTTCACCCAGCACCATATTTAGCATCATTCTTGCAAGATAGCGCCTTACCAGGCTTGTTCAAAAATGCATCAGAAAATAGCTTATTAATCTCAGTGTCTAACTTGCAGATGGAATACAGCAAAAATGGGATTATTTTTGTCTTTTAGAGCTAGTTGTTTTTCAAGATGGACTAAGCAGCCATCTTTCAAATCTTCTAAGACTTCACTTTTTTCATTTATACATTTGTTCACTTGTAAATTTTGTTCATTCATTCATTCTGTATTTGTTGAGTATTTCCTTTCCGCCCAGCAGTCTTCAAGGTGCCAGGAACATACAAATGAATAAAACACATTTTCTTCAGGAGCTTGTGAGTTGTGCAGTATAATGAATACAAGTAGAGATAGGACTGTATAGATGAGGACACTTAATTCGGCCTTGGGTGACAGGGAGTGGCCAAGGGAGGCTCTCTGGAGAGGATGGCACCTTAAGATTATGAGGAGTTAGGTTGAAGGGACCACAAGGCTACTTCAGTGGTTACCTGTGGGAAAAAAAGTTCAGAGGAATAAGGCACCAGTAAATGAACTGAAAAGATCCTAAAACAAAGAGAGTGGTATGAAGAATATTCTGTGAAAGAAATCACCAAAAGGCTTTGTCTTGTGTTAAAAAAGAGAACAAAAAAGGGTTTAATAAAAGGATGATGATGGAAGAAGTGGGGAGGTGGAATTAGCAAGATGCCAACATCTAGGTTTATTTATATTTTTACTCATTTATTTCGCTTTGGTGACTCTAGTAACTTAGCACAGATGTGTGGACTGCAACAACACTACAGCATCCAGCTACAGCTGGGAAAGGACTCATAAACTAGTCTGATAAAAAGTCCCTTCCATCCCTTCCTATTTTACAAGCCATGTTTATTAGCATGACAGATAAAATCATAATTCGCATCTTCTATTAAATCACAGCAGTGGCTGAATGACATGGCCACTAATTAAAAGCAGAAATTGAATACAGCAGATTTGTTGTTTTGTTTGGCTGAAGAAACAAGAATAGACTTATGCTGACCTTTTGTTGAAAGGCACACATTGCAGGTGTCTTTGTGGAAGAGTTTTCATCAGTAAGTCAGGCTGGGTTTTTTTTTCTCTCCACCTTTGCCAGAATATTCCTGGAAACCAGCCACCTATGTTTCTTGAACTGTGCTCTGTGCCCTCTGTGAGGGCGAAAAGTATGTTTCAGCAGCATAATGATGGTATAGCATAGTAATTAAGAGGTCCAGATTTGGAATCATATGATTTAGTTTCCAGGTAAACTCTTCGCTATGCTGGCTCTGTGACCTTGGGCAGCTTTCTTAACCTCTCTAAGCGTCCGTTTATTTATCTATAAAATGAAACAAAAATAATATCTACTTTATAAGGTTACTGTGAGGATTAAATAAGATCATATATATATAAATCCAAGCCTAAGACCTGACACATAATAAAATCTTATTGAATATGAATTAGTATTATTTCACCTTCTGGCTCCATTTTGTAGTAAGGTATGTGGGAACTTGGCTCCAAAATCTTGGTCTAGTAGCCCCCCCACAATGATGAAGACTGTTTTGTTCATCTTTGCACATGTAGCACCTGGTGTGTAGAAGGCTGTTTGATAGTATATTGGTACATAGATATCACAAGGGCTAATATTTAATTCCCCTGTGTAAGCAACCTGTCATTTTGTGTGTGGTGGGGGGGGGTTGATTTTGTTCAGGAAGGCATGGGATATTACCAAAGTTTGAGATACCATGGTTGTAATTCAAGCATCTGCAGCAATTACCATGTCATAGCAATGGTTTTCAACCTTCTTTTCCCAAAGAGATGCGCTCCATCCACAGCAATTTTTAGTGGACATGCTCAGCATCAAGAGCAAATTGTCTGGTGTCTTAGCTGTCACTGTCCCCATTTCTCTTCCACCGAAGGTTGTAAGTTATTATGCAAGTAATCAAGAGTAACCCAATGAAATGATAATCATGAATCCAATGTAAGCTAATTTTTAAATCATTTCACATTTTATCACTTTAACTATGATTGTTATAGTTAAAGTAATAAGTAATGTTATAATGTTACCTCCGTGAAGCATCTGTTCCCTTAGTTTCCTTGACACCATGAACTATCCTGTCCTTCCCCTTAGCTTTCTCACCACTTCTAACTTTGGTAATGTGCCTTTTATTTCTTTCTCAACCCCAATGTAAGGGGGATTCCCCAAAGGTTTCCGCTAAGCCTTCTTATTCTCTCTCCTGTTCTTCGTTGCTTGGTGATATCCATTTCCAGTACTTCAGCCATCTCTTACGTGTATGACTTCTCACATTAACCTCCTGGTGGAACTTCCTATTCAACCTTAACCCCATGATTCTGATACTTTTGGGTCATTCGGAAGTTCATCTGGCAGCTCACATTCAATACCAAAAATATTTATTATCTTTCCACTAAAACCAACTCCTTATTATGATGTTTAAATTTTTTTTATTTTTTAATTGCAATTGACATTAAATATTATATTAGCCTCAGATGTGCAACATAGTGGTTAGACACATATAACTTATGAAGTGTTCCCCTTGATAACTCTGGTACTCACTCGGCCCCGTATATAGTTATTACAGTATTATTGACTATATTCCCTGTGCCATACTTTATATCCCCATGACTGTTTTGTAACTACCAATTTGTACTTTTGTCTCCCTTCACTGTTTTCACCCATCCCCCCAACACCCCTCCCATCCAGCAACCATCAGTTTGTTCCCTGTTCTTATCACAACTTTTGTTAGTGATAAGAACAGAGCTAAAAACCCTTAGTCTGGTTTAAAAACCTTGAATTAATTCTGATACTTGTCTTTACCTCAGCTTTTAAAAGAAATCACTCTTAATTCCAACAAAACCCTTCAGTGTTATTTAGGCTAACCTCTGCACTTTCTTTGAGGGCCTCCATTTTCTCCTTCCTCTGATGGCACGGCCCAACTGTAGGGGCTATAAATGAAGGACAGTGTACAAGCTTAACAACCTGGTGGGAGCGAGTGAAGGGAGCAGAAAGTGTGAAAAACAGTAACTACAATGCAATGATATAGAAGTGAAAGAGATGCATCCCAGTGAAGAGAGGGCGGGGAAGGCTTCTCAAAGGGGTGACAAAAAAGCCAGATCTCAGAGCTGAATGAGAGGTTGACAAGGGCAGGACAAACATGTGAAAATAATATGTGCCAAGGAATGCAGGCAGAGAGGGTCATGACTCATTGCTGATGTGCAAGTAGCTCTATAGGACTGGGGCCTTGGCTTTGTGGGGGAAGAAATGAGGGAAGCAGGAGGTACAGCTTTAGAGGTAGTAGGGTGGAGGGACAGTATTTAGGTCCTTGTTTCAATGATCTGTTTCTGCATGCCCTGAAACAACCACCATTATTTCCCACAGTTCTCCAACTGGACAGCGATCCCTGTTGCACGTGGCACATGCTTGCTGGCACGGCTTTACTGGGGCAGGAGGACCCAATATCCTCACCCACATGTCTGACATTTCAGCTCAGGCGTGGTGGCTGACTAGGGCACATGGCTTCTCAATATTTATTAGTCTAACTTGGGGTTTTTACATGAAAGCTGAATCTTAAAAGGCAAGAGAAAAAGGAAGCCGCAAAGATTCTTGAAGCTTAGGCCCAGAAGTCACATGATATCCTTCCCGTACATTCTATTGGCTGAAGCAAGTTACAACACCAGCTCAGTTTCCAGAAAAGGAAAAATAGGCCCCCACCTCCTGTTGGGAGGAACAGTATGAATGTAGAGGGATGGGAGGAAATGTTGACAGTCATCTTTGTGTATGGTCTACCCAGGCCTTATAAATCACTGCATCTTATAGGGCACTATTGTAGGATTTTAAGCAGTAGACTGACATTTTGAACTTGTATGTTTAAAAACATCTCTTTGACTCCTTTCTAAAATTCGAATTCAGTGTTTGGGGGCCAGTACTTGGAAACAGAGCAACCAATGAGAAACCTATGCCAATGTTATAGGTTAACCTCAAGAAAACTTTTTCACGGACCCATATGACTTGCCAGTTTTTCCCCCTCGTGGAATTAAATGCAATGAACAAAATATGATGGATACCTTTTTTTTTTAAAGCAAGATATCATTAAGGACTCTGTTCCTTCCAGAAAGATGGATTTACATCTCCGATGGGGGAGGGAATATAAAACATTGCAAATCCTTTGCCGAATGCTTTTTTGCCTAGAAATACTACTTCTGGCTTCCTTTGTATAGCTGTTTCTGTAAATAAACCAGGAAAGTCAGATGAGACTTGGGAGAGGGCAGAAGCCTGCTCTGTGTTTCCAGGGGATCTTCCCGTGTCAGGGCACACAGGTACATGGGATCTTAAAACCCATGCAAAGTGAACCCCTGGACTCTTGCATCCTGATCTTTCTGGAGCGGCCCCTAGGAGCAGTGCAAGGAAGAAGTCACGGAAAATATTTACAGATCTTGAAATATTTCATTTCAGTTGACCACCTAGGTCACTAAAAATTTTCCTTCATGAATAATAGTCTTAATGTGTCAGCAGTTATAACTTAAGCAGATGTGAGTGGATACTAGTGCTCACCAGTGCCTTCTGGAGCAAACCGAGATCAGAAACCTGGGAGTGGAGAGCAGATGGTCCTTCTGGATTTTCAGGTGTTTGTACAGCCTCTTTAAGTGTTCCTGGATCCAAGGTTTCTATCTGTTGAAAAAAAAAAAAAAAGATCCTCTGTAATTAGTATAAGAACCTGAAAATAGGGTTGGAATATGATCCCTCTTGGTCAGTGTTCAAGTTCTCCCTCAGGTTTCTGAAGACTTAGTTAATGATATGGGAGAGATCCTGATGGTGTTAATTTCCCCCACGGGCTCTGGGCACAGTGGCTAGAAGTCCTGATCACTTCAAGAGATTTCATCTCAAATTCCAGTTTTGCCGCTTCCTAGTTACACGACTGGGAGGAAATTCCTTACCCCTCCCAGTAAGCTTTAGATTTTTCCCCGTGCAAAACCTCAGTAACAATTGTACCTTCCTCATAGGATTGCTCTGACGGATTAAAAGGAATGCTATTTACTACACTTAGTTCAGTGAATAGCATAAGTGCTCGATAAATTTTAAATGTCATTTTAATGGACTTCCTGCTGATCTTTGCGATGTTTCTCATTATTTTTCAGGGAGATGTTAATCTCTGTGGCTCTGGGCCAGGTGTTATCCCTACTTATTTGTGGAATTGGCTTGACCAGCAAATACTTGTCAGAAGATTTCCATGCCAATACACCTGTCTTCCAGAGTTTCCTCAATTACATCCTTCTCTTCTTGGTCTATACCACCACACTAGCTGTCAGACAAGGTAAGCATGCAAATAAGGAATCTAGCCTGGTTTCTCTTTGACAAACACCTAAAAGAATGATGAGCCATGACCGAACTAACTTTTCATTTTACAGCATGACATGACAATTCAAAGCCCCAAATACCGCTTTTCTATTTTACCGTTATACGGTAAACAAAATAAATAAATAAATCACGAGGAAGCATAAATTGTGTGAATTCAGTGGGAAGAGAAATGCATGTATAGGCAGAAATGTACAATTACTTAATATCTGAATTTCTCAAAAAATCCCTTGTGCCCTCTGTGAGTCTAAATAGAGTGGTTCTCTGGACCGTGGAACGGGCCTGACACAGCTGTCCTAAACAACGCTAACCTGAGGCATTCAAGGGGGCTACAAATATCTGTTCCCTGAGAAAGTGTCCCGGGAAAGGTAAAAATAGTAAACACAAATAACTCTAATAATAGCAAAGGGGGGCAGAAAGAAAAGAAAATGACCACAAAAGGCCAGGTAAGATGTCCTGTCTAAAATTAAAACCGCTCAAGCAATAAAGCAAAGGCTCCAAGAGCCAATGCAATAAAAACAGTTTAAGGGGCAATTGCAGTTTAAATCCTTAGGGTATATGGCGGAGGTATACTCAGAGCCTTGCGATTGTACCACTGGATCTGGTGTACACACTTTTATCTATGACCCAGAAATAGCCAAGAATTTTCCTCCAACATTATCTATTAACTATAAAATATACATTGAAAAATAATCATAAATAAGTATGATGACAATTATATACTTTAATCATAGCGATACATGAATAGCTGTATTTATCAATCCTAATAGTCATACTTTTTTTGAAACTTTTATAAAAACTGTATATTAATATTTAGTTTTTAAATTTCCTTATTTGGATTGCCAACCAGAATAATATTGCTTAATTATAATGATTTGGCCACCACAGGATTTTATTTTAGAGGGAGAAGAAAAATGAGTAAGTTGGGACTGAATTCCAGTCAACTTTGAATTTGTTTAAAGTATTGAAGAAGCTGATTTCATTCACCTCTCAAAAATATGTTATTGGTGTTTTTTTTTTTTAGTTAGCCAAGTACAAAGAGTATAAATAAGAATAAACTTAATAAATTAAACTCAAGACAATTTTGCAATACTTTAATGTTACCACAAAAGCAATTCACATGAAAGTGGTAAATTTATCTTCGCTGTACTGTTGTGGAACCAAACATTTCAGACTATGAAATGGTGAATTGTAAATAGTCCTTCAGTTCTTGCCCATCTTACCTTCCAGGAGTCCAGAAATTTAACAAAAACCTGCATCAGAACATAAATAAAATTAAGCCATTCTAAGAAACAAAATAATTTCACAGTCACAGATAGAAACGGGGAAGCTTACAGAACTTAATGTAACAAAAGACCCAAAGTTAATAATAATACCTTCTATTGAGCCTTATAATATACCAGGCACTATGTATGTGAATTCCCTCTTTTATTCCTTCAATCAAAGGAAATAGGTATTCTTATCCAAAAATGTATAAGTGAGAAAACCAAGTCTCCTCCAGCAACAGGAACTGGCTCTAGGCTACAGATCTAGGAAATACAGAGGTCTGCACTGGCCAGGGCTGTGTACCTCCTTGGCCCTCTGCCCCCTACCATGCAAGGCCCAGGGGAGGCAAGATGAGGAGAGAGAGATGCTTCTGAACAAAAGGAGGGTGTTTTCCTCAAATTTCAAAGCTTTAATTAAGAAACCAACCCTGGGTGCCAGCTCCAGTGAGGCACAGCAAGGAAGTCAGAAGGATGTGGTCCAAGATTTGGGTGGGCAGTGGGGAGGGTATGGGGTGGGAAGGGAGAAGGACAACTGGAAAGAGGCAGCAAGGAATCTGGAGTCTCTCTGGAAAGAAGACAGAAGAGATCCGGCAGAAATTCTGTCTATCCCTGTTAGTGATGGAGAAAATCAATTTCTGAAATGCCCTATCTGGAGAGCTTTTACATTGCCTCAGATTATCACTAAGTATGCTGACATGTCTTTATTTGGGTGTTTATGCAGAATGTTTGTTTGTTTTAATCTGCATCTTTAGAAGTTTTAATAGGCTGGCATTAGCTAACATCTGGAAATCAACATAGTAATTGCATTAATCTTGTGTAGGCTGTTTCAGTACTATGTTCTGTTGTAGAAACACACTAATCTCTTTCCTCATGCACCTCAAGGTTGGGGAGGGAATGAACAACAGAGGAAAGAGAAGAGCGTGGAAAGTCTGGTGTGTACAAGGGAGGTGTTCATGTAGCCACAATTCCCCCTCCTTTCCCACTGCTCCCTGACCACTCTCCACAGAGGGCTGCAGGTTAGGACTGAGGGAGCCGACCGTCTTCCCACTTCTCTCAGCACAGCCATCCCTGCTCTGCTGCCCGCCATATGAATTTAATGTCACCTTAGGACACATAACGGTAAGAATTTAGACTTGGGAATATATGTTTAAATAAACCTTTTTATAATTTTAGTCATACAATTTCTAAAAACTTGTGCTTGTTGTCTATGAGCACAATGCACTAAATTCAAGAAGCCCTTCAACCGAGTAAAGTGTGATGTGATTAAAAAACCTTGTGGAAATTTGACCTCAAAGTCAAACTGTGTTCTTTTTATCAAATTTGCATTGGACCAATGATCAGACTCTGAAGCAACACATTCCAGTAAAAGTTCCAGTATAACTCCAGTTCAACGTATAGCCAGATGCGTGGAAGTTTTTTCCATGCCAAGCAATCCTGCAACACCAGCCAGGTGTCCCACAATTTAGCTCAATTCTGACACTATCTACCTGGAGACAGTGTCATATCCCACAGGTTAAAGGCTCAGTCCCACAAGACTGCCCCCTCATTTCTAACGCCAACTTCTGACCAATGGGCTATAAGTAAATTGGAAGTTCTCACGGCCTCCTTCTTGGGTTTGGCTAATTTTCTAGAGTCCCCCCCCCCCCCAGGAATAGTAAACTGGGGACCAGTTTATTATAAAAGGATATGATAAAGGGTATAGATGAACATAGAGATGGAGAAAATGAGTGGTATATCCCTCTCTGGATATACCACTTTCCCAGCACCTCCTGGTTTTCACCAACCCTGAAGCTCTCTGAACCCTGTACTTTCAGGATTCTTACAGGGTCTTCATTATGCAGGCATAATCAATCATTAACTCCATATTCAAGTCCTCTCCCTTCTCTGGGGAATGGGGAAATGGGATTGAAAATTCCAAACTTCTAATCACGGCTCACACTTTCTGGTGACCAGCCTCCAGCCAGGAGGCCACTGAGCGACCTCACCTCATTAGAATGGAAGACGTGCCTAGTATCCTGGAAATTCCAAGGGATTTAGGAACCTTGTGTCAGATGCTCCTAGTGTTCTCATCTCATAGGAAACTACAAGAGTTTTAGGAATTTTGTGCCAGGAACTTGGGGCAGAAACATAGATAGATAGATAGATAGATAGATAGATAGATAGATAGATAGATAGATAGATAAAAATAGATATTTAGAAAGATACATTTATATTTATATACAATTTTCTATTATCTCACAGGACTATAACTAAGAAACTATAATGAAACTTCCAAAAATGTATGGGTTTGCAAAGGAAATTCTCAAAAAAAGACTCTTCCATATCTACTTTTTTCTTAAAATTTCACCTAATTGTTCAAGCTGAAATTGGGAAGCAGAGAAACACAAATGCAAAGACTATAAACAAGAGGGAAGATGAACAGGCCAGGGCCCAACTGAAGCCCAACTTTTTCTTGCATTTGTGTTGTAGAAGCAAAAATTATGACAGGCTTTTAAAAACAAGGGTGAAAATAGGATATATTTCTTATCAAGAAAAAAAATATCATAAAATTCTTTGCCCCACAGCTTCTTTTATCAGCTATTACAAGAATCCTGCTGATTCTCGGAACTACTTTCAGCAGTTTTTAAATAATAAATACCCATGGTTCCTCATTTGGCAGTTTTTAACTTCTGAGTATATATGAGCCACAAAGATTTAGTCAGTAATTTCCTCCTCCTTTTCTTCTCCTGCCAACTTTTCTCAGTTCTTGTCTCTCTAATTCCTTTCTATTTTCCAATCAACAATATACTTAGTGATGGGGGAGGTAAGGATTGTGGGGCAAAAACAGGATGCCAAGGGGAAAACAAAAAAACTTTCACTCCTTGTTTTTTCTCAAATCATGGTGGTGAAAAAAATGGGTGTCAGTAATGAAAACATGACAGAATAAGAGGTTTCTGCTTCTTTTTCTATGCAGACCCTGGAAATAAAATAAACTGCTGCCACCATTGATAATCATTAGATATATCCCTGGTGACCGCTGTTTCTACAAGCTTTACTTTTTCATTGAAATATATTTTTATGAGTTCTTCTAATTTCAAATAAAAGACAAGCTTCCAACTAAAAGTAATTCTATGAGTATTGCATATATGTTGCTTCCCAGCAAATTTTTGAAACATAAGCATTAAGATATTTATGGAATCATTTAAAATATTTCTTTGAGTGTGAAAATGAAACAAGTCTAATAATACTAATGGAGTACTCATAAAAATATCAGCATGTGTAATCCCTTTTATTTTTTTCTAAAGAGAGAATACTGAAAAGTAAATTCATGCCTTACTTTTCATGAGAAATGATCTCATTTTGGACATTAAATTCCGGAAGACAGAAATCCTAGAGGTCTGGTTCAAATTTCAGCTCTAAGTGGGGAGGCTGAAGTAATGAGCTCAGGTATTTCAGGCATCACTCTCTCCCTCCGTGTTCACACAATCTTCTTTTTCCCATTCAGAGCACTCAAGTAGGGCAGGAGGAATGAGAGAAAAACATAAAAATAACAGCCTGGTCTACACACACCAGATGGATGCAACTCATGTCCCAATGCAATGGTCCAGTTCCACGGCCCTCAGCGTTTTAAATAAATATTCTCCGAGTTTTTATCAGAAAAAGTAACTCTTCTTTTTGTGGGGGCTGGGGAAGCATCCGTCGGAAGGTAACTGTTGCCTCTTCCAATGCAAGGCAGGTTCACATTTGTTCTCAGCAGACCCACTACGCTTTTTACATATGATTGTATAGGCTAAATTCTCAATTACCAATGTTGCAAGATTAGAAATATGTAATTAGAAGAAATGTTGGATTTCATACAAAATAATATAGCACTCTCAGAGAGCCACGCAAAGCATCAGAACTTAGTATCCAGCATTTCCTAGTGTGTTGACTATAGAGTCACCTGAAGATCTCACCTCCCCAGTTCTCTTTATCTGCTCTGCCTCTGTGATTCTTTACCCCTTTCCTTTTATGGAATTTTCTTTCCCTATTACCATAGGAAGTCAAAAATACAGGCCAGAGCAGTGAAGAGACTTAAGGCAGAGTCCAGGATTTTCTGAGCAGAAGCCTACGGTGTGTTCATGCACAGCTTCAGTTTCCAGTTCTCTGGAGAACCTCGACTAAATCCCTGAGGAGATGGGGCTGTTTATGGGTTGGCAGAATAGGAAGCATTTGGCAGATGTAAATACTGAATTATAACTCTCTTGAGACTCGCAGGGGTGAAAATATTACTATTACTTACCTAAGTCTGATGAGGCAATATTCATTGAAACCTCTTAAAAAGTCTCCTTTATGGGAAATTACTTCATTCCTATTCCTTATCAGGTTGTACTTATATTTACTTCTTGAGTATGATTGGAGAATTTAACCCCCATAGCATAAAAAGGTGGTGCCTCAGGGATTTCTAAGATGCATCCTTGGTAGACACTCCATGGGAACTATGCTCATGTTGTCAGGGAGGGGAGAAGAAAAGGGGTTGCAGTGGGGATGGGTCTATATACAAACTATGCTGGGAAATTGGTAGAGAAAATCACAAGAGAAATTTACAATTCAGTTCTAGCAAAACTACCTACCAGTATATGGAGCTGCCAGAGCTCTCATATACTGTTGCCGGGGATGCCAAATGATACCAACACTTTGGAAAGCAGCTTGACAGTTTCTTATAAGGTTAAACAAACATTTACCATGTGACCCATAAATCACATTCTTCCAAGAGAAATGAAAACATAATGTCCACACAAAGAACTACATGCAAATGTACATGTGGCTTTATTCACAATTGCCAAAACCTGTATACAACCCAAATGCTAATCAACTTGTGAAAAGAAAAACAAATTGTGGTAAATTCATACAATAGAGTACACTCAGTCATCAGAAGGAATAAGCTATTGATACATGCAATAGTATGGATTAATTTCAAAAGCATTATACTGTATGCAGGGAGCCAGACATGAAAGCTTACACACCGCACACTTACATAATGCACAGTAATGTGATGTCCTGGAAAAGACAAAACTATTAAGGTCAGGAAATAGATCAGTGGTTGCCAGAGCCTGGGGAGTTGGGGGGAGGAGATTGACTACAAAGGGACACAAAGGCACTTTTTGAGTGACAGAAATGTATATTTTTCAAAACTCTCCAAACTGTATACTGAAAAGGTGAATTTTATTGCATGTCAATTATGTTTTAATATACCTTACCAAAGAAAGAAAGAAAGAAAGAAAGAAAGAAAGAAAGAAAGAAAGAAAGAAAGAAAGAAAGAAAGAAAGAAAGAAAGAAAGAAAGGAAGGAAGGAAGGAAGGAAGGAAGGAAGGAAGGAAGACTGAAAGAAAGAAAAGAAAGAGAGAAAGAAAGAAAGAGAGAGAAAGAAAATAAATGGACTGTCTACTATCATTCTGTGGTTGTCGTGATGGAAAAGTACACGTATCACTAGGCTCAGTTTCCAATATGTAGCTATTATTTCAGTCACTTTTGGGTTTTAGGAAGTGCCATTAAAACTTCCTACTTTATTGTGGGTGACATGCTTTCAGACCACAAGAAGGAGTACATTTCTCCCCACCCCCAAAATATACCTAATCAAAGGAACTTGCTAGTGGGACAGAAACTGTTATTGATTAAGCTCATACTCATTTAAACAATATAAAAGTACACACACTCCCTACATGTGCAGTGCCTACAGGGTAAATCTGCACTAAATCAAGTCTCGCACAGTCTTAATCAAACTTACAGTATCCAATAACATATGTCCTGTTTGTGCGTAAGTGGATGAATCACAAATAGAATGATACCTTACCCCAAACTTTCAATAAGTGGCTTTTAGATGGAAAGAAAATGATATGATTATGCAACATCATCTTCTCTTAATGAATCCTCATGTAAACTTACTTGAACACACACATACGGTTTCTACATCCCTCATTCCCCATGTCGTTTACTTTATTAACGGATGCCCACTGTTTCTTTTATTCCAAAGAGCATATAACTTTGGAGGGGGTATTGTCTCCCTGTTTTATCTTCAGTCCATGTTGGTTGTTAATTCTGGAAATCTGTAAGCGTTCATCTGTCCATGCTGAGAGCTGGCATAGAGCAGTACTCATTACGGGCACGCTCCAGCGTCCATGTGGGAGAGTGAAGGGTAGTACAAGATGATAACTGTATGCCTGAAGGAGATAAGTCCCCTTCTGCCAAAATAGTGCTTTGTATGTAATTAGTATAAAAATTCAGAGAAATAGAGTTTATCCTCACAATCACCTTTTGCATTAAAAAAGAATTATAATGCAAGAACAAAGCAGTCCCTGCAGTGAATTGAATTGCTTCCTCTAAGTTTTCATTAAATCAAAGCCTCAGCAGTTAACCATCTTGCAGACACTATTGCAGCCTGCTACATGAGATTTGCAGGGGTAAAAAAATAAAGCAAACATTTTTTTTTCTTTCACAGGATTAGGACTGCATTGCGATTATCTGAGGTCAGAATTCCCTATTTATGCAATTTTTGCCCATGTGGTTTCATTGGTTTCCATTTCTGAGATTTTTGAGGACCAGGAAGAGGATCATGTAACTCACCAAATTTAAATGTAATGCTTGCAAACGGTGGGTCCTGCCTACAAGTTGGAGTGACTGCACTTCTTCAGTGACCTATATGAGGAAAAGATAAAGGAAACAACTTCCTAATAAAAGAAAATGCAACCAGAATTTACTATTTGACACTTCCTTCCATGGAAGAAAATGAATATTACTTTGTTTTGCCTTTAGCTACCTAGTTAGTCATATTTTTTTTAAAAAATCTGTCTTTAAGAACCATATTTAGGAATTATTACTTAAATTCACTAAATTAAAATATAATTTTAAGCAATTTGGGTCTAGACTTTTTCTGTTCCTCAATTCAAACAAAAGTCTAGAGCCATTGGGTTATCCCGGTAAGTTTCCATAACTTCTGTGTTGTATTTCTTCATTTTGTAAGTCAGACCAAAATAATAACTGGCTTACAGGTCTTCTGTGGACTAAAGGAGGTGATGTGTTTGGAAAACTCCTCGCACAGTGCCAGGCATATAGAAAGCATGCAATGACTGTGCTCTGCCATCATCAGCATTAGATTTGCTTAATAAATATTGATTCTCCTCTCCAGCAAGTTGGATTTTAACATGTAACCCTTAAATTTGAATAAATTCTACCATGAAGACCTTGCAATTCATTAGCCATATTCCAACATTTATGTTTTCTCTAACTTGCCACTGGATGTCAGAGTAGACACTGGTATGACTCATAGTGGGATCAAAAAAAGAGACATTTTAGGTACATTTTTACCACTGTAGAGTCCAATGTGAGTGAGGGAACTCACTCATGTAATTATTGCCCTGTCACAGGGCTATTCGAGAATGCACTAGCCCACATTCCTTCCCTCAGAGTATAGAGTGGGGCTCCTTCTGCCTCCGAAAACCAAGCCAAGGAAAACAATGGGCACCCAGAACCTATTGAGAAGGGGTCACAGCCACCCTTCTACTTTCAGACGTAACTTCACTCAAATGGTCCAAACAGAGAGGCTGGGACAGGAAAGGGAAGGTTGCCAAAGGCAAAAATTGGACATGGGCCGGTGATGCTCCCGAAATGAGTGAGAACTTTGTTGCAGAGCCCTGGTTATCACTGAGAAATCTAAAGGCAGCATTGCCACCCCTTCTCTCCCCTCGTTTCTGTGTGTGTTTCGTGTCTCTTCTCCTGTTTCCTCTCTTTACCGCAGCCCTTTCCTTCTCATGCAGACAAAACTCATAGGCAACTGGGAAGAAGTGGGAAGGGAAACATTGCCCTATGCTTTACTGAGATAGGACTGTCACAACAAATGTAGACCTTGCAGAGAAGATTCAGATTTAGTTTAAGCCATACCTGCAAACAACCACTCCACTTTGCTTTGCTCAAGAGAAGGCTTGGAGCACCAGGACACCAATCGTCAACTGAGGTTGACTACCTTTTTTCCCCTGAATGTTTTTACTTTTATAACACACACAGAAGGCATCTATGAACTGCGACCAACTCAATATGCACAGAGAAAAGTAAAGCAGACCCAACGCAGCCGGGAACATTCCTTTCCCATTTGGCCTGCTGGCTGAGGCACATGCCAGCTGGAGAAGCTGAAGAAAAAGAAACGTGGTTTGGCCAAAGCCAGGAAGGGGTGGCCTTTCTGAGAAAGAGAATGAATATTACTTTCTTTTGTCTTTAACTGCCTAGTTAATCGTGTATAAGAAAATATCAAGGAATCAGCTCTTGGGACAAGGGCCATGGACACTTTAGAAGACCCTTATCATTACAATCATAGGATTCCTCAGATGCATTCCCAGACGGAGTCACTATTTATAACCAGAATTTGAACCTTCCATCAATTATTTGGAATAACTGATGAGCAGCCTGTTTGTTTTAAGGGCATTTCAATGGAAACTGCAGTAAGAAATCTCTAAGCAAGGATCTAGTCTTATTAATAAACTACTGCATGGACAAGAATTGTCCTTGAATGAGCTTATTAAAGGAACCTTGATCCCATATTTTGACAGGGTAAGGATTTTTTTCTATCTCAATGTTGAAAACTTAAACAAGGGTGGGGAGAGGGAAAATTTTAAAAATAATCCGACATCAAAAAAGAGCTGAAAAATGCCCTGAGAGAGCACAATAATTGGGTCTACAAAGCCAGGGAAGTGGCTGCCAGCATGTCACACTCTAGATGAGAGGAGGGGAAGGTCCCGCTGTCACAGATCATAGAGCCATTGCTCAACGATCATGATCCATTGTCACAGATCATGGAACCACCGTTCAGCAGGAAAAACACTCTGTAGACAAACTCAATGGACTGCTGGGGCCTCACCAAATTTAAAGCAGCAGGTTCTATACCTACGAGCACATTTCAACTTTTGGCTTAGTAAATGTCATTCATTGAGGTTGAAATTTCCAGCTGTGCTGTGTTAAACTCTGGACCATTATAGCATTGCTTTAAGCAAGCTATTGATTTTAAACTTTTGTCAGACTAAAAGAAACTAAGTTGGATCACTCAGAAAGAAGCAAAGAACTCATCTTCTAAAAATAAAGTTAAGGAACTTGGTGACTTCTTTTTAACAGAGAAATGTGTGGGCAGAGCTTATGTAAGTGGCATAAATGTAGAAGTCTCTGCAATGTTAAAAATTGTAAGTTATTTACTATATGGAAATATAATAGCCTCACCCCCAATTTCTGTTGTTTTGACATCAGATATATCTGACAGGAAAGACACTGTAAATGTGTTTCTATACTCAGAGTGTCTCTTGAGGTAATCAACCAGGTAAACAAACCATGGATGCAACCCATTCCCATCCTACAGTTTTCTAATTTTAATCATGCTGGTACTTCATACAGAACCTTCTAGAAGGCTCTGACCTGATCACAACTTACTCAAATTTTTCTTATCTAAAATTGAGTTATCTTACCTTACTCGGGCACTCCTTTCTGTCTTCATGTGTTCATTCATACACTATTTCATTCATTTAGCCAGCCAGTAGGTTTTGAGGGCCTTCTTCAAATGATATCTAATTGAGTAAAGATACTCTCCTTTGTCCTATCCCTGGTAAGCTCCCAGACAAGAGGAGGAGAGTGACAAGTAAAATGTACTTGTAATTTCAAGAGTATAGATCTGAGGGCCCTGCTTCCTCTTATCTCCACCACATCTTCATTCCAAATGAACTTATTTCTCTGTCCAGCCACCAGTCCTTCCTTTCCAGTTATTCACTGCAGAAGGATTCATGAGAAGCAGTTAGAATCAATACATCACTCTTTCATGGTATTCGTCCTGGCCTTTTATTGACCATGCACACATTCATTGCTCCAGACCCTGACTTTGCAGTAAGAAGAGGGGCAGTTGTTCCTCCAGTCTGTGCACCAGCCCCTGCTGTCTCCCTGGGAGAACACAGCACAGACGTCATCCACCTTCTTCATTCAGACTTTACCGTGGTGACTTCCTGGATGATAGGCCTTTATGAGCTAGAGCACCCTCAAAGGTCCCTTCTCCTCTTACAACCAGTTATACATGGATGGCAGGTCTGATCACTTTGCCTGACTTAAATGAGCTGTCATTTATGTAGTGGCAAACAGTCCTTTACTTGTCTGGCTTTTTCCCGTTAAGAAGCCTTTATCCTCCCTGTGGTTTGAGGATGTACCTATAGTACATGCTGGTATATGAACTTAAACTTTCCCCAAGTTTATAATAACCCTCATAAAATATTGAAAACCACAATAATTTAATGTTATAAAATGAAAAGTAATAACACAGTGGAGAATATCACAGTTCTTAGGTTTTATCTCAGTACCTGACAGAGAGACTGCCAGCCACTCTCTGGGACCGTGAGCACCTGTGAAGGAGCAATAAGGAAGAACAAAGCATCAATTTCTTGCTTTTGACCAACTAGCTCATGTCATTTTCTCAGTGTGCAGAATTCTCCATTCAGAAAATATTCATCTCCTCTCTTTCATGGTATTCGGTCATCATTTTACAGTATTGTGGAACAGTCAATTAATTGTACCTTTGAGAGCAAGGGTCACAATATGGATAATTTCCAGTTGCCCCAATTGATTTTCAGAAAGAAGTACAGATAAATATCTAGCTAAATGCAGCAATGATGATGATTTCTTTGAAGAAATCATTATTGTATGCTATTAATCTCATACCAAAATCCCGGATATAAATGTATTTACTCACTGTTTCACCTGAAAACCAGAAAAAGGTATCTCCCCCTCGCAAGTACATCACCAAACACAGGAATCCCTTGCTTATCTATGCCGCTCCCATGGTTAAAGTTTAAACACATCCAACAAACTAAGAACACTCTCATCATCTCTGGGATTGAAGTTTCATTTGGTTGTGGAATATACTGACTAATGCAAAGTTGACTTCAGTTAAATTTCACAAATATTTATTGAGCCCACTGTGGACCAGACGCCAAGTTTGACCCCTTCCGATGCCCTCTCTCCATCATTGCCTACACCTCACCAGCCATCCCTCCCACTCGCACTGCTGCTGCCATTCCCGAACTGCTCTCTGTCTCTGACGCCTGCCACACACTTTTCCCTATAATCCTTCTTTCAAAACCTTATTTGCTCCAAGCTAAAGTGCAGTAGTCAACCAGGCTTTCAATGATTATGTAAATCCTTCTTTACTTGTGGTTTGTATTGAAATCAGGATTTTTAAAAACAGTTGGGGAAGGAATTGGTTAATAAAAGAAGATTATTTTCCATATCCATCAAAATCAACATGTAATTCTTAGCTTCCTTCCATGAATCAAAATAAGTTATTTTAATAAGGATTCAAAGAAGCTTAAAATCGACATACTACAATGTTGTTTTTCCTGTTTTCTGATTAGCCTGTCTACTTGAGCAAAAGAGGCCAAAGATGTAATATTCTAATTTTTGTTCTCTGGGAAGGGTGTTTGCTAAAGTGCAAACCAAATTGTCTTGGATTTCAGGATGGGAAATGTTAATCCTAACAAATTGCCAGTATTTTAGGTACTAGTTTCAGAAGAAATGGCTTTGGTTAATACTGTGCTTTATTTGCAGAATTACTGCTAAACTGAAAGAATTCTATTCATCTCTTAATGTAGAATTTCTAATTAAAATAAACTCAATTTAGTTAAAAATTAAAATAAATGGAAAGATCTTAATGGTAAATCTGGTTAAAGATACTTGTTGGACTGCTTCTAAATCGGATACCTACTTTATAAAACCTGCCAAATACTAAGAAAAAACCATGATAAGTCAAGAAACTCAAACAATATATGAGGTGACAATGTTGTAACCATTTTTAAAATTTACTTATATTTTTAAATTGCACAAATAATACATGGATATAAACATTGATTTGAGCCCTTTGTCTCCAGGGGTTTTATCTGGAGGTCTCAGAGTTAAATATTAATGTAAATAGAAACATTGCAAATACAGACATAAATACGTTTTTTTTAAAAAGATTGTGCTGCCCACACATCACATAAATCCCATTCTCTTCTTCAAAGGAAATCTTTGCTAATTTTTGTTATTCATTTTGCACAGTATTTTTATGCATAGGCATTCATATACATAGTTATAATGTATTTTTCATGTAAACGTTAGGAACAATACCTATTGCTCTGAAACTTGTTTTCTTCTCCTAATAGTATATCCTGAAAAAATCTCCATTTCAATACATGTACATTTACCTAATAGTTTTAATTGCTACAGTAGTATTGGTAAGCTCACAATTAGTCATAGAAATTGTATCCAATTTTGGATTATTCCATCTATTTTACAAGAAATATCCTTATAGACATGTTAGCAACACAATGGCATCACAATGTTACCGGACCTCAGTTCAGCAACCTTGGTACTTGAGTTCAGCAAAGAAAGAATGCAGAGCCAAGGAACTCAAATTATTATTTTTTAAATGTATTTAGAAA